>JADRCH010000051.1:13527441-13853874 GCA_019843965.1 Rhynchomys soricoides
AGGAGAAGGAGAAGGAGAAGGAGAAGGAGAAGGAGAAGGAGAAGGAGAAGGAAGGATGGCCAAAAAGCAGCGGGACTCCATGGGGCTCAGGAGGTGAGTGGATCTTAAATTTAGACTTGAAACAATCATTGCACACTGCCCAGGAGCACTTCTTGAAAGTACTTTAGTACAACATGTAAGACAACCCGTGAGGAAGAGACAGAGGCAAACACATTTATACAAGCCCCCCTCTCAAAGTAAGGGAACACTCGGGGCAAGGGAAAGAACAGGAAAAATAGAATGTATTATGGTAGACAAGGGAGCAAGAGAGCACTAAGAGGCGATATTAGCAAGTAGATGATGTTCAAAGAAAATGTCATAAAAGAATTCATCATTTTGTTCAGTAAACATATGCTAATAAAAATAACTTTTGCATTTTTTTCCTAAATCATTCATTCTGTGGTTTGAGCAGGTCTTGAAATGGAACCTAATGGAGAGCTGCAAGCAGAAAAATCAGAAAAGAAGCTGACAATTGAGCTAGGCAATTATATTACAGAATAGTAGAAACTCAGTAGAAGGACATAAAATTAGCATTATGATAATAGAAGGTAATGCAATAAAATACAGTATTCCAGAAAGGATTAAGAGTTAAATATTAATAGGAAAACTAGAGTTAGTGGAGCCAATAAATATTCAGGAGATCTGATACAGCAGAAAGTAATGTTGAAAAGGCAGTTTTAGTGAACATGGCCATTCAGCATTAAACACTCTTTTGAGACACTGGTGACATTTTATGTGAACATTTCAGTTTTAGTCCAGAACACCAGAGCTAGTACTGTGCTGTTAGCCAGGCCCTCAAGTCTAATCAGGTCTTTTCATACATTCTTGCTTGTGCAGTTATTCCTAATGGAATCATTTTCATAAATTTCAAAACAAAGTAAAAGTAATCCTATGTATACATAGGTGTAGAGAGACACACATGGACACACATATCTATATATGGAGAGAGAGATGTTACTACATATCACCAAATATGAATTTATCGAAAGCAAGATTGGAAATGGTGATAAAAGAAGACATGGAGTAAACAGTTAGAACTTATTTTCATGTTTTGGCTTTTAGATGAACAGTAGATTCTCTAGTCTTTAAACTTTTGTTTCTAATGTTCTTATAAGAAGTAAAACTTCTTCCATGTATATCAATTATTATATATGAATGTGATTCACTGAGTGAAGAAATTTGAATGTCCTTACTTGTCTCCAGATGAAGGTCACAGAAGGTATCTTTTAACGAGTACCAAGAAAATACATGAGAAATGAAGAAGAAAACAAAGGCTTGACTTTATCTACCTATCTATCCATCCATCTATTTATCTATCTATCTATCTATCTATCTACCATTCATTATCTAACTATATATCTTCCATCCATCTTTCTATCATTTATCTGTCATCTATTTACTTAAATATCAATAATCTATCTTCTATCTGTCTACCTATCTTACCTAAGTGAAATGGTGTGTGAAGTTTTAGGATCAGAGTGATGATGAATCAATTTAATACACATAATATTTTTGACTTTCAAAGGGTTTTACTGATCATTGGTGGAGACAGACAGCTAGAGGGACTGCTCATAAGTTATAATCTGGTACATGTTGTTGATAAATATGGCCTGGTGTAAGGTAGCATAAGGAAGAAAGTGATCACAAGACTGCTTTGGACACCTATCTTAAAGCTGTGCTTTAGAGAATTCTCAAAACGGTCCATATCCCATTGTGTTTAAAAACTAGAAATGCTGTAAGGTCAGCAACCAGGTCAGTTCTGTTCATCAAATAGAAACAGGATCTACTCTAGTTCCTAACTTATTGAAAAAAATTTGTACACAGATAATCACAGTAAACTACAGAATTGAATCTGTGTACCATACTCAGATGATATTTTGGTAGAGAGAACCATAAAGTTGCATCAACTTGGGAAGTGCTTGCTGATGGAAGCATGATAAGCTGTCTCCAGAGAGGCTCAGGCAGAGCCTAACAAATACAGACACGGATGCTCATAGCCAAACATTGGACTGAGTGTGGGTCCTGGATGGAGGAGTTGGAGAAGGGACTGAAGGAGCTGAGGAGGTTTGCAGCCTCACGGAGGGAGCAACAGTGTCAACAGGCCTGACCGCCCTGGAGCTCCAGTAGACTGGACCACCAACCAAAGAATACGCATGCAGGGACCCATGGTGCTGCCCACATATGTGGCAGAGGAGGGCCTTGTTGGCCATCAGTGGGAGGAGAGACCCTTGGGCCTGAGGGTGTTCAATGCCCCATTTGTAAGGGAATGCCAGGGATGGAAGACAGGAGTGGGTGGGGGAGAACCCTCATAGAGGCAGGGAGAGGGGAAGGGATAGATGGTTTCCGAAGGGGAGACCTGGAAAGGGGAAAACATTTGAAATGTAAATAAAGTAAATATCAAAAGAAAAAAAAAAAGGTCATCATTACCCTTGCTGCCATCCAGGTCTGGAATGGCTGAGCCAAGTAGACAACACCGAGTTCTGTCTCACAGGTTCCACCCCATTGCTTCACACCTAAGCTAGCTACATAAGAATGTTCAATGTGTAACAACGGCTCAGAAGTCCAGTTTCTGATCAGCACTAGCCAGTGCTGTAATGGCCAGGGAGACACACGCAGGTGGACATATTTGAGAACCCAAGGATGGAAGGTACTTCTGCAATCCCATTTGGTGAGTGCATAGCTCATTTGGAAAACAAACAGTGATTTGGGCTTTTTAAGGTGTATAATATAGCAGAAGGCTTCGAAGCAGAGGGAACAACTTGGGATAGCAAACAAGTGACAAATGCATAGAATAATTTTAAAGGAAATGCATGAAAAACGGATTTTGAAAAATTCAATAAATAGCTCTTTCCCCTTCTAATTTTAAAAGTTGAGTTATTCATTTCCCCCAAGACTTTCATTAGCTTTAGCAAATGTGTTCTGTTCAAGCCGCAATTCTTGTCATAAGTGCTATTCAGAGAACATCTGCGGGGAGCAGTTCTTCCCCATTTGCAAGCAGAGCTTCGATGCTTGCTGAAGCAAGCTGCCAAGCGGTGGGTTGTTTTCTGGGCCCAATCAAGCTGCCTCTTTCAGATGTTGAAATCGCATGTTTTCTGTATAAAGCAGATGCTTCCATCATATAAGACTAAATTACCCTAAGAGGTTGAGAGAAGGTCTTAGGATGAGCCAAAACAGGAAGAAGCTTTGCTGTAGGTTTAAATGGTGCTCTAATCCCACATTTGTTTATGTTGAAAAGAATACAATGGAAGAATGGGACGGATGATGAGTTGGCAGTGTGTTCCAACTGAAGCTGAGAAGAGATGAACTCACAGCTAGATTTTCTATGGATTGGCACTGTATGGGCGTGTTAACAACAGAGGCTCTAGACAGAAGCAGTGTTCTTGTTCACAAGGTCCTCAAAGGTTTATCTTCCAAAGTCAAGCTGCCTGCAGAGGATCCCTGGTGGCTGATCTTGGCAGACAGGCACTTCCTGAGTCTTAAACTACAGTTAAAGTAGCATTAGTTGCAAGAGTGTCTACTTCAGTGAGACCCAATTGGGAATGGAAATCAAGGTTTTATAAGCCAGTTGTGGTTGGAGTAGCAATCTGCAAGTTGGCTGAACCTCAGTGTCTGGTGAAGTTTCCTGTTTCAGGTCCTTTTGTTTAGATGAGGACATGAAAGAATGGGTCTCAATGGGACAGTATTAGATAGTCTAGTGGGAAAGTTACTCAATGGCTGCTTTCTAACACAGATTCAGGATCTCTGGAATGCTTTTTCTTTTTTTTTAACCTTGGCATGTAAGAGTCTTGCAGTTTTAATGAAAGACAATCTGGCCATTGTGTGGACAGAACACAAGGCATTCTACACTGCATAGAAAGAAGTGTACTCTGATGTGTGTATGTGTGTGTATGTGTGTGTATGTGTGTGTGTGTGTGTGTGTAAGAGAGAGAGAGAGAGAGAGAGAGAGAGAGAGAGAGAGAGAGAGAGAGAGAGAGAGCTGGCTTCAGGAAAATACTGTAAATAAGACATGGCCAAAGGAAAAGCCCAAATCACACTGCAGCACCAAAAAAACTTGTAAGTTCTTAATTCAATCTCTTAACCCAGCAGGAAATACCTTCTAATGTAGAAAATACAAGGGAAATACAAGGAAACTGTGGAAAAGTAATTTGCCAAAATCCACATGCATAAAATGTAGTGCTTTGGGAGAGACCACTAGGAAATTTATCTTAAGAAGAGTTCATTTCTGTACCAAATCACTGGGCAGAACCAAGGCAGTACCCTGCTGTACGTGTAAGTTTTCAGTGTGTACAGGGCTTCATAAGACATAAACTGGGTACTATGATACCCAAAGCCCTTGGGACCTGATTAAAATCAACTAAAACCAAAAGTGCAGCCAGAGAATTTCCTGGATGCTCCAAGCAGGAGAGAACCTGGCTTGCTTTCCATGTCCATAAAGTCATGAGTAGAAAACATTTATCTTCCTGGTGTACTTGGAGGCATGACTTACTATTCTTAGTCTACGCCATTAGCAGTGTTATCCCACAGTAATCCAGTATCTAGTCTAGATGATTACTTGAGAACATCTACCACCTTCATTGAGGCACCTTGCTTTCAGTTAGCTATCAAGGTAGTCATACAGTTCTTGGATTGTGTAGGAATTACACAAATTAGCCTTGGACAGACAAAGTCATTAATGACCTTCCTAGTCTACAGGACACTTTCTAAATACTTCCTATATTGATATCCAATTTGCCTCTTGTGTCACCTAATCTTAGTCTGACTCTTCACCAGGTGACACCAGGAAAACAGAACATATCCTGGCTCAACCTAACCTGGTAGTCCTCAACAGAAATGAATTTGCTTCTTTATACCAAACATCATTTTGTCAATATTCTCAGAAAACTTTGCTTGTCACAGTATAGGTTCAGGATGATAGTAGGGCTAGAGCAGGATATACCTTTTATCCTGAGGTACACAAACTAAAATCCACAATGAACAATCTTTAACACAAAGTGTTAGCAGTGCCAGTGTGGACAAAAAAAATTATATTAACAGGACTTTCCATATTTAGCAATTAAAAGTACAGGATGCCTCGCTAAATTTGAATTTCATATAGTTGACCAACATACTTTTGGGATATGAATGTCTAACCACATGGAACAACTAGAGACTCAGTTTGCATTGTGTGCTCCTACAACAGAGTACCATAACTGAACAATTCATAGTAATAGAAAAGAACTTAGCTTGTGGGCTGGAGGCAAGGGTGGGGGCTGTACCAAGGGCATCAAAATGCACTGTCCCTTGCTGGAGGGTTAAAGGAAATATACAGGGGAGTGAAAGGGCAGGTGGCATAGTAACTGTGCTTGAAATAGACACTCCTGGATCGTTTAGCACTTGCATGATGATGCTGTGACTCACCATGCCTTAGGCCTAACCACAGCACGGTTGCACTAAGGATAAGCTTCCAATGTGTTAACATTATGCACATTCCAGTGGCAACATATCTCCTAGTTCCTTTCCTATGTTAGGATTTGGTTTTTCTGTAAACAGAGTGACGGAGTAAGCACTCTCTTGAGCCTGAGTTTAACCTTTGCTTTTACCCTTTCTCTTCGATACTATGACTGTGACATTGCTCATGTCTGTTGTATAGAGTGGAGGAGATTTGCTGTTGTTACCGTACGGTAATCTGTGGTGAACACATACCAAACTTATTCTTCTATTTTAATGCTTCTGGGTAGTTTCTAAAAATTTACTATCTGTTGTAGATGGTGCTTCCATTGTCATTTTGGGTAATTGATAAATGGCTATATTTACTTTGGGTAGAGCAGTGATGTTACAAGGTGTGATACTATTGACACAGAGTTACTCAGTTCTGCATGGAGAATATGCAAACATTTGGATCTAAGGGCAGCTTATGGATGTTTAATTATCCCATAGTCTCTCCATTTGATCCTGCTGTTTTAAATAAATGTTTGCCTTTATGATGACCAGGTAATGCTATCATATTTGGACTTGAATAACATTTTCCTGATAGCAGTGATGGGGACTGTCCTAGTTTTCTCTCTGTTACTGTAATGATCACTGTGACTAAAAGCAACTTAGGGGAGGAAAGGGTTGATTTCATCTTACCCTTTCAGGTCAGAATTGGTTTAGGTAGATTTCTGATAAATAACATATAATTGAAAGATTTTTTTTGATACTGAAAATCTCAGACTTCAATTAGTATATTAATGACTAAATTGTTACATAGACATCAAGGACTTAGGACTAATGAAATAATCCAGGTATTCATTTTTTGCATTCATTACATAAAATTGAGTCAAACTACATTATTGAAATTAGTTTATTTTAAAAGTATTATGTAGCATAATTACCATACCTACACATGCAATTCTTATTGAAAAAAATGTTATCCATCATGTGTTGTATCTTAAATTGGTCTCTGATAACCTTTGTATGATGCAAAGGCTTTGAAACACTTTTATTCCGTGAAGACACCTTTTCGTTCTTATTGCTTTGGAAAATATTTTAATTGTACAAATTGTAAATACATCAGAAAATATTAATGTTTAAAGCAGTAATCTACATAGCCTGTCTTCACTCTTTCCTTGCTTCTGGAACCTTCACTGAGAGCCATCTTTTCTGTGGTTTAGTGTTATTTTTCCCATGATGCATTCTTTCTGTGATTGCCTTAAGAAGACTTTATTTTTCCTTCATATTTGGAACATATTTTCAACACATAGAGATGATCTATCTGGTCAACCATTTCATCACTTGAGAAAAGTCATAACATTTTCTTCAGTTTCCATTGTATCTGTTAAAAAGTGGGCTGCCAGTCTTCCTGCCACTTTCTGAAGCTTTTATCTGTATTGCTATATGATTACTTTCAAGGTTCTGTCTTTGTCTATAGTGCCCAGGGTCTATATGTATGCTGCTGTGCTGTGTCTTTGTGCTTATTTTGTCTGAGGTTTCCAGGGAAATCTTTGGTTACATTTTTTTTTTTTTTTTAGCATTTTTAGAAAATTCTTTTCTAAGAATCCCTTCAGATATTCCTTTCTTCCCATTCTGTTTCTTCTCTCGTCCTATGTTCTATATGCTTTCTGCTCCACTCTTTCTTATTTTCTTTTCCTCTTCTTCTATCTCTTTTTCCTTGGTTCAATGTGGATGTTTCTATTCACTCACTTTTTAGTTTTTTGTTTCATATTTACTAACTTGTCTAGATTGACCTGTTTTGTGTTAAATCCTTACTTTGACCTATATTATCTCTACTATGTAGAGATTTTTATTTTGTAAACTACAACTGTTAAATTTTTTATCCTCATCATGTTAGTGATAGTAATTGAAGTGCTTACATATTCATGTCCAGTCAGCAGGATACCATTCCTCTAACTGAAAATGTATGTCCAATTTCTCATCTGTAAAAATTTGATTCTATTTCCCAGCATGCTTGGAAAATGTTTATTGAAAGCTGAATATATTATATAACATTTTGTAAAATTCTAGATGAAATATCTTTGTTTCACAGAAAATAAAGAAAATTAAAGTTGAACACATTTTTCTCTTGATAATAATAACAAATATGACCAGATTACCTCAATTAAATCAAAGCAATCAATATTTTATGTGTAAGCTTAAAATACAAGCTTTCTGAGGTCCTAGGAAAAAAATTTTCCCACTCTTTGACAAGTTCTGAATTGATATTTTTGCTTCTTAAGATATACTAAATGTGGAAGTATCTACTTTTCTTTAGAATCTCCTAGAAACCAGTTGAAGCTTGTATTTGCAGATTCTTATCTTGTTTTTGTATAGTTTAGGAATCAGTATAGAGAGGAGTGACATACAAAATGGTCACCTTCTTTATGTTCAAACTCCCCTTCTTTTCAATATCAAGCATTTAAGTATTGTATACTTTGACAGCTTTAAATCACACTGAAGATGTCTGCAGCCCAAGGAGATGGCCACAAGCCATAGCTTACTGTTATCTGTGCAGCTTCTGCCCTGGCTTGGAAGTTTCTAAAACCCTTGGGGGAAAGAAGGGGGTTGGGGGAAAAGATCTTCATTACTATTCCTTTTCTCAAGTACTTTGGGCCTTTTATTTAAGACTTTCTTAGTCCTTTCTGCTGCTTTTGAACAATAATCCATTCAACTGTATTGGTTTTCTTGTTACTATATGTTCACCAAGGTTACTGGGCAAATTAATTAAGTAACATGTACTCTGTTACTGTTGGTAGTACAGCTCTGAAATTGGCTTTGAGGCATTGAACAAGTTAGTTGACTCCCATTAACATGTGCAAGGACTTTATACCCTCTGCTTTCAGAATCAAGACCTTAGCTGAAGTTCTAATGCTGTACAAAATATTCTCTTTTTAAGCCTCTAAGTGCTATGACTAGAACACAGAAGCAGTTGGGGAGAGCGATGAGTTCATGGAACCTTGGAAAGCTTAGATTCCATTCTAGAAAGTTGTTAATAGTTACAGGAGAGCAATTCTAGTTTCTAAGACTAGTTTTATTGACATCTGAAGGACATATCATATGTTTATTCACTTCTCTCCTATCAACCCTTTATAAGTTATTTCCTATTGTCTGTTCTTGTCTAGAAATGACATACTCAAGCCAGAAGCTATAAAGTAAGTCATGCAAGACCTCACAGGGAGCAAGTGACAAAGCCAGTGAAATGAGGCAGACCACAGCTATTATTATGAAAATATGAGTCTAATGCATTGTTATTATTGTCATCATCATCATTATTGCTGTTGTTTTTACACATGCCTGGTGGTCCTTGCAGATCACCATCAATTAAAATTAAACCACTACAAGGTTCCAATCAATCAGAGACAAAGCGGATACTTTTCAACGGAAGTCAGATACTTGCAAAGATACCAGAAAGATTTGGCAAAGCTTAGGCTCTTTCCTTACCTACTGTAGCAGAGCCTGGAGAAGGAGTAAGCTTTCAGAGACAACTTCCTCAGAACTACCACTGTTCTTGCTTTTGATAAGCCTGGGGGTGTCTAACCACATGGATCTGAGACAAGATCTAAAGACCAGAAACCTTTACTTTAGGGCAAATGAAATGTCAGTTGTTCTTGTCAGTCCATTTTATAGGTTTAGAGGCCACCCCCCAGAAGCTGAGCCAGGATTAATTGTTTCTTTCAGAACAGCTAATGTTTTACTGGTGCCCATTTTCTGAAATTGTGCTATAGGTGGTCTATTTGTATTTTATGTCTCCCATCCATCTGTCTTTTAGCATAAGAGACTGCCAAGGACCATGTCAATATGTATAAATAGAGGAATTGTGAAAATGATAAAATGTATTGTCCTGGGCTTTCACATTGGTGATGAAGGAGTAAAACAAAAGGAGCAAATACTCACAGACACTACGCAGAAAACAGATCATTTCTATCTATGGGTTTGAGGCATTAAACAGCTTAGTCCTCTTCCTACTTAGTTGATTTGAGTCACATTAACACATGAAAGAACTTAGTATTATGGTAATAGTGTTTGAAAGTAATAGAGAATTCAAAAAACTGAATTGGGAATGTGGAGATACCTGTATTTGATGATGGAGACAATTGTAGTTCAAATGAATATATACTTTTTCCGTTATTTAATATCATCGCTTTTTGGCCATTTAACTAATATCAAGTGAGGTTATTTAATATCATATAAGGTGGACAAAAGATATGAAATTAAGAAATAGAAAAGATGATACAAAGGTTGTAGATGGTTGAAGGCTTTGAGATCTTACAAGGTCATAAGAGAGCTAGCCATGATGATACATATCTGTAATCCTAGCATTCAGAAGGTAGATGATAAACTCTGGCTATATAGAAAGTGTGAGGCTATAATAAGACATATAGTCTCAAAAAATCAAAAGTATTTTCTGAGGTCATAAGAGAGCTCCATGTCATAAGGAAAATATGACAAACAATTCTGTCTCTCCTTAGACCTTACTGGCCAGTGATGGCTCTTTTTCCCCTGAAAAATTTGTTTTTTAATATATCCTTCAAATAATAGCTATGAATCAAGTGAACA
Source organism: Rhynchomys soricoides (assembly GCA_019843965.1). Classification (NCBI taxonomy): domain Eukaryota; kingdom Metazoa; phylum Chordata; class Mammalia; order Rodentia; family Muridae; genus Rhynchomys; species Rhynchomys soricoides. The sequence continues at coordinate 13,537,492 of JADRCH010000051.1, forward strand.
ACCAGCAAGCCTGAAAAAGGGAAAACACTGAAGAAACTACTATATTAAGGATTTAGAGTTTTCCGGAATGATATCAATAGTGTCTCTGTTTATATGTATGTAGATCATAGATAGGCAGATGGTGAGTAGATAGATAGCTAGGTAGATGGTGGTAGGTAAAAGGTAGATAAGTAGATTATAGGTAGGTAAATGGTAGGTAAAGATATATCTATATCTATTGATATCTATATATCTATATCTCTATCTATATCTATATCTATCTATCTATCTATCTAATAGAGATGGTAGATAGATAGATCTATAGATGGCAAACAGATATACATGAGAAACAATTCATTATTGGCAAATGGCTACAGAATTATGAAGGCTGAAAAAATCTCAGCATGGGAAATTTGTATGCTGGAGGCCCTTGGTGTTAGTTGTGCAGCATGATCATGTTTGGAAGCACCAGAACCAATGAATGTGACACTGTAACTATTCGCAGAAACCTGAAGATTTGAGCTTTCAGATAACCTGGATCCAGAGGCCAAGGACTTGGGTGAAATGATGGACAAAGGTATTCTCTGATCTAGGAGCTCCTGCTGCTTTGTTAATATTTTGATTTTCAGTGGGTTAGACAATCCTGTTCCTTCTGGCTGAGGGTGGATTGTCATTAGTTCATTGATTCAAATGAGAATCTCTCTAGAAACGCATTGCTGAAGTGCCCAGAAATAATGATTTACCAGTTACCTGGTAACCACCAATTCAAATCCAGATACTTAAAAATAACCATTATAGGAAGTAATCCCTGCAATGATTGTTTGGTTAATTAAAGCCTTCACATTGGACTACCTGTGTGAGATGGCTCAGTGGGCAGGGATGCTTGCTGCTGCAAAGTCTTATGAGCAGAGTGTGATCCTCAGAGTCCACATGGTGGAAGGGGAGAACTGGCTGCCAGAAGTTGCTCTCTTACCCTGATACATGTACCACAGCACATGTGCGTGCACTTGTGTACACAGATACACATACACAATATGTTCACAACAGTGCACACCCATGTGTGTGAGCATACACACACATACACACGCACACACACACACACACTAAGTTAATTATAAAAAGATTACACTTGATATTGAAACATAATCTACTACAAGTGATTATATAGATGATCAGCACATATGTTAGGTCATAGAAATTGGGCTCTGGTAAATGCTTTTATATCCAGAAAGTAAAATTTAATTAGAAACACATTTGTTACATCTTGAAATTAAAATCGGAAACAAATGAGCCCATTTATTCACATAATCATGTAAATATAATAATTATTTTAATTTTAGAGTAATATCAAATAAACTAGTTTGTTTATACACTTTTTAAAATACTGCAAAACCTTCAAAATTCACTTAAGTTATGATAACTAGTCATTTTAACACTGATTTTAAAACATATGAAGAAGGTAAATTTATGCTTTTTAAGGGCAATTCTGAGCTGATAATTACGTAAGGGAGCTAGAACTATAAGCATTAATGTTGTCCAAAATTCATGAAGTTCCATTAAAACTGAAATTATCAATGGGTACTGAATTATTAAGGCTGATATTGAAGAGAATTCTCACAGTATAGGAAGCAAACAGAGACTGTTCAAATAATGTGGTCATGCAATGGAGGATGTGTTGCCTTGCAATGCCTCTAGTGACATGTCTGAGTGACCTACATCTCCTTGGATGGCACAGGAAGAAGAGACAACTGCAGTAGCCCTATTCCCATTGTTCTGATTCAATCTCATTAAACTTTCAAACTTCTCCTCTACCCAGGGATTATACAGTAGTTTCACGGCATATGCTATATACTGGGAACACCTCACAGCACGGCACTGAAGGCACCTGTTCTTTTCAGAGGCCTTATAGAACTGAGAAATAAGAATGTGTCTACTAGAAAAATTCTTCTTCAATTAGCTGCAATTATAATCTGATTCCATAAAAGTGATAAAGTAGTTCCAAAGACACCCAGATAAGGAGAACCTATTAAATACATACTTAAATCATTTTACAAATCATTATATTAAAACATCAGATTTAATTAATGAATGACTAAAGCCTTTTATCCCCCAAATGATCAGTTTCTTTTCCCACAATGCTTATCACTAGGCAATGTTGCTGTTCTTTTTCTTAGGTTCATTTCTAGTGAGCTTTACATGCTTCTATGAATGAGAAAAGCTAATCAAAGTTAATTTGATATTCTTGAGAGCATAGCAGAAATTAGTGTCAGAATCAAGTGCGTTAGGTTCCTCTCTGCTTTCAGATGCCAGCATGTAGCCACTCTTGAGTCACACATTGCCAGAGATGCTTTCCCAGTTTCATCTCTGGCCACTAATGGACCAGCTGATTTAGCTGAGTCGTGTAGATGCTGCAGCCTTGCCCAAGGTACAGGTAAGCTGCCATAGTCGTGCTTTAGAACTCTGGTTCTGCTTGGTACACAGCTTCTTCTACCTCTAGAGCCACATTTACTAGCTGCTGCATGTGGCCACTGAAGCCATATATCCAGACTAGTAAGAGACCACCAGATAGACAGGACTGGAAAGAGAACTTCCCCGAACATATAGTTAAAATATTAAAAATACAGATGAAAAGCAGAGGGAGGAACTGAAATGATCTGAATATGACTAGAAGAAAAGCTATGCCGTATTTAAATGCAGACCCATCAGGGTAAAAGCTAATTATTTAATGGAAAATTTGAAAGGCTTTAAAAAACTATTTCAGTTTCTGAAAGATCAAAATTGTCAACCCAGACTGTAATACTCAGCAAAACTATTAAATTTAAGAAGCAAAAAAACCTCTACCCCACCCCCCCAAAAAAGGCAAAAAATAATGGACTAAGATAACGGAAGGAACACTTTGGACTGAAGAGAAGGGTCAACACACTAAAAAGTGCCCCATGGGGGAGAAATATAAAGATACTTAATCAAAAGAGTCCCAAGAAAAGACCAAATAATCAACAAAATTATAGAAATTTCCATATATATTCCCATAATAAGTCTGAATATTAATGACCTCAACTCCAAATTAAAATTTTATCCAGTAGCAGTTGGATTAGAAATCGAGATCAATTTTTTGCTGCCTCCAATAAATGGACATTAGCATAAATTTTTGACATCAACTCAGGCTAAAAGAATGGGAAGTGGTATTCTAAGCAACTAAAAGTATGAAACAGGGAGGCATAGCTGTTCTGGTTTCTCAAAAAACAAACAAACAAAAACCCCACAAACGTCAAGTCAAAACTCTTGAGAAGTGATAACGTCTCATCATGCTCATTGCAGAGACAATCCAACAAGAGACTATTAAAATTCTAAACATAAGAAACAAGATAAAGAAAAGTGTTGAAAGCTGTGAAAGAAAAAGGTTAAGACAGGTCACCAGAACAACCTCTGACTAGTCCACAGAAATCTTTAAAGTCAGAAGAGCCTAAGAGAATATAGTTCAAGTCTGAAAAAACACAACCATCTATCCAGTCTCTTACACCCTTAACTTATACTATTAAAATTGAAGAGAAATAAAAGCATTCCATAGTTGAAAACAGATATTTATGCCCATTAAGCTAACTCGATAGAGGATATTAGAAGGAATCCTTCAACCTGAAGAGAACTATAAACATACCCAAGAGATCAAAGAGAAGAAACTAATCATGTCAGGACATCACAGAAACATCTACAAAGGCACAGGGAACATTGCTGAAGGTGAGGCAGAAAGACTAAGAGCCAGAGGAGCCAATTTTTGTTATGAATTTGTGTCTCCCAGGAATATCAGAAAACTCTACCCCAAATTTCTCACCAACATGACTGCCAAAACATGGACAATATGTTTTGTCCATGAACAAGCACAATGAATTTGCCAAAGTTTAGTTTCAAGGTATGTGTGAGAGGAACAGAAAATGGCTTCAGAATTCATGGAGTGAGGCCCACTTGTTAGCACATACACATGGGTGTACCTCAGAGAGGCAGAATCTTGAGGACTGTGTGCCCTATGACTTCATGCTGTTATGGAATATCACTCTGCTTATTGACCTCACTGTCATCATGTACCTTCTAATCTATGAGCACTATGAAAACTCTAAGGAGGTTTCCAGCCCCTCACTGGGCACTCTCATTAGTACTTATAATAATAGTGATTGATTTTTTTCAATCATTGGGGCTAGAGCAGATTAATGATTCAAACACCACCCTCAGAAAGGACCTAGAGATGTAGACTCTTAGTATCAACCATCACCGTTAGAAAGAAATTGGAGATGTAGATTGTTAATAAAGGTAGGTGAAGATGTTTTTGTTAGTGACATTGATGTAGACATCTTGGGGAATAATTTAAAGTTCAGAATGGTACGCTCTTGAGAGCTGCATCAAGGATTTTTGAGGTCTGAAAACAAGAATAGGGGCAGCCCAGCAAAGGCTAACTGACATGTCTCTCTTGCTAAAACTGAGCTGGTGATCAAGTTGATGATTAATTCTTTGTACTCATTTTTTGTACTTGGCTTCCTGATGTAATTTAATAAAAAATTGTTGTTGAGTAGGTGTACATTCTGAAGATTTAAAGTAGAAATGGCTAATTTTTTTATTATTTTATTTATTTATTTTTTCATATTTTATTTACATTTCAAATGTTTCCCCCTTTCCAGATCTCCCCTTTGGAACCTCCCCATTCCCTCTGCCCTCCCCCTGCCACAATGGGGATATTCTCCAACCCACCCACCCACCCACCAACTCTTGTCTTCCCTCCTTGACATTCTCCTATACTGGGGGATCTAACACCCTTAGGCCCAAGGGCCTCTCCTCCCCCTGATGGATAACATATTCTGCCACATTTGTGGTCAGCACCATGGGTCCCTCCATGTGTATTCTTTTGTTGGTGGATCAGTCTCCAGGAGTATCAGGGGATCAGGCCAGTTGCCACTGTTGCTACCTACCTGGGGCAGCACACTCCCTCAGCTCCTTCAGTTCTTTCTCTAAGTCCTCCATCTGGGACCTCACACTCAGCCTTAGTGTTGCTGCAAAGTGACTCTTGGGTATTTCAAACTTTTGGGCTAATAACCACTTAACAGTGAGTATATACCATGTTAATTCTTTTGTGACTGCGTTGCCTCACTCTGGATGGTATTTTCAAGATCCATCCATTTGTTTGTGAATTTCACAAATTCATTGTTTTTAATAGCTGAGTAGTAGTCCATTGTGTAAATGTACCACATTTTCTGTATCCATTCCTCTGTGGAGGGACATCTGGGTTGTTTCCAGTTTTTGGCTATTATAAATATGGCTGCTATGAACATAGTGGAGCATGTGTCTTTATTACATATTGGAGCATCTTCTGGGTATATGCCCAGGAGTGGAATAGCTGGGTCCTCAGGTAGTATTAGGTTCATTTTTCTGAAGGTCCGCCAAAACTGATTTCCAGAGAGGTTGTATCAACTTGCATTCCCACCAGCAATGGAGTAGTGTTCCTCTTTTTCCACATCCTAGCCAATACCTGCTGTCACCTGAGTTTTTGAACTTAGCCATTCTGAGTGGTGTGAGGTGAAATCTCAGGGTTGTTTTGATTTGCATTTCCCTGATGACTAAGGATGTTGAGCATTTCTTTAGGTGCTTCTCAGCCCTACGAATTTCCTCAATTGAGAATTCTCTGTTTAGCTCTCTTCCCCATTTTTGGATAGGGATATTTGGATCTCTGGAGTCTAGCTTCTTGAGTTCTTTGTATACATTGGATATTAACCCTCTATCCAGTGGATTGGTAAAGATCTTTTCCCAATCTGTAGGTTGCCGTTTTGTCCTATTTACAGTATCCTTTGTCTTACAAAATCTTTGTAATTTTATGAGGCCCCATCTGTCAATTCTTGATCTTAGAGCACAAGCCATTGGTGTTCTGTTCAAGAACATTTCCCCTATGCCCAAGTGTTCGAGACTCTTCCCCACTTTCTCTTCTATTAGATTCAGTGTATCTGGTTTTATGTGAAGGTCCTTGATCCACTTGGACTTGAGTTTTGTACAGGGAGATAGGAATGGATCAATTCGTAGTCTTCTACATGTAGACTGCCAGTTGAACCTGCACCATTTGTTGAAGATGCTGTCTTTTTTCCATTGTATGTTTTTAGCTCCTTTGTCAATGATTAAGTGACCATAAGTGTGTGGGTTCATTTCTGGGTCTTCGATTCTATTCCATTGATCTACCTGCCTGTCATTGTACTAATACAATGCAGTTTTTATCACTACTGCTCTGTAGTGCAGCTTGAAGTCAGGGAGGCTGATTCCATCTGGTGTAATTCTGATATGTCTGCCTTTATATGTTACTTGCCCTTTTTCCCTTACTGCTTTTAATATTCTTTCCTTCTTTTGTGTATTTAGTGTTTTGAGTATAATGTGACAGGAGGAATTTCTTTTCTGGTCCAGTCTATTTGGAGTTCTGTAGGCTTCTTGTATATTTATGTTCATCTCTTTCTTTAGGTTAGGGAAGTTTTCTTCTCTAATTTTGTTGAAGATATTTACTGGTCCTTTAAGTTGGGAGTCTTCACCCTCTTCTATACCTATTATCCTCAGGTTCTGTCTTCTCATTGCATCCTGGATATCTTGGATGTTTTGGGTTAGGAGCTTTTTGGATTTTGTGTTTTCTTTGACTGTTGTGTCCATGTTTTCTATGGTATCTTCCACACCTGAGATTCTTTCTTCCATCTCTTGTATTCTGTTGGTGATGTTTGCATCTATGACTCCTGATTTCTTTCCTATGTTCTCTAACTCCAGGGTTGTCTCCCTTTGTGATTTCTTTATTGTTTCTATTTCCGTTTTGAATTCCTGAATGGTTTTGTTCATTTGTTTGATTGTGTTTTCCTTTAATTCTGCCTGGTTGATTGTGTTTTCCTGTAATTCTTCAAGGGATTTTTGTGTGTCCTCTTTAAAGGCTTTCAGTTGTTTACCTGTGTTGTCTTGTATTTCTTTAAGGGAGTTATTTACTTCCTTCTTAAAATCTTCTATCATCCTCTTGATAAGTGATTTTAAGTCTGAGTCTTCCTTTTTTGGTGTGTTGGGGTCCCCAGGGCTGGCTGTGGTGGGAGAGCTGGGTTCTGATGAAGCCAAGTAGCTTTGGTTTCTGCTCCTTATGTTCTTGCCCTTGCCTTTCGCCATCTGGTTATCTCCGGTTTTAGCTGGTCTTTCTCTCTCTGACTGTGGCATGTCTTTCCTTCAAGCCCAGATGTCAATAGTCCTGGGAGACCAGTTCTCCCTCCCAGCTGTTCTTCAGACCCTGCGTCTGGAGTCCTCCTGTTTCTGGCTTTTCCACACAAGTGGGCAGCTTGCTTTCTCCCTGCACTGTCTGTCTATGGAGGCCTGGTGGCCCAGACAGAGGTCTCCTGCCACAGGTTTCCACCTGTGGACTTTTCCTCAGACCCTGTGACTGGAGCCCTCCTTCAGTTGGCTCCTCCACACAAGTGGGCTGGTCGCTTTCTCCCTGGGCTGTTTGTCTATGGAGGCCTGGCGGCCCAGGCATGGGTCTCTGGCCACAGGTGGAAGCAGGCAGGCTCTTATCTCACAGCTTTTCCTCAGTCCCTGCGTCTGGAGCCCTCCTTCAGATGACCTCTCAGCACAAGTGGGCAGGTCGCTTTCTCCTTGAGCTGTTAGTCTATGGAGGCCTGGTGGCCCAGGCAGGGATCTCCCTCCACAGGTGAAAACCTGTGGGCTTTTCCTCAGTCCCTGCATCTGGAGCTCTCCTTCTGCTGGCTCCTCAGAACAAGTGGGAAAAGACTAATTTTTATATATAAAAGTTTAAATTTGTAATTCTATTAAGACATTTTATAAGATTACTTTTTAAAATAAAATAAATAATACAATGATTGGTTATTTCTTTGTAATGGCAAATTGAAGCCTGCCGGTAAGATAACTGGCTGAGAAAAATTCCTTGCTTGCTTACATTTTGTTAATCTATAATAAGTTGCTTAGACATGAAGTATATGAGTTCTTGGAAAATTTGCAATACATAAATCATTTAATCATGTAAGGGTATTGGGGAACAAGTTTGTGTGTGTGTGTGTGTGTGTGTGTGTATGTACTCATAATCATTTGCTTAAAGAAAAATAGAATGTAATCATATTGTAATTTCTATACTGCTTGAGAGATTTTGCTGAGGGATATAAGCTGGGAGAGAAGAAATAACATTGCTGGAGCTTTGCTTCATGTGTGTGTGTGTGTGTGTGTGTGTGTGTGTTTGTGTGTGTTTATGAATGTGTGTCTGCTTTGCATTAATTGCTGTCCCTACATCCCCTCCTTGGATCACTGAACATACTGCCAGAGCTGGCCTCTAACACACAAGGCTTCAATTCTACACAAAGACCTGCAGACAATGGTAACAGTTGAAGAAAATCTTTCCCAGAGAACATCACACCATTGATTATCCAATACCAAATGATCAGCCTTGAAAACATTCATGTAAGTAACTTTATATAGACTTAATAATTTTATATTTGGGAAAATATAAGCCTATACATGTACATTGACATCTATATGCATGTAAAAACAATTAATGAAAATAGAGGTCATGAACATGAAAGAGAGTAAGGGGAGTATATGGGAGGGTTTGCAACAGAAAGGGATGGGAGAAATGATGTAATTATACTATAATTTCAAAAAGAAAAGAAAAAAGGATGTCAAAGAAAGAAGCACTACTAAAATCAACAAAAGGATAGCAACCAATATACATTTTCAATAATAATTCTTAATATTAGTGGATCAAATTCACCAGTAAAAAATCATAGACTAGGAGACTGAATTGGAAATTACTGTCTCCAAGAAACATACCTTACTACTGATAGATACCAACATACACTAAAGTGAAGGAAACGATATTATAAGCAAATAGAACTAAGAACCAAGCAGGAATAGCTATTTTCTAACAAAATAGATTTCAAACCAAAACTAATGAGAAGAAATAAGGAAGCCTATGCCATATTCATCAATGGAATAGTTTACAAAGATGATATTACAATTCTAAATATAGGTAGCAAACACAGGCACATTCAGCTTCATCTAAAGCATACTATGAGATCTCAAACAGCAGGGGTGATTTAAGTCCCACAGAATCTCCAATAAATAGATCTGCAGGACAAAGTATAAACAAGAAATATTGAAGTTAAATAATACTGTAAACCGAATGGACCTAATAGATATTCACAGAACATTCAATACACATATTGAAGAATTCTTCTCAACACTCTACAAAGCTTTAAAAAAAATAGGCAACATATTTGGATACAAATATTGGAAAATGAAAATAACATTGTGTATTTTATCTGACAAGAATGGAACAAAGCAAGATATTAACAGCAAGAGAAACAACAGAAATCTCACGAACTCATAGAGATTAAATGTCACACTACTAAACAATGGATGGGTCAATGAAATAGAGGACCCAAATGTGATTTCATACAGCCACAGCTAAAATATACATTGGATAAAGGAGGGTAATAACAGCAAATGTTACTAGGAAGAGTGGATACCAACACATAGAAGAATAAAACTAAATGCTTATCTATCACCTTTCACAACACTCAAGTCCAAATGGATCAAGTGACTCCACGTAAGAACTGATATGTGAAACTTCTAGAATGAACAGTGGGGAATACACTTCACCATGTAGGCTCAGGTGGAGATTGTCTGAATAGGACTCTGGTAATGCAGGAAATATGACCAAAAAATAAATAACAAGTGGGATCTCAGAAAACTAAAAAGTTTCCATGCAAAGAGAGATGTCCATTGGTATATATCTGACAGAGGATATGTGACTAGAATATACAAAGAACTAAAAAAAAAAAAAAAAAAGCACAATCTAAGCATCACAAATGAAGAGCATGATTAGATAAACTATGCAACAAAATGGAAAGTCTAAAGTGTTGAGTATATTTAAGCTGTGGAGAATGCAGATGAATATTACTTTGAGATCCCATCTCTTTCTCAGTCAGAATAGCCATCAAGACTATAACCAATAATAGATGTTGATATGGATGTGGGGAAAGTGAGTCTCTTATATATCACCAGTGGTGGTACAAACTACCGTAACTACTTTAGAAATCTGGAGATACCTTACCAAAAGTAATCTCTAAACAAACGCTTACCATTTGTCTACTTTCTATTACTTGTGGTGGTTTGAATAAAAGCAGCTCCCAAAGGCTTATAAGGATTAGCACTCTTAAGAGGCATGGCCTTTTTGGAGTAGATGTTGCCTTGGTGGAGGAAGAGTGTCACTGATTCCAGGCTTTGAGGTCTCACATGCTCAAGTCAGGTCCAGTGTGGCTCTGTCTTCCTGTTGTCTGCCAATCCAGAGGTAGAACTCTCAGCTACCTCTCCAGCACTATGTCTGCCTATATGCATGCTATCATGATTCCCACTATGATGACACTGGATGAAACCTCTGTACTATAAGCTAGCTCCAATTAAATGTTTTCCTTTATAAGAGTTACCATGGCTATGGCATCTCTTCATAGCAATAGAAACCACCAAATAGTAAAACACCATTCCTGGACATAGAGCAAAAGGACTCTCTTATAGTACTGAGATACCTGTTCATGTTTCATGTTTATTGCTTTTGTATTAACAATAGCTAGGAGATGGAAATAGGTGTTTATCTGACAGATGGACAATGGAAATGTGGCACACACACACACACACACACAATTTGGGTTTTATTTAGCTGTATAAAAAGGAAAATTAGAATATTCAAAAGTATATGGATAGAACTATGCAATATTAGCCTGAATGAGTTAGTCAAGACTTGGTAGGACTAAGATAGCCATGTTCTCTCTTATTTAAAGAGTCTTTCTGACACTCTTTGGTTTTACTTGTCTAGCCTGGAACAACCACAGAAGACAGGAACCCAGGAAGGGGTCATTTGATGGAAGACACTACAAAAAGAGGAGTAATAATACATAATAAAATGTAAATAGAAAGAGGGAATTCTGGGTACAGAGGTTTAAGCAGAGTAGGGGAAAAAGGAAACAGAGAAATGAGTGAAATGGAATTTTGTTAAAGCATTCTGAAAAAGTTGTATAAAAACTTACCCTTATGTAACCCAGCTAAAATTACAAACGAGAGATTAAAAGGACGTACTTTGACTGGCTAAATAATGTTCTTCTAAGAGCAGTGCCTTAATAACAAAAGTTCTCAGAGTCAGGTGTGGATACCACCATAGGTGTTATTGGTGAGGGATCCTCTAGAAACCTAAAACAATACAGACTTTTGTTAATCCTCTTGGTTGACCAGCAGAACTAGAGGATAGTATCCTATTACTGAGGATATCACACACCTGAAGAACAAATTATAAAGAAAACAATCTGTATCTGAGCTGGAGATTTGTTGCTTCTTATCTTTCACAGTGCTAGAAATGTGATACATGTTTCTTGGGTTGGGGGTTTGGGTAAACAGCATCACAAGTCTAACCCTTTAAGGTATAGTACCAACTGTCCAGGCAACATGTACCCATTTCTGAAAGTAGTGATATGATAGTTATGGGGATAAAAAAATCACTTTATTTTGAAATCTGCTCCATACGGGAGCCCAGGCCTAATACTATAAGCCTTCTTAACAGTCCTTGTTGGGGAGGTTCTAGATCTAAGGTTTTATGTTGGGAACTTATTGCTGTTTTTAAACTAAAACATCAAATTGCCTTTTAAATACCTTATATTTATACTCAAGGATAAAAGCTACCCTTGGTCTTAATCATAAAAGTTTCTCTTTCTAGAAAAGGGCGAGCTGAATAAATGCAGAGGCCCTTTGCTACCCAAGACACTGAGAAGTGGTGGTTGTTCTTAATAGTACATTTATTTCACCCTCCTTTGAGGCTCAGAGAACCTTGTGGGAGAGAGAGCTATCTGTTAAAACTAGGAGACAGTGAGACATACTGTAAAATATCATCTTGTAGGCATGTCACAATCACTACCATCATGAGTTCACAAAAACTCTGGCTGCTTGCACTGGGCTTGCTCAAGCTGGTCCTGTCAAGAATTAGTTGTGAGTTGAGGGTTCATGGATCCTTACATTTTACCCATGAACTATTGATGAATGATCCCCTACTGGTGATTTTGGAGACAGAGTGAGTCACTGCCTTTGTGAACTTACTGTTGAGCTCACCAAATCCATAGTCACACAGAAGAGTTTGGTTAAATGTACAGTGAGTCATAAAACAAAATAAACAGTAGTGAAAGATATTTGTAGAAAAATATGTATGTACCATTCAGGAACTAAAAATAGAAATAGAAACAATAAAGAAATCATGAAAGGAGACAACACTGGAGTTAGAAAACCTAGGAAAGAGATCAAGAGTCATAAATGCAAGCATCACCAACAGAATACAAGAGATAGAAGAGAGAATTTCAGGTGTGGAAGATATCATAGAAAACATTGACACAACAGTCAAAGAAAATTCAAAATGCAAAAAGCTCCTAAGCCCAAACATCCAGGAAATCCAGAACACATTGAGAAGACAGAACCTAAGGATAATAGGTATACAAGAGAGTAAAGATTCCCAACTTAAAGGACCAGTAAATATCTTCAACAATATAGAAGAAAACTTCTCTAACCTAAAGAAAGAGATGAACATAAGCATACAAGAAGCCTACAGAACTCCAAATAGATTGGACCAGAAAAGAAATTCCTCTCGTCATATTATAGTCAAAACATCAAATACACAAAACAAGGAAAGAATATTAAAAGCAGTAAGGGGAAAAGGTCAAGTAACATATAAAGCAGACCTAAGAGAATAACACCAGAATTCTCATCAGAGACAATGAAAGCTAGAACATCCTGGGCAGATCTCATACAGACCCTAAGAGAACACAAATGACAGCCCAGGCTGCTATTCCCAGCAAAACTCTCAATTACAATAGATGGTAAAACCAAAATATTCTATGACAAAATCAAATTTACACAATATATTTCCATAAACCCAGCCTCACAAAGGATAATAGATGGAAAACACCAACTCAAGGAGGGAAACTACACCCTTGAAAAAGCAAGAAAATAATCTTTCAACAAATTGAAGAGAAAATAGCCACACAAACATAAAAATAACATCGAAAATAACAGGAAGCAACAATCACTATTCTTTAACATCTCTTTACATCAATGGACTCAATTCCCCAATAAAATGACATAGACTGACAGACTGGATCCATAAACAGGACCTATCATTTTGCTGCAACCAAGAAATGCACTACTGTGTTAAAGACAAACTCTACCTCAAAGTAAAGGGCTGAAAAAAATTTTCCAGGCAAATGGACCCAAAAAACAGATTTGAGTAGCCATTCTTTTTTTTTCTTTTTTTTATCAGTAATTTTCCATGTGACTTTTTTTTTATTTTCATATTTTATTTACATTTCAAATGTTTCCCCCTTTTCAGATCTCCCCTTTGGAACCTCCCCATTCCCTCCACCCTCTTCCTGACACTATGGGGATATTCTCCAACCCACCTTCCCACCCACCCACCCACTCCATTCTAATATCAGATAAAATTCACTTTCAACCAAAAGTCATAAAAAAAAAAAAATAAGGAAGGACACTTCATCTTCATCAAAGGAAAAAAATCTACCAAGAAGAACTCTCAATTCTGAACATTGATGCTCCAAATGCAAGGGCACCCACATTCATAAAAGAAACTTTACAAAAAGCTCAAAGTCACATTGCACATGACACAATAATAGTGGGAGATTTCACACCTCCCCCCCCCCATCATCAATGGACAGATCTTGGAAACACAAATTAAACAGAGACTCAGTGAAACTAACAGATGTTATGAACCAAATGAATTTAATAGATATCTGTAGAATGTTTCATCCTAAATCAAAAGAATATACCTTCTTCTCAGCATCTCATGGTGCCTTCTCCAAAACTGATCATATAATCTGTCACAAAACAAGCCTCAACAGATATAAGAAGATTGAAATAACCCCATGCCTACTATCAGATCACTATGTATTAAGACTTGACTTCAATGGCAACAACAACAATAACAGAAAGCCCACATACACATGGAAGGTGAACAATGCTCTACTCAAAGATAACTTGGTCAAGGAAGAAATAAAGAAAGAAATTAAAGACTTCCTAGAATTTAATGAAAATGAAAGTACAACATACCCAAACCTATGGGACACAATGAAAGCAGTGTTAAGAGGAAAACTAATAACTCTGAATGCCTCCAAAATGAAACTGGAGAGAGTATATACTAGCAGCTTAACAGCACACCTGAAAGCTCTAGAATGAAAAGAAACTAATAAACCCAAGAGAGTAGAAGGAAGGAAATAATCAAATTAAGGGCGGAAATCAAACAAGTAGAAACAAAAAGAATTATACAAAAAATTAACAAAACCAGGACCTGGACCCTTGTGAAAATCAACAAGATAGAAAAACCCTTAGCCAGACTAACCAGAGGACACAGAGATAGTAACTAAATTAACAACATTAGAAATGAAAAGGGAGATGTAACAACAGATTCTGAGGAAATTCAAAAAATCATCAGATCCTACTACAAAAGTCTATACTCAACAAAATTGAAAAATCTGGATGAAATGGACAAATTTCTAGACTGATACCAAATACCAAAGTTAAGGCAGGATCAGATAAACTATCTAAACAGTCCCATAATCCCTAAAGAAATAGAAGCAGTCATTAAAAGTATTCCAACTAAGAAAAACCCAGGACCAGATGGGTTCAGTGCAGAATTCTATCAGACCTTCAAAGAAGACCTAATACCAATACTCTTCAATCTATTCCACAAAATAGAAACAGAAGGAACACTACCTAATTCATTCTATGAGGCCACAGTTACACTGATACCAAAATTCCACAAAGACCCAACAATAAAAGAAAACTTCAGACCAAATTCCCTTATGAATATCGATGCAAAAATACTCAATAAAATTCTCACAAACCAAATCCAAGAACACATCAAAACGATCATTCACCATGATCAAGAAGGCTTCATCCCAAGAATGCAGGGATGGTTCAATACCCGGAAATCCATCAATGTAATCCACTACATAAACAAACTTAAAGAGAAAAACCACATGGTCATGTCATTAGATGCTGAAAAGCAATTGACAAAATTCAACATCCCTTCATGATAAAAGTCTTGGAAAGATCAGGAATTAAAAACTCATACCTAAACATAGTAAAAGCAATATACGGAAAACCAGTAGTCAACATCAAACTAAATGGAGAGACACTTGAAGCAATCGCTCTAAAATCAGAGACTAGACAAGGCTGCCCTCTCTCTCCCTATCTATTCAATATAGTACTTGAATTTCTAGCTAGAGCAATTAGACAACAAAAGGAGGTCAAAGGGTTACAAATTGGAAAGGAAGAAATCAAAATATCACTATTTGTAGATGATCTAATGATATACTTAAGTGACCCAAAAAACTCCACCAGATTACTGCTACAGCTTATAAACAACTTCAGCAAAGTGGCCGGATATAAAATTAACTCAAACAAATCAGTAGCCTTCCTATACTTGAAGGATAAACAGGCTGAGAAAGAAATTAGGAAAATGACACCTTTCACAATTGTCACAAACAATATAAAGTATCTTAGTGTGACTCTAACCAAATGAGTGAAAGATCTGTATGACAAGAACTTCAAGTCTCTGAAGAAAGAAACTGAAGACCTCAGAAGATGGAAATCCTGCTCATGGATTGGCAGGATTAATATACTTAAAATGGCCATCCTGCCGAAAGCAATCTACAGATTTGATGCAATCCCCATCAAAATTCCAATTCAATTCTTCATAGACTTAGAAAGAACAATTTTCAAATTCATCTGGAATAACAAATAACCCAGGATAGCAAAAACAATTCCCAACAACAAAAGAACTTCTGGGGGAATCAGCATCCCTGCCCTCAAGTTGTACTATAGAGCAGTAGTGATAAAAACTGCATTTTATTGGTACAGTAAGAGGCATAAAATTGAAAACCCAGAAATGAACCCACATACCTACTGTCACCTGATCTTTAATAAAGAAGCTAAAACAATCCAGTGGAAAAAATACAGCATTTTCAACATGTGTTGGTTCAACTGACAGTCTTCATGTAGAGGAATGCAAATTGATCCATTCCTATCTCCCTGTACAAAGCTCAAGTCCAAGTGGATCAAGGACCTCCACATAAACCAGATACACTGAATCTAATAGAAGAGAAAGTGGGGAAAAGTCTTGAACACGTGGGCACAGGGTAAAATTTTCTGAACAGAAGGCCAATGGCTTATGCTCTAAGATAAAGAATCGACAAATGGGACCTCATGAAATTTCAAAGCTTCTGTAAGGCAAAGGACACTGTCAATAGGACAAAATGGCAAGCAACACATTGGGAAAAGATCTTTACCAATCCTTCATCTGATAGATGGCTAATATCCAATATATACAAAGATAGACTCCAGAGAACCAAATAACCCTATCAAAAAATGGGGAACAGAGCTAAACAGCGAATTCTCAACTGAGGAAACTCATAGGCCTGAGAAGTACCTAAAGAAATGTTCAACATCCTTAGTTATCAGGGAAATGCAAATCAAAACAACCCTGAGATTTCACCTCACACCATTCAGAATGGCTAAAATCAAACACTCAGGTGACAGCAGATGCTAGCAAGGATGTGGGAAAGAGGAACACTCCTCCATTGCTGGTGGGATTGCAAGCTGGCACAACCACTCTGCAAATCAGTTTGGAGAACCCTCAGAAAAATGAACATAATACTCCCTGAGGACCCAGTTATTCCACTCCTGGGCATATACCCAGAAGATGCTCCAACATGTCATAAAGACACGTGCTCCGCTATGTTCATAGCAGCCATATTTATAATAGCCAGAAACTGGAAACAACCCATATGTCCCTCAACAGAGGAATAGATACAGAAAATTTGGTACATTTACAAAATGGAATACTACTCAGCTATTTAAAACAACGGCTTAATGAAATTCGCAGGCAAATGGATGGAACTTGAAAATATCATCCTGAGCAAGGTAACTCAGTCACAAAAGAAGGAACATGGTTGTACTCACTGATGAGTGGTTATTAGCCCAAAAGTTCGGAATACGCAAGATTCACTTCACAGCAACAGCTGGGCTGAGTGTGAGGTCCCAGATGGAGAAGTAGGAGTATGGACCGAAGGAGCTGAGGGAGTTTGCAGCCCCTGGAAGGAGCAACAGTGTCAACTGGCCTGACCCCCTGGTGCTCTCGTATACTGGATCACCAACCAAAGAATACACATGGAGGGACCCATGGTGCTGGCCACATATGTGGCTGAGGAGGGCCTTGATGGCCATCAGGGGAGGAGAGACCCTTGGGCCTGAGAGTGTTAGATGCCCCAGTATAGGGGAATGCCATGGAGGGAAGACAAGAGTGGGTGAGTGGGTGGGTGGGTGGGAAAATTCCCTCATCTAGGCAGGGGGAGAGGATAGGGGGTTTCCAAAAGGGAGACCTGGAATAGGGGAAACATTTGAAATCTAAATAAAGTATCAAAAAATAAAATAAAATATAAAAAGTAATAAAATAAAAGCAAAGTATTTGACTAAACAAAATCTTGAAAATTCAGCCATGGGGATTTCCCTACATTCTAACTCAATTTTCAGATGGCTTTTGGGAAATAACATAATAGAATGGTGGCTCCAGTGGCAGCTATTACAGATATGTTTTTTGTTTTGTTAGACAATTTATAGTCTTTGCTACTTAGCACCTTGCTATTGATCTTGTGACATTTTTTTTCCTTTGAAGATTTTGATCAAGACCATGAGAAACAATTTTCTTTCTAGCTGCACATGACAGTAATGTGTCCCACTGTTCTACTTGGGGAATAGATCAATTCTTTCACCTTGCCTCATAATTTAGTTTTCTTTCCTGCTGGAGGAATAGTTTTCTTTCCTGCAATAGGCAGCCTAGAACATTGATGACATCGAGCTGACCAGACCTGCTGAAACAGTTTTAGTAACAAGTGAAGACATGCTCCCACCAGGCGACATAGCATTGACTTCATTCAGAGTGTGAAAATGACTGACACTTAGCCTGGATACTTAGGATCCTCCCACATGCCTGACAGAAGAGGAATAAATACTGTGTTTTATAAGATAATTGGTATTCATTTTTAAATGAAAATTGAGTTCCTGCTACATAATTGGGATAAGATAGAGAGTGTTTGAAATACTCTTAGCATGTCATGTGCTATCAGTACATCAGTGAAAGATGGCACATCCTCAACAGGGCTGTCAATTGCCAGATTCTACAAAGATGAGGGGCTAAATGGCCCATACAGAAAGGAACTATAACCAAGTGAGGTGGTGCTTGAATAGAAGGACTGTGCAATGTGTAGTAAAAGAGTTATAAATGTCTGCACAGACTTCATGACAAGAGTACAGTAATATGAAGTGTCAGAGATATGATGGGCACTTTTTCCTTCTTGCTATTTGAATGTATCAATAATAAAATAAAAATAGCACAGTAAATCCAGAGTCTGGAGATCTATGTTGACAAATTTAACCACACTTCAATGATGTGGTTATATTTACAAACATCAAGAGTGGTACACGCTCATGTGTTCTTCAGGCTTGGGCCAATTTCTCCTTGTAATTTTTTGTATTTTTCTCATCGACCTATGCTGTTATCTAACTCTCTTTCTGAGTTGAAAGATAGGAGAGGTGACTGAGTCAAGTAAGGAGGGTAGCATGTACCATTCCCTCTTTTCAGGGAGCTTCTAGATGTTCTTTAAGGGCCTTTCACACCACTGCAAGATATATGTAGGACAATTCCCCAACCCCGTTTGATTCAGGCACAACTGATTTGGGACCTTCATTGCATTTGAACATCATCATCACTTTTGATTCATGACATGATCAGAATCCCTGGAATGACTGCTCTTACAATTGTAGATCCTGCTGTCACTCACAGGAAACTGATTCTAAGAAGTGGGTACACGAGGAATCTTGGAGGACACCTTAGAATCATGCCCACGTTGAGCTTTTTTTATACAATTTATCTTACCTAGATATGCAAGCAATACTTCAAAAGGACTGCAATTGATCTTTCTTAGTTCTTCCACTGGGTATTATTGCCTGTTTTTAAAGGCAACTCTCAGCATGTGATCCCAGAGCTCAGGATCAGGATGCCTGGCACCAGGTATGCACATTTTCTGTTTGTTCAAGCATCCTGGTAAGAAAAGGAATTGTCAATATCTAAGAAAAAGTCTTACACTGCACCACAAAGCTCTTCTGTTAATAGAAAATATGCAGTTAAGTGACTGTTGAATCAAATCATTTAAAGGAGGATGGGAAAAGCTAGCAGCAGACAGCAAAATATTTAATAATATGGATGTGTTTTTCTTTTCTGTGAAAAAAAATCATTTCTTAAACATGAATTCTCTGAGGTTGAAGGGTTTCAAAGTGAGTTGTTAGTTGCAGGCAGCACTGACATCCACCGTGAAGGCCAATGTCTTTAGAGATTTCATGGTAGTAGCCATTTAGATAACTCATATACAAATCTGGAAGGGGTGTGGTGTGCTTTCTTGAGAGGTTACATATTACAAAGGGTGCCATTAAATTAATTTATGCTTCAGCTCGGGTTCCCTGACTTAGCTGAGTGAATTTGAGCTATGGGTTGTGAATAGTTTGTTAATGCTGGGCTCTAAATCTTAACACACATGTCTCTTTAAAGTTAACATTAAATAATAATGACATAGAGTTCAGAAGCTCTGATATTTTTCAGAGGAGTGTTTGAGGTACACAGTGTACTGTTATCTAAGAATAAGGGAAAAATGCAGAGAGCACAAAATCTTAGCCTTGCTTTCACTACCCAGTAATGAAAGTTTGATCCTTCTGGTAGTAATCTAGAGACAAGCAAACTCTACAGCAGGGCGTTTCATCTTCTTTGCCCTAAAACCTTCTTGTTAAGAAACAAGAACCCCAACCAACAAGTTTTCAGGAAGCTTTGTCTGTCTTCAGTTAAAAAATGGTGTTTTCTCTGCTTGGTTTTTGTTCAGTTTTCAAGATGTATGTAGTAAAATCTTTTTAAAAGGCAATGATAAAATTGTTTTCTATTGAATTTTTGGCAGAGAGTTGCTGCCTTTAAGTCAATTAAGAAGGTCTAGTTTTAAAGTCTAGTATCAGACAAAGGAAGAGAGCTAAAGAAAACCCCTGGGACCAGCCTACCACTTGGGATCTTTCCAGCTTGTACAAACCAATGAAAGATAACCATTCAGATCAGAGCTAGCTACTTACTGAACAAAACAAAAGGCTCTATCGAGGCATGACCCAAAGCAGAGAGTTTCTTTCAAAGCATATTTCTCTATTATTCCCAAGAAAATGGAGAGAGTCTTTCACAATCTCCTTTTGGAAGAAATATTGCCGACCTAAATTACAACACATGATAAAGAACAGAAATTGCACATTTCCAGTTTGTTTCTTTTATTTGTGTCCAACAGTATGGCAAGGCTCTAGAATTTTTCCCAAGATAGCTATCCCAGGGTTGTGTTTTTGATTTCCCCTCATATACCCATCCACATATCCAATGGTCTGATTTGTGATCAAGCAGTGTCAGCCATCAGCACAGTGGTGGCGTTTGATGCCAGAACCAGACACTTTTTTAACAACCCAAAACTGTAAGTTTCAACACTGCAATGGAAAAACATAACAAATGGGTCAGCATTAACTGTCTTGTGGAAGATATTGATGGCTATCCTGCAAGAGTATCCAAGATCATTCTCCAGTCTCACCTCCATGGAGCCTTTTGCTTGCTTTAAGATCTTGCTTTGGGGATGTGCCAGTAATATATCATTTGGCAAAGGAAAAACAAAAACCACTAAGACTTTGCCAATAAAGAATCCAAGGCCCAGGAAATTAAACTTCTTTAATGCCGTGCCACTGAGACATATGAAGAGAAACACTGAACCCAGGCATCCTGACTTTGTAAGCTGTTATTTTTTCAACATGTCTTTTATTCTATAGATATTTATTTTGCTTTAAAAAAAATAACATGTAATAATACTTTAGCAAATCAGGAATCATTTGGGTTAGTACTAGTTTTTTTAGTACAATTTCTAGAACTTATTTCATAGTGAAAAGAATCCCGAATAGCAATGATATTTCTATTTTCCACCTCTCCTTTGGTGTGCCTATCTCACTCGTCTCTTAAAGTACAGAGAGACAAGAAGGCATATGTGTGCAGTTAACCTTGCCAGAGAGGTTTTTAGAAAAGGTGTGCAGATTTAACCAGAGCATGAGTTTGAAACAGATGAGTTGAATTAGGAAATTTCAATAAGGATGGATGTGTAACTGTGCAGTACCAGGAAACTGATCCTGTAGTTTCTTTAGTATTTTGCCTTATTAGAATGTCAGTATATTTCACAGTGTGAAGCATTAGTGGCTCCCAAGGAATATCTTAATAATTGCAAAACATGGCTCACAACTAAATCATGTCAGCATTGTGTTCTGCAGATTCTGTTCATTGCCTCCAACATCTTTCTGCCTATAACCCCTGTCTTAAGTACTTGTTCTGAGTCACCTCTGCCTGCGAATTATTTGGAATACCTGCTTGTGGTCTAGTGGAACCTAGTGTAATCCTTTCTCTCAGACTCAGAGAACTGAGAAGGGCCTTGGAATCTAAGTTCACAGGAAGAGCTTATAGCCTTTGATTAAGCCACCAAGAAGCCAATGTTTGGCTCTTTACCTGGGCTGTCTGTCTGGGAATCCTCAGACACCTCCTTGTGTAGCCTCCTCCATTAAGTTTTTTCTTGTCCTTATTTCTGTAGAGCACATCTTGAGTGACATCCCTAATGAGAAATCCTTGTATTCTAAGTCCCAGTGCTAAATTTCAACTATATCTTCTGCTTTTACTTCCCATTGCTGCTCATTGTGATAAATTGAAATAATTGAGTTGCTTTAAAGAGCATAAAAACCTGTTCTTCCAGTTCCGGAAGCCAGAGATCTAAATGCTCTTCTGAAGGGTCTATTTGAGAATCTGTTTTGGTGACTGTTCTAGGTGTCATTCTTATGGTTCTTTTTTTCTGTTACAATAACATTGAAAGCTAGAGATGTGTTGCAGTCCTTTAAAGTAATATAACCTTATCCTTCCTTAAAGAAGGGAAACACTGGCCAATGTGGAGAACAAACTACCCAAAACAGCAAAGTAAATTGAGCTGTTCAGTCACTTGGCCAAGGGATTACCACTCCCAAAGGATGATTTACTTTAAGTCATCTCTTAGTTAGAGCTTCAATGCTGGGAAGAGACTCCATGGCCACAGCATTTAAATAAAGGTCATTTAATTGGGTCTTGCTTACAGGTTTAGATGTTCAGTCCATGATCATTATGACAGAAAGTTTGGGAGCATCCAGGTAGGCATGGTGCTGGAGGGTTTTAGAGTTCAACATCTTGTTCCAAAGGCAGCTAAAAGAATACTGGCTTTTAGGCAGTTAGGACAAGGGTCTTAAAGCCCACACCTACAGTGACAAACTTCTTCAAGGCCACACCTCCTAATAGTACCACTCCTTGGGCCAAGCATATTCAAACCACTACATTCTGCTCCCTGGCTCCTATATTTGTGTTCATACACATAAGTCCATATGTAGCCTGGATGCTGCCAGTCTTCTTGCCATAATGATAATGGACTGAACTTCAGAAGCAAGCCCCAATTAGGTGTTTTCCTTTTTTAAAAAATAAGAATTGTTGTAGTCATGGTGACTCTTCACAGTAATGAAACTCTAATGAATACAGAAGTTGGTACCAGAAGTGGGGTATTGCCTTGATATCCTGACCATGCTATTGTTCTGAAGAATATGGACTGTGGGACTTTAGATTTGGAAAGCAGTGGAATGCTTTAATTGAGGCTTAATGGGCCATCCTAGTAGGAATATGGAAGACTTTGGTGCTAAGAGTGATTTGAATTGTGGATATCTGGCTCTGGAGGTTTCAAAGGAGAAAAAAAAAATAGTATTTGGTAGACAGACTGTTTTGTGATGCTTTGGTGAAGAATGTTGCTGCTTTTTGCCGTTGTCTGAAGAATGCAAAGTACGTTGAGTCCAACTTCAAAACTCCCCCATAGTCTATAGCAGTCTCAACAATGTTAAAGTCCAAAGATCAAAGTCTCTTCTGAGATTCATCCAATCGTGCAAATGAGATCCCCAAAGCCAGTCAGGTAACAAGCAGGACATTCTCCAAATTCTGCATGTCCATGCCTGATGTCAAAGTCTTCAGATCTCCAGCTCTTTTCATCTTTGTTGACTGTAACAAACTTCTTTCTCCTGGGCTGTTTTCTCCCTGTTAGCAGCTTTCCTCAGCAGATATCTCATGGCTCTGGCATGTGGAATATCTTGGGGACTCCAATTCAACTTCAGTGTTACACCTTCTTGTCACCAAATATCTGAGATCCACAAATGATTTTCTTGGCTTCTCCAAAGGGTGTAGGTCACAGCTCCAACTCTGCCCTTTGTAGAACTCTAGGCTCTGGTTGAGTCCACTTCACTGCTGCTTCTATTCTTGGTGGTAATCCCATGGTACTGGTATCCTCAATATTCTGGGGTCTTCTGCTGAAACTAGGCTTCACCAATAGCCTCTCATAGGCTCCTTCCACAGTGCTAAACCTCAATTTCTTTGAATAACACTTTCAATCTGGGCTGTCAACTGCAACTTAGGCTGCACCTTCACCAATGTCCTTCCTTGACCTCTCACAGTACAGAGCCTCAGCTGTTCTCCATAACCCCTTCTTAAAACCCAATACTACCTGAGTGGTTCTTATACATTACCAAGTCCAGGTACAGCATGAGGTACAACCTTGGCAATCTATGGAACACAGCTTTTGTGTGCTTTCAGAAAACACTTCACAGATTTCAATTCAGTGATCTTAATCACTGCTAATTTCTTAGCTCCAGCTAAGCAACATACATTTTCTCAGTAGTCCCTTCTATTTTTGAATCTAAAGCCAGAACCACATGGCCAAAGATGGAGAATTCTGCTGCTTGCTGGGGCTGGAACATGGCCCTGTTGTTCAATTATATTATCACCAGTTTTCTGTTTTCCACCTCCTTCACTTCCTGAACTTGGCTGTCCTAGAACTTGCTCTGTAGATTGACCTTAAACTCAGAAATCTGCATGCCTGACTCCTAAATTATGGGATTAAAGGTGTGGTCCACCATGCTTGGATTTAAGATTTCCTCTACTTAGAACTGGCTTCTTACCAGATTGGTCTTTAACTCAGAGATCTGCTAGCCTTTCCCTCCTGGAATTAAAGGCAAGTACTACCTTTCATGGTCACTATGACTCAAGAACCAAATCAAAAGCCTGTGTCTTTTTTTCTGGATTGTAGATCATTCCAGATTAAAAGTCCAAGTGAAAATAATAAGAAAATAATAATAATAATACCTAATATGATATAACTTTTCCTTGTTTAATGATAAACATAAACAATAAACTTAGTTGGGTTGGATCTTACTACAAAATCACCACTCCCTTAATCTGTTTTTCCTTGAAAACAGGATTCAGCTCCATTTCACTTCTGGTTTCCCGTTAAAACTTGAACTATACATTTCATATTTTTACTTTCTAAGATTGCTACACTTTTTCAAAATATTCTTCATGAGACTTAACCAGAGAACAAAGTCTCTGTTGGGGTTTTCTGAGACTTCCTTTGTCAATGCAATTAATATAAATCTCTTAACCTTAGGCTCAGGTAGACTCTTCAGACAAGGGCCAAAAAGCAGCCACATTCTTCACCAAAATACCACAAGAACAGTCTCTCAGCCACATATTAAATTTATTCTCCTCTGAAACCTCTAGAGTCAGGTTTCCACAGTTGAAATCACCCTCAGAAACAAAGTCTTCCATATTCCTAGTAGTATGACCATTAAACCCCACTTAAAATATTCTACTGCATTTCAAATCCAAAGTCCCAAAATCCATATTCTTCTAAACAGAAGCATGGCCAGGCATACGGTAGCAATACTGCAGGCCCTGGTACCAACTTCTGTCTTGGTTTGGGGTTTACTTCTGAGGATAGACACCATGACCTAGGTAACTATTGTAAGTACAATTTTTGATTGAGGCTTCCTTACAGGTTCAGAGGTTCAGTCTATTATCATCAAGGTGGGAACATGGCAGCATCCAGGCAAGCATGGTGCAGAAGTAGCTTAGAGTTCTACATCTTCATCTAAAGGGTGCTAGGAGAAGACTGGCTTCCAGGCAGCTAGGAGGAGCGTCTTAAAGCCCATGCCCACAGTGATACACTTCATCCAACAAGGCCACACCTACTCCAATAAGGCCACATTCCCAAATAGTGCCACTCCCTAGGCCAAGCATATTCAAATCACAGTGTATGTATGTATATATGTGTGCTATCCATCATTAGTATTTAAATAGAGTTTGTATTAAGAAAATGTTTTTAGTTTAAAACATTGAGATTACAAATCTGAAATAAGTAGACAACTTTTGAGCACTATTTCTTAAAATTACAAACAAATAAATAAATAAAAACTTTTTGAATTGTTTCTAGTAGTCTTACAAAAGCATATGCTCCTTCCCATTGATTAGTTCTATAAATACATTTAAAAATAACATGTATGTAAATAATTTAAAGCTCATTTATATAATACAATAAGAGATTATTTTTCTTAAACCTATCCTCTGTGTCCATGTATTCTCTTTTCATCTTGGTTATAAAACATATAAAATATTTGTTTCATGATACATCTTTGAAAGAATGAGCCCTTACTTTTTTATTTCTTTTATAATATATACTCACTTTATTATAATGAAACCACAAGCTCATGAAAACATCACATACATCAATTACGATAGCCACTCACAAATGCTTGTCATGTCCCAAACCCTATGTCTCTCAGTAAACTTCTACATAGTTCAAATGGCCATTGTGAAGCCATGGTGCATTACTTAGAATTTTAAGCTTGCACTATCCATTATGTTTTTATGCACTTTTGCATTGCAAAAAAGAAAGTAAACATGGAGTTAAAACCAGGAAGCACCAAGTCTCATACATATTCTCTTTCATGGCTCACATATTCTTTACTTCTCTGAAGTCCATTCTCACCAACTAAAGTTATTTTTGTTGTTCTCTTCCTTTATTTCACACTATGTCCAGATGTATACTTGTTTACAGTCTGGGTAAATATTATAAACAAGGATCTGAGTATGGGATAACAGGATTATTTTTCTTTAAAAAAATTGGGTGAGCTTGTGTAATATATATTTTAAGTTCATGAATTCTGTGATTCTTTTTCTTTAGTACCGAATGCTAAATAATATCCATTTTTATGTGTTCCAGATTTTTATTATTCATTCATCAGTTGATGAACATCTAGGTTGGTTTCATTTTCTTGTCATTGTGAAAGGGCAGTAATCAACATGGAAGTGTAAATATTATTAAGAGAGTAAAGAGTTCTCTGTGTATGAATATGACCAAGGATCGACTTCGATAATGGCTGTGCTAATTTTCAGCTTTAACAGTAGTTTATATGCTTTCTATTTCTTTTTATCCTATTCAACTTTTGTTGTCTGATTTCCTGATTTTAGTCATCCTGAGGCAGTATCTGCAAGTAGCTTTAATTTGCATTTCCTGAACACAAAGGGTGTTGAACCACTTTAAAAATAGTTAATCCTCAATTGCTGGTGGGATTGTATGCTGGTACAACCACTCTGGAAACCAGTTTGGTAGATTTTGAGAAAATTTGACATAATACTACCTGTGGACCCAGCTATTCCACTCCTGGGCATATACCCAGAAGATGCTCCAACATGTAATAAGGACACATGCTATGTTCATAGCAACCATATTTATAATAGCCAGAAGCTGGGAACAACCCAGATGTTCCTCAACCAAGGAATGGATACAGAAAATGTGGTACATTTACACAATGGAATATTACTCAGCTATTAAAAACAATGACTTCATGAAATTCGCAGACCAATGGATGGAACTTGAAAATATCATTCTGAGTGAGGTAAATTAGTCACAAAAGAACAAACACGATATGTACTCACTGATAAGTGGTTATTAGTCCAAATTTTTGGAATACCCAAGATTCAATTCACAGACCATGTGAAGCCTAAGAAGAAGGAAGACCAAAATGTGGATGCTTCAGTGTTTCTTAGAAGAGTGAAAAAAAATACTCACAAGAAGAAATATGGAGACAAAGTATGGAACAGAGACTGAAGGAAAGGCCATCCAGACTGCCCCATGTGGGGATACATCCCTTATACAGCCACCAAACCCGGTTGTTATTGTGGATGCTGGAAAGTGCTTGCTGATGGAAGCATGATAAACTGTCCCCTGAGAGGCTCAGGCAGAGCCTGGCAAATACAGAGATACAGAGATGGATGCTTGAAGCCAACCATTGGACTGAGTGTGAGATCCAGATGGAGGAGTTGGGGAAGGGACTGAAGTTGCTGAGGGGGTTTGCAGCCCCGTGGTGGGAGCAACAGTATCAACTGGCCAGACCCCCTGGAACTCCTGGAGTCTGCACCACCAACAAAGGAAAACACATCGAAGGACCCATGGTGCTGGCTGCATATGTGGCAGAAAGGGGCCTTGTTAAACATCAGTGGGAAGAGAGACCTTTAGGCCTGAGGGTGTTCAATGCCCTCAGGGGAATGCTAGGGAGGGAAGACAGGAGTGGGTGAGTGGGGGTGCACCCTCATAGAGGCAGGAGAGAAGGGATGGGATAGGAGTTTCCAAATGGGAGACCTGGAAAGGGAAAAATATTTGAGATTTTATATATATATATGTAATTAAATAGAAGTTAATAAAGTTGGTATATGAATTTCTAGACTATCTGCTGTTTGTTTCTGTGTGTGAATGTGGTGGGTGAGTGGGTGTGTGGGTGTGTGTGTAGAAAAATATGAATCCTTTTTGTAGATCTGTTTTCAAGCTATTTGACATGGAAAATCTGTATCTTTATATGAATTTATACACCTTTGAAATTAAAAACCAAAATCATAAAGATAACATAAAGATCATGGACAATAACTGAAAAAAAATGTTTAATGGTCATTTGTGTTTCTTTTGATGAACATTGTCTATTCCAATTACTAACTGTTTTGTTGATTGGCAGATTTATTCTATTGGCATTTAATTTATGCTGTTCTTGATAAATTCTGAACATTAGCCCCTTACCTAAAGTAAAGCTGGTAAGCTTTTACATTTTAATTCATGCTTTTCTTCTGCTTTAAATATTTCGAATACATTTAGAATTCACTTGTTGGTGTCTTGAGTTGAAGATATCACTTATTTTGTATTAAACCATGTTTTGTTATGTAAAACTATACCTATTGGTTTCCAGCTGCCTTCTAGCATGTCTTAGTTTTTATTATATTTATTCACTAGCAATAATTTTCAATGTTTTCACTATGGAAGCTTCATTCAGACTTTATTTTGCTCACATTTTTCTTGCTTTCTTCCTTCCTTGCCCTGCTCCCTTCTTGTTGATCTCTGTCACCACCAGATCCTCTGCCACTTCTGTGTACTGTATTCTATTATCTTTTTCCTTCCCCACCAACCTCCATACTGAGTTCCACAATGGTTGTCCACAAGTACAGTTTCACCCAGAAGTGCAGTGTATTCCCAGCACTATTTCTAATGTACTAACTAGGAATGGATACTTTCCAGCTCCCTAATTTCTTTCTTAGCCAGTTCTTAATTCATATACAGAAAAGCTACTTATTTTTGTACATTGATTTTGTATCTTGGCACCAAAAGAATATCTAAGTTTTCTGGTGAAGACTGTAGAGTTCTTTATGCAGCAACCATGCCATTTGCAGGCAAGGATGATTAGACTTCTTTCTGAGTTGTGGACCTTTTATTTATCTCTCTATTTCTCTAGCTAAGGTGTCAAGTACTTTGTTAGATTAGAGCACAGAGAGTGTGCACTTTTGTTTCATTCCAGCTTGTAGAGGAAACTTTCACCTCTTCTCCACTTATCATAGTGGTTAGCAACCGGTTTAGCATACATACTTACCATTATACTAAGTTCAAATTCTTCTATTTCTATACTGTTAGTCTTCTTAATTTAATTTTAGTAGATACACTTATGTAGGCTTTCTCCATTTCAGTTACATTTGCCATCTTTCAGAACTCAAATATATATATATATATATATATATATATATATATATATATATGTATACAAATACTTTTTCTACTATTTTGAAGTGAAGTTTGTTATTAGATCATTTTCTACTATTTTGAAGTGAAGTTTGTTATTAGATCATTTATTTGATTTTTTTCAGTAGAATTAGTAAACTTCTCTCTGGTTTTTAAATGTAAGCACTAGTATCTACGCATTTTCCTTTTAGAACTGCTTTCGCTGTATCTCAGAAGTGCTACTAGATTGTTCTATAATTTTCATTTGATTTTACCCATTCCATTGTTTCTTCCTAGGAGTTTTATTATCACACTCCTCTTCATGCAGAAATTCAGTCTCCAAGCATTTGTGAGATCTTGTGATCTCTCTTTTGATAACTTCTGGTTTTATTCCACTAGAATCTGATAGATATAAAGAATTAATTTCATTATTCTATGCGTATGAAGGCTGGCTTTATGGCCTATATTATGATTGATTTTTGTAGAGTTCTCATGAACTACTGAAAAGAATGCGTATTCTTCATTTATTAGATGGCTTACTTTGTAGGTAGCTGTTAAACCCAATTGATCCATGATATGATTTAAGTAATTAAATTTGAGATCTGATCTACAGGAAGGAATTCATAACTTCTACTGTGAACCTGTTTAAAAGTGAAGGCTAAGAACCGGAAATGGAATCTACTATTTTTATTTTGTCAAACTAACTTTTAAATAGTTATATTTGTACTCATACACCAGGGTATTCTTTTTTTTGGGGGGGGGGGTGTTTGAGACAGGGTTTCTCTGTGTAGCCCTGGCTGTCCTGGAACTCACTCTGTAGACAGGCTGGCCTCGAACTCCGAAATCTGCCTGCCTCTGCCTCCGGAGTACTGGGATTAAAGGTGTGCACCACCACTGCCCAGCTCACCCAGGTATTCTTAACCTTAGAGGAATTTCTATGTTTAGAGAGCAGCAGTCAATGCAGAGACTCATAAATGGTAGAATGATAAGAATAAATTACTCTGAGTGCTCAGCCCTAAATGGGATATGTTTATCAACCCCTGCATTAAGGCTCAGAGAAGACAGGGCAGAAAAATGCAAGAGCCAGAGAATGATGAGGAGTGCTGTGATGTGCTGTCTTCTAGATATGACATGGCCCCTGGACTCAGCTCACTACAGCTGTGCTTGACTGTACAAGACTGGTGCAAGATCAAGCCAGTCAAAAATTCTAGTAGCAAAGGGAACAGCTCAGTCAGATATCCCTAACTGAGGAGCTATTGGCAGTTGATGACTGCTCAAGGAGGGAGCATAATTCTTCTTTATGGATGTAGCTATTGGTAGGTTGCCCATGTCCCACTAGGTGCCCTATAGCCATTTACTGTGAGCAACACTAATTGGACTTAGTGTGTTACATTATTTCTGAAGAAGAGAACATGGAGTTTGGAAGGGCCATATGACTGAGAAGGTTTGGGGAGAGTTGAAGGGAATGAAATAAGATT
The DNA here is from genome assembly GCA_019843965.1 of Rhynchomys soricoides. Classification (NCBI taxonomy): domain Eukaryota; kingdom Metazoa; phylum Chordata; class Mammalia; order Rodentia; family Muridae; genus Rhynchomys; species Rhynchomys soricoides. Next base: position 13,568,078 of record JADRCH010000051.1, read on the forward strand.
ATATTTCATTTTATACATGCATTGAATTCACAAGGGATATTCATTCACATGAGTGCTGAAATGACATATAAATTTTTCTGCCTTCAGTCAGTATTTCTTGTGGTTTGGAAGATGAAGTTTCCCTTTTTATCTCACCATTTTAGCCATTCTCTCAGGAAGGGGAGGGCTGCTGCTTTCAGCTAAAAGAGTGTGCTTGTGCTCCTGTGTCAGCCATTTTGGGGGATTAGGCTATTACAGCTTCTACTTACAAAAGTACTTCCCTCAGTTTTGTACAGCTCAATAGGCAGGGAGCATTGCAAATCTTTTTGTTTCATAGATCTCTAGCACAGTTTTGCCTCTCTTTTCCTCACCTATATTATTTGGGGACATAATTGTCCATTGTCAAAAATCCTGCACCAACATCTTGCACGTACCTCTGCTGAGCATGACTCCTTGTAGCTCATTCAGACAATAACAAGGGATGAAGAAGGAGAGAAAAGTTATGAGTCTCTCAGAATCAAACTCCCAAATATTCCTCTAATGCTGTGTACACATGCTACTGTGCTCTAGTTGTTTCCCTTGGCAGGCTGAATACAGAGTTTCCAGAAATCTAGATTATACCTCACTGCCTTTCTGGGAACCCAATGCTCCTTCCTGTGAACACATTTCCTTGACAGGACCTTGCCTGTCCTATATGATTTGATGACAGTTGACTCCAACTACTTTTAGTTTTGTTTTCTACAGCTCCTTCTCCTGTTTTGCTGTTTGCTGTGGATGGCATTTTTATTAATTGTGTTTTATCTTGTTTTTCATCCATTAGATCTTTTATACACAGCATCTAACAAGCTATTTTATTACCCCAGATTCAAAATGTCTTCATGTTACCACACTTCACATATTCCCCAGTTTTTGTAAGTCCCTGAATTTAATAGATTTGTCGTAATGGAACCCATCCTTCATTATGGGACATTGAGATTTACGTTTTCAACATAAAGGAATAGTATGATAAACTTATAACACACATTTAAATTTGGGATATCTATCTATCTATCTATCTATCTATCTATCTATCTATCTATCTACCTATTATCTATTGAGCTGTTTCCTATATTTTATTAGTAAAACCTCACAAGAGGTAGTAAATTTCTAGACACCTCTGTGTTTTCTAAGCATAAGAGGTATCCCCAAATTTCACTTTTTTGTGTAGGAGTTGTGATCAGAGCAGCTGAGAGCCCAACAAATGTACTTTGGAAAACACTAGTCTTTCCATCTCCCTTAAACCTCCAGTGTCCAATCCAATCCCATCATCCCATGGGATGACTGAATAGTTGTGAGTTCTATTCACAACTTCAGAAATGAGAGCTCTGTGCCTCATATGCTGCACTAGGAGGTGCCAGCAGAGGTCCTAGATGGCAATTATCCTTGCTTCCAAAAAGATATTCTATGTCATTTCCATTTTGCCCCTTCTCTATTCAGGTAGTATTAATTGAATTCAGAAACTACTTGGTTTTTTTTTTTTTCATACTTTAATTACATTTCAAATGTTTCCCCCTTTCCAGATCTCCCCTTTGGAACCTCCTCATTTCCTCCCCCCTCCCCCTGCCACTATGGGGGTATTCCCCCACCCACCTACCCACTCTTATCATCCCTCCTTGGCATTCTCCTATACTGGGGGATCTAACACACTCAGGCCTAAGGACCTCTGCTCCCCATAATGTCTAACAAGACCCTCCTCTGTTGCATATGTGGCCAGCACCATGGGTCCCTCTGTGTGTATTCTTTGGTTGGTGATCCAGTCTCCAGGAGTATTGAGGGGTCAGACCAGTTGCCACTGTTGCTCCCTCCCTGGGGCTACAAACTCTCTCAGCTCCTTCAGTCTCTTCTCCAAGTCCTCCATCTGGGACCTCACACTCAGGCCTACGGTTGCTGTGAAGTGACTCTTGGGAATTTCGAACTTTTGGGCTAATAACCACTTAACTGTGAGTACATGCCATGTTCATTCTTTTGTGACTGCGTTACCTTGCTCAGGATGATATTTTCAAGTTCCATCCATTTCATGAAGTCATTGTTTTTAATAGCTGAGTAGTATTCCATTGTGTAAATGTACTACATTTTCTGTATCCATTCCTCTGTTGAGGGACATCTGGGTTGTTTCCAGTTTCTGGCTATTATAAATATGGCTGCTATGAACATAGTGGAACATGTGTCTTTATTACATGTTGGAGCATCTTCTGGGTATATGCCCAGGAGTGGAATAGCTGGGTCCTCAGGTAGTATTATGTTCATTTTTCTGAGGGTCCACCAAACTATTTTCTAGAGAGTTTGTATCAGCTTGCATTCTCACCAGCAATGGAGGAGTGTTCCTCTTTCTCTACATCCTCACCAGCATCTGCTGTCACCTGAGTTTTTGATTTTAGCCATTCTGACTGGTGTGAGGTGAAATCTCAGGGTTGTTTTGATTTGCATTTCCCTGATGACTAAGGATGTTGAGCATTTCTTTAGGTGTTTCTTAGCCATTCAAGTTTCCTCAGTTGAGAATTCTCGAACACATGGGCACAGGGGAAATGTTCCTGAACAGAACACCAATGACTTGTGTTCAAGATCAAGAATTGGCAAATGGGACCTTATAAAATTACAAAGCTTCTGTAAGGCAAAGGACACTGTAAATAGGACAAAATGGCAACCTACAGATTGGGAAAGGACCTTTACAAATCCTAAGTCCGATAGACGGCTAATATCCAAGGTATACAAAGAACTCAAGAAGCTAGACTCCAGAGATCCAAATAACCCTATCAAAAATGGGAAACAGAGCTAAACAGAAAATACTTGTTACTCTTAGGCATGTCAAATACAAAGATTGAAGTCACTTCAGTATAAGATAATGTAGAGAAAGCTTCAGAAAAGAGGCTGTGGAGTAAGCATAAATTCCAGTCATGAGCATACACTTTCATCTATATTGCTATTTCTTGAAAGTATACTAATATTGAAGGCAAGAGTTGCTGGGACTGGATTGACTGGGTGCTTTCTTTCAATTCAGTATGTGTATTGCAGGGTATTGACACAGCCTAGAGACAAGTGGTAAGCCTACTGACAAGGCTGTTCTGAGGAGAACTAATAAAACACAAGTGCAAGATAAACACCCAAGTCCTGTTTTCTGAGCATCCAACATTACTATAAAGGGAAGGTCTATTTTCAAAATCTTAGCAGAATCTCTCTGCCAACAAATATACCAAAACTAATGCTGGGTGTCTGAAATACCTCATATGTGTGTATGTGTGTGTGTGTGTGTGTGTGTGTGTGTGCGCACGCGCATATGCCTGCATGTAAAACTGAATATAGTTTCCTTGAAGTGTCTTTGCAGGCAGTGGCTTGTTACCCAGGGCATCTTGAATGTGACATCAGAATGTAGGGGTGACATTTCTGCTATCTAATAATAATGTGACTCTAATCAGTGCCATGGGAAATCAGGTTTCTGCTTCCTTTTTATAAATTGGTATTAAAATAATATCAATGACCAATATTGTTGCTTAATGGATGTCATTTGCAATTCAGATGAAATATGTCTTTGTAAAAGTGCTGCCTCTGATAAAAAGGAACTATTCACAGAGCATCAGTCACATGTCAGAACAAGAAAAGCTCTTGCTCCTTAATTTAAACACATAAAACAGTAAACCAAACTAACTTTTTCAGTCCTGTGACTCACCCATACATGTACCATATCTTCCATCATCCTCTGACTGCACAGTGAACAATGCTTACATCCCGTTTCAAGTCATACCAAGCGACAGGCTGTCCATGTCAATGCAAGGCTAGTGGAGCTGACATATGAAGACAACAGTGGTGGCCGACTGTCCAGATTCAGAGCTAGCAGTGGAGGTAAGGTCCTTTGGAAATGGGGAGGAGTGACAGCAATATGAGACCTTTATTTCAAGCACACTGATCTACAAATCAGAGGGCTCTAGGAGGCCACCTACCTTTAAAAATGCTTTAGATCCAAGATACTACAGAGCAGCAAAGTCCTAAACTTATTCCTTGTGACCGGTGCTGCTGGCCTCTTAAAAGCACCATTTCTTCCTTTCTGGAACGCTCTTCTGCACTGGATTGTGGAAGCCCCCTTCCTCTTAAGAACTCTTTCCCTCTCTCATGTCTCAGAATATCTACTTCTTCTTTGATGCATTTTTTGTAAAGGAAAAACTTCAATTTCTACCTTTTGTTGTAAATTCTGGTTGATGTTGAAACTCTCTTAGAAATGTACAACTCTCCATGTAAGTTCATCCTGCTTGGGAGAGAAGTCTCTTTTTGACATGAGGTCTCTCTTTATATTGCTCTGGTTAGTCTCACATTTCTGGATAAAGGAGGAGATCAAGTAAATCTGTTGCCTGAGTCTCCGGAGTATCTGATATTACAGTGTATATAACAGTGGCAAAAAAAATCTTTTAAACTTTTATTTTGTGTGTTTATATCTAATGTATAAAACGATCTTTCTTTATGTTTTACTCTAGTTCGTTTTTTAATCTTCTGAAGAGCCACAAGGTAAAAGAGCCAATACCCCTCAGTTTCTCAGTGGTATATGAAGTAAAGGAGTATTTCCAAATTCCCTTTTGGAGGCTCTATAGTGACCAAAGCCTCCAAATGCTATGCTTTATACATGTCTGAGGTGTACCTACTGTCTTGCTCATTCAGATATACTTCTGTTTTTAGCAATGCCCTGACTCAATAAATTGATTCAGAAAAGCTAGATATTACTACAACTGTATATCCTGTGAGCTTGATGTATCTCTACAGTTAAGTTTCCTCAAAATTCCCTGAGGTGTGAGGTATTTACTCATTGTGCTGGCTACTTTTATTGTGAAGTTTTACAAGCTAGAGTCATTTGTGAGGAAGAAATCTCAATTAAAATAATGCTTTCATAAGATGGGACTGTCAGCAAACTTGTATGGCATTTTATTAATTAGTAATTGATGAGAGTGACCCAGGCCATTGTCAGTGGTGACATTCCTGGGCTCATGGTTTTGGGTTCTATAAGAATGTAGTAAGAGAAATTCATGAGTAGCAAGCCCGTAAGCAGCACCCCTCCATGGCTTCTGCATCAGGTTCTGCCTCCAGGTTCCTGCCTGCTTGAGTGCCTTCTCTACTCAATGACTAACTGTTATATGGAAGTGTCAGTGAAAAAACAAACAGAAAAAACCTTTATTCTCTATTCCATCCATTAGCTTGCAAAACTCATGATTTCCTCATTCTTAATAGCTGAATAGTACTCCATTGTGTAAATGATCCACATTTTCTGTATCCATTATTTCGTTGAGGGACATCTGGGTTGTTTCCAGCTTCCAGCTTTTATAAATAGGGCTGCCATGAACATAGTGGAACATGTGCCCCAGTGGCATGATGAGGCATCTTTTGGGTATATGCCCAAGAGTGGTATAGCTGGGTCTTCAGGTAGATCGATTTCCAATTTTCTGAGGAACCTCCAGATTGATTTCCAGAGCGGTTGTACCAGTTTGCAATTCCACCAGGGCTTTACTCCTGTTCCCCACTCCAATACATAATCCTGTTCCTCCTTTCCTCTCCCTCCCCCCTCTCCCACCCAAGTCCCTCCCCAACTCTTTGGTCCATATGATTACTTCTCCCTCCCAAGTGGGATTGAGGCATCCTCACTTGGGCCCTTAGGCTTGTTAATCTCCTGGAGTTCTATGGATTTATCCTGGGAACTCTGTACTTTTTTGGCTAATATCCACTTATTAGTGAGTACATGCCATGCAAGTAATTTTGGGTCTAAGTTACCTCACTCAGGAAACAGGCTGAGAAAGAAATTAGAGAAACAACATCCTTCAAAATAGTCATAAATAATATAAAATATCTTGGGGTAACTATAACCAAACAAGTGAAAAAGTTCTGTATGAGAACTTCAAGTCTCTCAAGAAAGAAATTGATAGAAAAAAGAAAAAAGAAAAAAATAAAAACGAACAGGATAGTGAAAACAATTCTTAATAAAAGAATTTCTGGGGCAATCACCATCCCTTAACTCAAGCTGTACTACAGAGCAATAGAGATTTTAAAAAGCGTGGTATTGGTACAGACACAGACAAGTTGATCAATGGAATAGAACTGAAGACTCAGAAATAAAGCAACACACTATGTACACTTGATCATTGACAAAGAAGACAAAAATATACAATGGGAATAGGAAAGCATCTTCAATAAATGGTGCTGGTCTAACTGGCAGTAGGTATGTAGAAAAATAAAAATAAATCCATATTTGTCACCTTGCACAAAGTTCAAGTGCAAGTGGATCAAGGACCTCAACATAAAACCAGATACACTGAATCTGATAGAAGAGAAAGAGAAAATGAGCCTTGAACTCATTGGCATGTGGTGTGGGATTTCCTAAACAGAACTCCAATGGCTAAGGCTCTAAGATCAAGAATTGATAAATGGGACCTCATGAAACAAAAAAGCTTCTGTAAGGCAAAGGACATAGTCAACAGGACAAATCAGCAATCTGCAGATTGGGAAAATCTTCACTAACCCCACATCTGATAGAGGGCTAATATCCAAAATATATAAAGAAATCAAGAGGCTAGCCTCAAAAATACCAAACAACTTAATCAAAAATGGGGTATAGAACTGAACAGAGAATTCACAACAGAGGAATCTTGAATGGTTGAGAAGCACTTAAGGAAATGTTCAAAGTCCTTAGTCATCAGGGAAACTCAATTCAAAACAACCCTGAGATTCCACCTTGTACCAATCAGACCAGCAGTCTCAACTGACCTGGACCCCCAAGATTTCTCGGACACACATGGTATTCAGATACATTCGTATTATTGTACTTTATTCTAATGTAACTATGTCTTCCCCTGCCCTCCTTTCGTTTTTCTCTTCGCTCTCTCCCTTCTTTTTAAAGCCAAACCTTGTGTTTCATGATGTAAATTCACACATGCTTATACATGCTTATACACATAGGACAATACATGTGCCATTTGTCTTTCAGGTCTGGCTTACTTGGTTTAACATAGCCATCTCCGTTTCTGTCCATTTCCCTGTAAATGTCATCTGTTTATTTCTCTTTATAGCTGAATGAAGCTCCATTTTGTATATGCCCCATATTGTCTTCACTAATTCATCCCTGTAGAGATATCTGGATGGTTGCCCATTTTGACTATCATGAGTCACTCAGCATAAACATGAATGTCTAGTATTTCTGTTGAAGGTTGACTTATGATCACACAGAAGTGGTATATGTAGGTCCTACAGAAGTTCTGCTTTACATTCAGAGAAACTTTCACAGTGGCTTCCAGAGTATCTGCATGGGTATACCCTTCCTGCTGGCAGCATATAACTCTCTTGTTCTCCACATTTCACCAGCATCTGCTGCCATTTGTTTTCTTATGACAAGCCATTTTTCCTGGGATGAGAGAAATTTTAAATCAGTTTTAATTTGCATTATTATTCATAATTTATTTTTACTTACATCACATCTCAATCGCAGCCCATCCTCCATCCTGTCTTCCCAGTCCTGCCCTTACAATCGCTCTCCTTGTTGCCCCCTCCCCTTCTCCTCAGAGAAGAGGAAACCCGCTCCATCTGGGAAATCTAGTCCCAGCAGGACTAATCATCTATATCCTCTCCCACTGAGCTTCAACCAGATAGTCCAGGGAAGGGGAGGTGATGCAATGGCAGCCATCAGAGTCAGAGATAGCCCCCACTACAGTTGTTGGAGGAACCACATGAAGACCAAGCTGCACATGTGCTTCAAATATTTGTGTGTGTGTGGGGGGGTGTAGGGCCAGCTCTTGCATGTTCTTTGGTTGGTTGTTCAGTCTCTGGGAGCTCACATGGGCTCAGGTTGGTTGACTCTGTAGGTTTCTTGTGGTGTCCTTGACTCTTTTGGCTTGCTCAATGTTATCCCTCATTCTTCCTTAAGCTCCACCCGATGCTTGGTTATGGGTCTCTGCATCTTTTTCCATTGGCTGCTAAATGAAGCCTCTTAGGAGACATTTTTCTTGCTGGCTAAGGAGGTTCAATCCTTTTTAAAATCTTGATCGTTTTTATTTCTTCTCTCAAAACTATCTATTCAGATCATCAGAACTTTTGTTGATTGGATGATATGAATTTAGTTCAGAGGTTTTATTAATGTTTTAGTCAAATTGTATATTAATGCTATCTAATCATTATATCAATATATATCAATATGCATGTACACATACATATGCATATTTATAGAAAGAGAAAGAGAGAGAGAGAATTTTCTATATAACCTTCTAAGTATCAGATATTATGGTACCATAATGGCATAATTTATATTATATAAAATTACTCATATATATATATATATGTATATATATATATATATATATATATATACTCACACACACACATACATACATACATACATTGTGTGTGTGTGTGTTCTAAAGTACATGCCTGTGTTTTCCTCTAGTAGCTAAAAAAAATTCAAGTCTTACAATAAGGGCTTTAATACATTATGAACTAAACATTTTGCATGGTAAAAATATGGATCTAGTTTCATTTTTCAGTATTATGACATCCAGTTTCCCCTCCACTTGCTATACACACTGTCATTTTCCCACTGAAGTTTTGACATTTCTGTAAATAGTCAGGTTCCCAGAGCAGTAGATTTATTATCTGGGTACTCTCTTCTATTCCATTGGTCTACATGTCTATGATGGTTTCAGTTTGTAAAGTTTTCTTTCATTATTATAGATTTATAGTATAACTGGAGATCAAGTATTATGATATCACCACCTTTGACTTTTGTGTTTACATATATTTGGGTATTTTTGTCTTATTTGTGTGTGTGCTTCCATATGAAATCTAAAATTGAAGTTTTTATTTCTGTGGATATTGTCATTGAAAAATTGACTTGAATTGAGTTGAATCTTTAAATCACCTTTGGTAATATAGCTATTTTCACAATATTTTTTCTGGTGTTCTTATGTTTGATGCTCATGAAAGCATTGGAATCTTGTCATCAACCAGTGAAGATCTTATTAATCTATTTCTTCAATATCTCATTCACTGTAGGAGTTTTTTAACTTTCCTTCTTAGGTTAATTCCTAGGTATTTTCTTTTATTCTTAAGCTGATGTGAATATGTATTTTTCTTTATTTCTTTGTTGCTTGTTTATTATTTGCCTTTATAGAAAAGCTACTGAATTTTTAATGTTCTTTTTAAATGTTTCCTTCTTGGAAGTGCTTATCTATCTTAGAGTTTTTCATAGCATTTTCTGTTTTTATTCAGTTTCAGATGCTGACGATTGAGATAATTTGACCTCTTGCTATACATACACCTTTTTTTTTAAACTATATCTTGATTTATTGTTCAAGCTAAAATTTCAAGCACAATAGTGAATAAAAAGGAAAAGAAAGGAAGAGCAAGAGCAAGAGCGAGAGAGAGAGAAAACATTTTTCTGTGTTTGTTGTTTCAAAGCAATTTTTTAGTCTTTTCTCTAGTAAATGTTAGATGTAGGCCCTCTACCCTATGCCTTTTTCCCTCCAATTTCCTCCATTAATCCCACTCCTCAAATTCCTGACCATTTCCTCATATATATATATATGTATATATATATATGTGTGTGTGTGTGTGTGTGTGTGTGTGTATGTGTGTGTATACATGTATGAGGATTATATATATATACAGATATATGTATATATAACATATTTCATCATGTATTTACTATATGAGATATATATATATATACTAACATTCAGATGAAAAATATTTACAATTGTTAATTCATCTGAATAATTAGTTTCTTATATTAGTATGTAGTGTCATTATCATTTCTGATTGATTTTCTTTTGGTGTCTACTTTATCATATATCAGAATAGCTATCCTCTTTTTAGCTTCTATTTATTTATAGGTTGATCAGTCTTTGATTCTCAGTCTGTGAGTATGTATACTAGGGTAGCATATTTCTTGGCAATAAATGATAATTGAGCTACCAAGGACCCTCAGCAGCCTCACTTGACTGGGACTCATATAACTGATATTAATTGTCCTTTTGTCTTCCATTCCAGTGTCTCCAGTCTAGCTTTTAGTCCCTGTATGAACCCTCTTTCCATATCACCTCCATACCCTTGGGAATTAAATTCTTTGTACAATCTAGAGTATTCTTAGTTCATTCTCAACATCCTTTAAAATCAGAAGTTGTCAACTTTCCTAATTGTGTGACTATTTAATACAGTTCCACATGCTGTGATAACCCCCAACCATAAAATAATTTCATTACTACTTCATAACTGTAATTTTCCTACTGTTATGAATCATAATGCAATTATCTGATATGCAGAATATGTAAAGGAGTTGCAACCCACAGTTTGAGAACTACTGTTTTAAACCTTTCCTTCTCACACATCTCCCATTAATCGACAGAAACATATTCTACCAGGAACCCCATAGCCACTTCACTTAGCTAGAACCCAGAGTGAGCAACAGCAACTAAAGCAGAGAACCCCTCCTCAACAAAGATGAGACCAGACATCTACACTAAGAAACAATTCAAACATCATATCTCCAGATGCCTAGATCTCAGTACAAAAACACAAACATGAACAACCAAGAAAACAAGCCTCCTACAAAAGCCAAAACCTTATGATAATAGTCCTAAGAAAAGCAGTCTAGCTAAATTATAAGGTTAGGACTCCAAAATAACAATCATGAATATTCTCAAGAACCTAAAGAGGATGTGAAAAAATGTCATAATGAAGATGATGTAAATACAAGCAGTTGAACAAAATGATAAAAACTGGTCAGGGAATGAAAGTAGAATTTAAGAAATGAATTTAATCATTATGGAAAACCTAAAATGAAATAAAACTGAAAATGAAAATCTCAGAATGTCACAAAAACCTCAGATGTAAGTAAGCTGTACCTACCAAGAGGGAGAATTTCAGGGGTTGAAGATAAAAGAAGTGGGTAGCTCAGTCAAAAAAAAAAAAAAATGTTAAATCAAAAAAAAAAAAAATCAAAGCACAACCATTTAGGAAATCTGGGATAGTTTGAAAAGACCAAATCTACAAATAGTAAGACTAGAGGAAGGAAAAGAAACACAGGTCAAAGGCACAGACAATATTTTAGACAAAATCATAGAAGAAAAAATTCCAGATCTACAAAGAGCAATGTGCATCAAGATGCAAGAAGCATAGAGAAAACCAACAGGACAAAGAAAGAACTCCTCCACACATATTATACATAACAATCAAAGGGAAAAAATGAACTGAAATTAAAAGCTGCAGGGAAAAAGACCAAATCATAAACAGAGTATGCCCATTAGAATAATATCCTAATTTTCGGCAGAGACTCTAAAATCCAGAAGGGCCTGGTTGTATGTTCTCCAAGTTCTTAAAGACTGCAGCTATAGTCCAGACTTAGCAGAACTATTAACAACAATAGATAGAAAAAAATAATTTCATGATAGAACCCAATTTAAGCAATTTCTGTTCATCAACCCAGCTTCTAGAAGGCTCTAAAAGAAACATTTCACCCTAAATTGAAATTGAATTACACCTAAGGGCACTAAAGGTATAAACAATGCCGTAAGAGTTAATCAAAAGAGGGAGGCCATGTCAATATAACAAAATAGCAGGAATTAATAAACACTGTTCATTAATAACTCTCAATAGCAATGGTCTCACTTCCCCAATAAAAAGACATTCTGGAGGGAAATGGTAAGAAGCTGATCTGGGGAACAAGAGATGTTGGGAGGGGTGGAGGGAGGAGAAACTGGGGTTGGGATGTATTTTATGAGCGAAGAATAAAACAAAGCCGTAGACTAACAGATTGATTATAAAACAGTACCCTACTTTCTACTTGATCCAGAAAACATACCTCACCATCAAGAACAGACATTACCTTCAGATAAAAAGACAGCAAAGAGTATTTCAAGCAAATGGAAGCAAGAAGGAAATAGGTGTGGCTAATTTACTATCTTTGAAAACTAATTTCAAAACAAAACCAATCAGAAGATACAGAGAAGGACACTATATATTCATTAAAGGACAAATCTACCAAGAAGAATTTACAATTCTAAATATTTATAAAGAAAACAGAAGGGAACCAAAGTTATATAAAAATTGCTAAGGTAAAAATCACATATTAACCCTAACACAGTCATAGTGACTTCAATAACACATTTTTGCAAATAGACAGGTCATCTAGGAAAAAACTAACTGGAGAGACACTCTAGTTAAGTAATGTCATGAATCAAATGAAAATAACAGATATCTATCTACAGAACATTTTACTTAATTACTGTTTCAGTAGGTCATAGAACTTACTCCAAAGCTGACCACGTATTAGGACACAAAGCAAGTCTCGACACATATAATAAATTGAAATAATACCCAGTATCCTATCTGACCACCATGAAATGACTGTGGTAATAAAATAAAAATAGAAATGGTAAAAAGAAGTAGAAGATCAACAACTCACTACTGAATAAAAATTGGGTCAAGATGCCAATTAAAACTGAACTTTAAAACTTTTTAGAATTTAATCAATTGAAAACACAATGAAAGCAAGTTTAAAGCACTGAGTGCCTACATATAAAACAAAATCAAACAACAACAACACAAGCTAGAGAGATCTCACATAAATAATTTAATCACACATGAACAATTTAGAAAAATAATAACACTAGAAAAAGATTAGACAGGAAAAATAATCATATCTAGGACTGATGTCAATGATATAGAATTAAACAACCAAAAAAACAATAAAAATACAAACACAAACACAAAAATCATAGATATGAAGAGTTAATTCTTTGATAAAATCAATTAGGTTGACAAATCATTAGCCAATTTAACCAAATATGGAGAGAGAAGATTCAAGTCAATAGAATTAGGGAAGAAATTGGGATAATGACAATAGACAAACAAGAATATCCAGAGACCAATAAGGACATACTTTAAATTTTTTTTATTCCAACAACATGGGAAACCTAAAATAAATGTATACATTTCTTTATATTTATGACCAAACAAATTTAAATTGAGATTAAGGAAACAATTTAAATGGGCACATAACCTATAGTGACATAGAACACTGTAGTTTAAAAAAAAAAAATCTCTCCACCGAAGAGAAGCTTAGGGTAAGATGGATTCTGTGCAGAATTTTACCAGACATTCAGAGAGAAATTAACACCAATATGCTCCAAATTTTTCTAGAAAATAAAAACAGAAAAAACAGTTTCTAGTTCTCTCTCTCTCTCTTTCTCTTCCTCCTTCCCTCCCTCCCTCCCTTCCTCTCTTTCTCTCTCCCTCTCTCTCTTTCTTTCTTTCTTCTTTCGGTTTTCTTTTTTCCTTCATTTTAAGAAAAAATTTCTCTCATGCATTCCATCCTGACATCAGTTACCCCTCCCTTCACTCCTCCCAGTGCCTCCCCCATATCTGCTCTTCACCAGTTTCATTTCCCTTAGAAAAAATGCAAGCTTCCAAGGGATATGAACCAAACATTTCATGACAAGTTACAAGAAGACTAGATACAAACCCTCATATTAACCCTTGGCTAGACAAGGCACCCAGTAGAAATGTAAGGATGCCAAGCACAGACAAAGTAGTCAGAGACACCCCTACTTCCATTTTTAGGAATCCTACAAGAACATTAAGCTATACAACTATAACATATTCAAAGAACCTAGCTCAGACCCATATGAGGTCGCTGTTTGCTGCTTCAGTCTCTGTGAGCTCCTTTGAACCCTGCTTAGTTGATTCTGTGGACCATGTTCTCAGAGTGTCCTGGATTCATCTGGCTCCTACAATTATTCCTGCTTGTTTGTTTGTTTGTTTGTTTTGTTTTGGTTTTGGTTTTTTGTGTTTTTTTCATGACTTCCATGGCTCCCTCTACTGTCTGGCTGTGGGTCTTTGCAACTGTTGTCATCAGTTGCTGGATGATGCCTCTCTGGTGACAGTTAAGCTAGGCATAGAATATAGCAGAGTATTATAAGGAATAATTTCATTGATTATTTATTTATTTATTTTATTGTTAGTTGTTTTACCTCACTCATAATAATTTTTCTAGTTATATTTGCCTGCACTTATCATGATGCCATGTATTTTAACAGTTGGGCAATATGCCATTGTGTAATTGTACCACATTTTGTTTATATTTTCATCAGTTGAGGGCCATTTAGATTGTTCCACATTCTTGCCAGCATGAGTAGTCACTTATGTTTCTTTTCTTAGCCAATCTTGAAGGTGTAAGATGGAAAGTAGTTTTGATTTCTATTACACTGATGCCTATGGATAATGAATACTTCTTCAAGCATGCCTCTGCCATTTGAGACTCCTCTGTTGAGAATTCTCTGTTTAGATCTATACAACCATTTTTTAAATTGGGTTATTTGGTTTGTTGATGTCTAGTTTCTTGAGTTCTTTTTTTGGATATTACACTTCTGTCAGATGGGGAGGTGGTGAAAATCTTTTCCCATTTTCTAGGCTGCTATTTTGTCTTATTGAACTTACAAAAGCTTTTCAGATTTATAAAGTTTCATTTATTAATTGTTGTTCTTAGTGCTTGTCCTATTGGTGTGCTGATGAGAAAGTTGTCTCTTGTACCAATGTGTTTATGTCTATTCCGCACTTTCTCTTCTACTAGGTTTCATGTTTCTGGCTTTATGTTGAAATCTTTGGTTGACTTGGACCTATTTGCATTCTACATGTCAATTTATAATTATAACTCCACTTCTAATTCTAATTTTAATAATGCACTCCAATACCAAAAGCATACATAGACCTAGATACAAAAGAAAATAATAGACAAGTATCTATTATGAATATAGAAGCAAAAATTCTCAATAAGATATCTGCTACCTGAACCCAAGAACATATCAAAAAGATAATGTATCATGGTCAAGTTAGTCTTATCTAAGAGGTGTATGGATCATTCAATGTATATAAATCAGTAAATTTAATTCACCATACAAACAACTGAAAGATAGAAGCAACATGATCATTAGATACATTAAAAAGGTTTTTGATAAAATGGAACTTCCCTTCATGATTAAAGGGATGGAGAGACTTGAGATGCAAAGGTCATATTTCAACGTAGGAAGCATAATTTATAGCCAGTTCACAGCCAACATTATCCTAAATGAAGAGAAACTCAAAGCATTTCCACTAAAATCAGTACCAAAACTAGGATCTCCACTTTCTCTATACCTACTTGATATAGTACTTGAAGTTTTATCAAGGACAAAGACAATTCAAGGGTTTCAAGTATATAAAATAGGAAAGAAAGAAGTAAAATATCTTTATTTAAAAATGATATATATAAAAGATCTAAAGACACCATGAGTAAACTTCTATAGCTGATAAGAACTTTCAGCAAAGTAGCAAGATATAAACTAAACACAAAGTAAAACCAGTAGCCTTCCTATATGCAAATGAGAAATGCACTAAGAGGGAAATAAATGAAATAAACCTTTCAGCTAAAACCTTTCACACAGATCTTAATGTAAATATGCGATATGCATGTTATCTTATGTTTGATTCCTTTTGGGCATCACCCACAGGTTAAAAACTACTGAGCTTAAACAATTCTCAGTAACAAAAGAACTGCTGGGGGTATTATCATTTCAGATTTCAAGCTGCATTACAGAGCTATGGTAATAAAAACAGAGTGGAATTGACATAAAAACAGACACACTGATCAATGGAACTGAATTGAAAGCCTGGACATGATTCTACATGCTTACAGATACCAGATTTTTGACAAAAAAGCCAAAACCACACAATAGAGAAAAGAGCAACTTCAAAATGGTATTGAGCCAACTGGATACCTGAATATAGAAGAATAAAAATAGAGTCTTATCTATCCATATGTACAAAACTCACCTCCAACTGGACCATGGGTTTCATACTTCTTATAGTAGAGAGTTGCCTTAAATATGATAGAGGGAGTAGGGTATAGCCTTTAACTCATTTGTAACAAAAGAAATTTTTGAACAGGATACCTGTAGCATAGGCATTAAAACTAAGAATGAATAAATGAGATCTCATGAAGCCAAAAAACTTCTGTACAACCAAGAATACTATTATTCCAGCCAATTGGCATTCAACAGAATGGGAAAAAAAATTTTAAAATATTCACCCAATAGAGGGATATTGCCTAAAAAATAAATAACCAAAAATTTAATATCAAGAATGCAAATAACCCAATTAAAATAGGGTATTAAACTAAACAGAATTCTCAAAAGATGAAACACAAGTGACTGAAAAACAGCTAAAAATGTTTAACAATCTTAGTCACAAGAGAAATGAAAATTAAAACTATGATAAGATTTCACCTTATCCCAGTTAGAATGGCCATGGTCAATAAAACAAACAAACAAATAAACAAACAACAAAAACGTGCTGGTGAGGATATAAGGGAAATATTTACATTGTGGTGGTAAAAAACTGACAAAATTCCTTTGTAAATCAATGTGGAAGTTCCTTAAAAAGGTGAAAATGCTCTACCACAAAATCTATCTGTATCATTCTTGGGCAACCCAAGAGACTTTACACTTTACTACAGAAGTACTTATACATCAGTGTTCACTGCTGCTCTACTGATAATAGCCAGAAACTGGAAATAGCAAGGCACCCATTAACAGATGAATGGATAATAAAAAACACATTTATACAGTGAGATGTTATTCAGCTATTAAGAAAAAGAATATTATATAATTTACAGGTAAATGGGTGAAGCTAGAAATCAAAATCCTTAGTAATGTTAACCCAGATCAAAATGGAAAAATGCCTTATGTTTTCTCCCGTATTTGTGTATGTGTGTGTTTTTTATAGAAATTCCCCTATTAGTCTCATAGATGTGAATGCTTGATCATGAGAGAGTGGCATTGCTTGAGAAAGATTAGGAGTTGTGATCTTATTGGAAGAAGTATGTCACTGAGGTGTTGGCTTTGAGGTTTCAAGAAACCCAAACCAGTCCCAGTGTCTTGCTCTTCTCCTGCTGCCAGAAAATTCTGATGTAGAAATATCAACAACTTTTCCAGACCCACTTCTGCCTGTGTGCTGCCATGTTGCCCACCATGATAAAAATATATGAAACCTCTGAAACTGTAAGCAAGCCCAACTAAAGCTTTCTTTTATGAGACTTGCTATGGTCATGGTAACTCTTCACAGCAATATAACATTGACTAAAACAATGTAGATTTTAGCTTTTAAGCTTTCAATGTGCGTGATTCACTCTGAATAATCTATGTCTGGCACTGCTAAAGTGGCCAAGAACCTGAGACTTACCCACCTTGGGCTGTAGCAGAAAACCTACTACTGTTATTCTCCTAAAAGAATATAGTAATAAAATGACTCCTGGTGGTATATTGCTATAGTCATAGATCAGTATATACCTCAACCCTCTTCAGAGAAGTTTGTTCTTGCAGTAGATGGTAACTAATGCAGTGACTACAGCTGGACAATGTACAGAAAATAGTTGAAGTACTCACTCTTAAATGGGATGTCTTTATTAACCCACCCCACTTCACTGCTAAAGAACCTGAGTGGAAGAGGAGCTGGAAAGAGAATATGGAGGGAAAAATAATGATCAAAGTGTATCACCTCAAATGAATTTAAATAAAAAGCACAAAATGTTGTTTTAAAATATTTTTAAAAGAACAAAAAAGGCAATTGGATCTTACATTTTATTTTTTCTTATTATTAGTCATTTATTTGTGGTGTGTGTGTGTGTGTGTGTGTGTGTGTGTGTGTGTGTGTGTGTCTGTGTGTAGGTTTCTATAGTGGCAGGACTTTCAGATTCCCTGGAGCTGAAGCTATAGATATCTTTGAACATCCTGGTAGAGGTTCTAGGTCCTGGCCCTGTGTCCTCTGTGAAAGCACTGTATACTTTTAATCTCTGAGCCATCTCTCCAGCCTGTCAATCTCATTTTTTCACACTACTAAGTTTGCAACAAACTATGGTTGAATTGGTGAATAAAATACATTTATTAGTCAATGTTGTCTAGTAAGCGTAGCTAGTAGAATGAACTTATATTATAAAAGGTTCTGTACTCATGTGGTTTACAAGTTGGGGGATTGGTATTCCAATAATGGTCATCCGTGTGCCAGAGAGACTGAAAGCCTTGAAGCTTCATAGTATACACATCTGGAGGACAAGTGGTTCCAATAGGGCATTGAAAGTTTAATATATTCTTTGAGATTTGCTTTGTTTTCATGTTGCACTTCTTATTAAGCTAATAAAACTTATTTTAAAATATACAACTAAGTATTGGCAGATTTTTAAGTCATCAAAATAATTTGTAATTGTTAAATGCCTCTTAAATATACATGATATCTTCTAAAGCTAAAAGTAATATGCACTCAACCAGTTTTTAAAATCTATTTGGAACATTAAACATGATAGAAGTAGAAAAAAATCTCTTATGAAGTCCTCTATGAAAGGAAACTGTGACAAGTTCATGATTAGACAGAAACCATTCCATCTCCAATGGAGAATACACAGCATAATTATGGCTTTATAGAATGAACTGGGTAGTCGTCCGTCTGTTTCTATTTTGTGAAATAGTTTGAAGAGTATTGGTATTAGGTCTTCTTCGAAGGTTCTTCTTTGTGGTTCAGTTACACAATGGAGTTTTAATAGTTTAATGATTGAAGTCAGTCACAGTTCACTCTCTCACTCAAGCTATGAGTTCTTAGCTTCCTTTTGCAGCCCTCCTTCTTGTAGCCTGCTGTGTCTACCCTGCTATTATGGATCCTAATCCTAGGGAAGCCAAAATTAACTCTTTCTTGGCAAGAAGGACGTAGACAACATTGGACAGGCTAAGTTTTATAAAAAAGCAGACTGAGCAAGCTCCGAGAAACAAGCCAGTAAGTTGCCTTAGTCATGATGTTTTATTACAATAATGAAAAAGTAACTAAGTGCTAAGTATAAATAAAAGATAACTCTTATTAGCAATACCTTATGAATGTATAATTTTAGACTTCAACAAAAATGAAGTTTTTCAGGAGATCAATCTTCTTTTATGTTGGATCCCTCTTTTTACACATAACCTCTTCCCATCAGAATTCCTTTACCTTCAGTTTAATTCAGCTTGATTTGTGAATTTGAATTGGTTCTCTAGTCATTCTGACCCTTCAATGCTTCATAATGTTCAATAGTCCCTGCCTCCCTAGCACTTGTTCGGAATGTTCCAATGCTTCTTAAAAGACAAGCAGGCGTCCCTCAAGTTCCAACACTTGTGGGCTCTTAATTAACTGAACATTCTGAAGGAGAGGATAAGAAATGTAGTTATCAGAGAATGTGGTTTGGAAAAGACAGGAAAGAAATGATCAAAAAGTGCAATACTCACTTGTATGGAACAAGAAAAATGCAATGCACAGTTGTATGAATCAAATATCTTTGCTCTTATTAGAAGTTTTGTTCCATGATGTGGTATGCAGAACTAATAGAGAGCTACAAAATCATATGTTAGATTTTTATAAGAATCCATTACTAAGTAGGTTATTGACCTGGTTTGTTCATTTCATGTTGTATTTAAAATGACAACACATTTTATAGCATAAAAACATACTGCAATAACTGAAGAGAAATAATTTAAACAAAAACAGTGTGACTTCAGAATGAAGACCTTGGGATTAGAAATGAAGACAAACAATACTCATAACAACCTTATATGTTGGTATCCTAAACTTCAGTCTGTTTATGAGTCTGAGGAAATTTTATTAGACATGTGATCAAAATATATTATATGAAAAAAAATAAATTAAAAATGTAAAAAAGTCAAAGATTTGCTGGACTTCAGTTCATCTTGGAGGATCTAAAAGCTGGTTTCTGATATAGAAAAAGGAAGCAGTTGCGGTAGTAGCATCAATAGGATGGCGTCACTGACCTGCAAAAAGCAAAGGTGGGTAAGCAAACAGCGCTTTATTCTCTTGGGATATTGTTACATCTGAGCCCTCACTGGAATATGGTATCCACTCTGGACGATTAGGATTCAGTTATACAATTAAGATTAAACATCATTTCGTCAATTAGATAAGCAAATACCTCTCCTTTATGCCATACCAAATTTTCAAGTGAAGACAGTAACAAGGATATTATTTCACCTAACATGATGTAACTATCACATGTGCTGCCAGAACAACATCATTCTTTCTCCAGAATACATGCCAAAGTCCCGTTAGGAATGATTAGTCTTTCAATATCCCAGGACTTAATTATAACAGCACTCAAACATAGTAGATGCTATATTACGTGATTTTTTTTTCAAAGGAGAGGAAAGGCAACACATATGTCTGCTTATTCTATTTTTATTCATGCATAAATAACTCCTTAACAAAATAGTACCTAAACACTTGGGGCAATTACAGTTGTCATTTCTGTAACTGGTCCCATAGCCTTGGCTGGTATTTGTAACTATCTTTCTCTTCTACCCATTCCTAATATGTTCTACCTCCAGCAAATATTTCAGCTGATCTCAGTTCTTTATCTGGAGAAATAACCTCCATCTTTCTTTCTGAAAGCACTCATTGAAGATGCCTTCAACAGAGAATGACTTTAACAGTCTATAAAATAAGGTGGTCCATTCTTTGGAGAGCAGTCACCCTCTTTCACCAGTGATCTCTTATTCCCAATGGGCTGTAAATAAAGTAGCCATAGTGGAAGAGGGAGGCTACACGGGACTCATTTCTCATCTTGTCTGGATTGTGTTATGAGTTCCCATTGATCTTAATCTTAGGACATGTAACAACAAGGGACACTTTAAAAGATCTCCAGAAATAGAGCCTTTCCTGCACCATGAATACCCAGTCTAATTTTCTCCTGATAGACTGGTTCAATCTGATATGCTCACAATGTCATTCCTCTTTTGGCTTGATTCACAGCATCAGGAGCCCAAAGTAGAATTTTCACAAGGGATATTCTTAGCTTCTACTTTGATAGAATACTTAGCATCCCTCCTGGCAGAAATATCTCACCACCAGTGAAAACAAGACTTGTAGATCATCAGTCTGTGGAGGAAGCAGTACATATGCCAGATGCTGATTCACAGCATATAAAGTGTGCTTCTCAAGGCATTCACAGTATTGTCATTTAGCTGACAATGTAATTGCACCTTTCTGTCATTCTATTAGGCAATTGTTCCAGAGATTCCCCATTACCCTTCGCAGGGGTCTAGCCTGGTGATTCTCCCTAACTCTTGGTATTTATATACCTTATGCAACCTGCAAGAACTATTTAGGGTCCTACATCCAGTGCTCTAGTCTAGTGTGGCCCCATCTTTGCCAGCACTCTCGATACATAGCCTCCAATCCACAGTTAGCATCTAATCTTTCCACCCAGCCAGAACTAGCTCCATAGTCTAGGCTTATACCAGGAGATGAATCCTGTAAACTAGTCCACTCTGCCTATCCTCTTAACTTCATTTCTCTGACGATATTTTCAGACTGTAGGTCCAATCCACCTGCATAGCCTCTCACCTATCCTAACCTGTTCTACCCAAATTAGATATAGAAGTAACAAAAGAAGTACACATGGCCATAGCTCATCATAAAGACACAAACCATGTGAAATGTTTGCCAATGGAGATTACTTAGACGAATTGAAAAATTAAAAATAATTTAAAAGAATAATACAAAAAATGTGATCAAGAATTCAAGGAGTTTAAAGAAGAAACAAGGGAAAAACTCTCTGAAATGAAGGAGAAAACACTTAAGGAGAATAAATGCCTGAATGACCCACACAAATGTAAGGCTGATGAGATGCTGAAGATAGTTCAAGTCTTGAGAAAGAAATTCAATAAGGAGATAGAAACATTGAGGAGAATCAAGCTGAAATGAAGATGGAATTGTGGAACCTAGTAACTGAGCTAGAAAATTCAGAGTAAAGCCTTATAAGTAGAATTAATCAAACAAAAGACTTGAAGATAAAATAAAGGATTGATATGAAAAAAGTCAAGGAGTATGAAAATGTTTTAAGAACACAAAAAAAGAACATGTAAGAAGTGTGGTACACCATCAAAACATCAAACCTTCTATTACAGGCATAAATGAGAGACAAGTATCCCAAGTCAATAACATAGATCAGATCTTCCACAAGACCATAGGAAAAACTTCCCCAAACTAACGAAAGACAGGCCCATACAAATACATGAAGCACAGAAAACATCAAACAGAGAAGATCAGAAAAAGAAATTCCCACAACATATAGTTAAAACATTAATTATACAGAACCAAGAAAGTGTCAAAAGATGCAACAGAAAAAGCACAAGACATATATATATATATATATATATATATATATATGTGTGTGTGTGTATATATATATGTATGTATATATATGTATACATATATATGTATATATATAATTTTTTTAAAGAAAGGAAAGCTGTCAGAATAACATCTGATCTCTCAATGGAAACTTTGAAAGTCAGAAAGCCAAGAGCAACTCAATTAATGTCCTGGGAGACAATGACAGCCAGCCTAGACCAATATGCCCTATAAAACTATCTGCCATGATTGTAGAAAGAAAAAAAAACTTTCCATAAAATAAACTGAAAAGAAAAATAAGTCCTACAATCCAAAGAAAATACAGGATGCAATATTTCATGCAGAGGAAAGAAATAGAGAAAGGACTTGGAGAAGGGACTAAAGGCGCTGAAGGAATTTGCAGCCCCAGGGAGGGAGCAACAGTGCCAACTGGCCTGACCCTTCCATAGTCCCGGAAACTGAATCACCAACCAAAGAATACACATGGAGGGACCCATGGTGCTGGTCACGTATGCGGCAGAAGAGGGTGTTGTTAGACTTCAGGGGGAGCAGAGGCCCTTGGGCCTGAGAGTGTTAGATGCCCCAGTATAGGAGAATCCCAAGGAGGTAAAATGAGAGTGGGTGGGTGGGTGGGTGGGGGGATACCCTCATAGTGGCAGGAGGAGGGGGGAGGGAATGGGGAGGTTCCAAAGGGGAGATCTGGAAAGGGGGAAACATTTGAAACGTAAATAAAGTATGGAAATAGAGAAATGGAGAAAGCGGGGTATTGAAATCACCTACCATTAATGGATTAACCTTAATCTGTGTTTTAAAACCCATCAGTATAATTTTGTATTGATATTGGGTATGCTAGAATTTGGTACATAGCAGTTTAGGATGATTGGATGATTAGGCCTCTTGGTTAATTGTTTACTTGATCATGATAACTGCCCCTCATTATCTCTTCTGATTGGTTTTGATTTGAAGTTCATTGTGTCTGATATTAGGATAGGAACAATTGTAGGCTTCCTGATCCCTTTGTACCTACCCTCTTCCCATGCAACCTCTTCCCTTGTAGTGTGTGACAGTGAGTCCTTACTTTTTTACTTGCAAATGTTCATTGCATTGAGTCATTGGTCTGGTTCGAGACCTCTGGCTTCTGCTACACTGTACTACATTACTGGATCTTTACCAGGATTCCTCTCAGATATCCTGTTGTTGCTCTGTGTCATAGAGATCCTGTAGGTTTAATCTGTAGGACTGGCCACTTCACATGATCTAATTCATAGATGGGATAGATGTTGGGGTGGGCCAAATCCAAGCCCTGGGTAAGCTCTCCAGCACTGCCCTGGGTAGCTCCCCTAGTGCAGCAGCTGGCAAGAGACAGAGCTAGCTCTCCTGCTCTCATGACCACAGGGCCAGCTCACCCATGCCCACACCGGCAGGAGCAGCACATAGAGCTGCTCGTGTAAGGTATGGGGCCCGTTCTCCTGAGTGCTTCAGCAGGCAAGGGACAGAGCCAGCTGTCCTACTCTCACACCCTCAGTACTTACTAGCCTTTCTGAAACCTCAGCAAGCAGGGCTAGCTTCACTGTACTTCCAGGGAGAGGTGTGGGCCCCATCCTCTAGAGTACTGCAGCTGGTGAGGGGCAAGGTCACACTTTTCTTGCTCTCAATTCCTATGGAGCCAGCTCTTCGAGATTGCCTAGGCAAAGCATGGGCCAGCTCTGCACATCCCTCAGACATCTACATGGCTGTAGGCACCAGCTCAGATCATGGTCATTCACTTGGACCTTGGTGGCAACAGACCCTGCTGTTGCAGGGCCATGAACCCAGATATGGCCTTCTGTTGTAGGACAAGGTCCAGAACCTCACCATGGCCCTAGGTAGCGTCTTTGAACTCTCAATCAAACAGTTTCTCACCACCCTCGAGTCTCCAGCTCTGCCTCTCTTGTGCTCACATCTTTCTGCTTCTCCTTCTTTTCCGCCTCTCTACCACTTACTTGCTCATCACAGTGGCTCTGGGGCCTCTGGGTGTCTGGGATCATCACAAGAGTGTTCTGTTCCACTCTTGCTGTGTGGCACTGGGGCAGCGGATCAACTCTGGAGTGGTCTGCCACTCCTGGGAAGTACAGCAACATACTTGGGGTCCTCTTGGTGCTTTTCTGCATGTTGCTGGGCAGGAGGTTGCCTTGAGTGTGGTCTGCATGAGGCTGGCAGGGTCCTTAAGATATTTTTAATTCTTCATATTGCAAGATTTTTCTCTGGCAAACTTTCTAAATATTCAACACTTACTCCCATGCATTATTTAAATTTTAAAGGCCTACTCTTCTGTATGTCAAAAATATTTTATTAGGTTATTTACTTACTTTTTATCTCAATTGAAGCTTCCCCTACCTTCTCTTCTTCAAGTCCATCTCTCTCCCCTCCCATCCCTTCTCCTCAGGAAAGTGGATGTCTTACATGGATATCAATCAGCCTTGGTGTATTAAGTTGCAGGAAGACTAGTCTAGGTGCATCTTCATCTAATGATGTTAGACAAGACAAGCCACTTAGGGGAAAGGGATTCAAACGCAGGCAATGTAGTCAGAGATAGCTCCTGTGCCAACTTTAGAAGTTCCATATGAAGACCCAGTTGCACAACTGTTACGTATGTGCAGAGGGCCTAGGTCCATCTTATGCATGCTCCTTGGTTGGCAGTGCAGTCTCATGATCTCCTATGGTCTAGGTTAGTTGATTCTGTAGGGTGTGTGTGTGTGTATATGTGTGTGTGTGTGTGTGTGTGTGTGTGTGTGTGTTGTCCTTGACTCCTCTAGCTTTTTCAACCCTTTGTCCCCCTATTCCACAGGATTCCATGAGCTACCCTTAATGTTCGGCTGTGGGTCTGCACATCAGTTTCCATCAGTTGCTGGGTGAAGCCACTCTGATGAGTGTTGTGCTAGGCACCTGTCTGCAAGTATAGCAGAATATGAATAATAGTGTCAGGAGTAGGTACCCTCTCATGACATGGATCTCAAGCTGGGCCAGTCACTAGTTAGCCTTCCCTCAAATTCTGCTCCATCGTTTTCCCTGAACATCTTGTAAGAAGAACAAATTATGGGTCTAATGTTTTGTGGCTGTGTCAGAAGTCTTGCCTCCTGTCCTAGCTAGGATCACCCTCATAGAGTCCTGCCAGTTTCAATTGACCTGTTTCTAGCTCATCATCATCAGTGGTACTCCTCCAGTTGTTTCTCCCCCTGTCCTCCCCCACTTCATCTCTCTTGTTCCCATCACCACCTCTCCCTCACTCATTCGCCTTCCTTCATTCACTTCTGATGTGTAATTTATTACCCATTATCTGTAAGATTCAAGCACTCCCCCCTTTGGCCTTGTTACCTAGCTTCATTGGGTCATAGTCTGTAGCACAATTCTCATGTACTTTATGATTAATATCCATTATAAGTGAGTATGCACCACGTTGGTCTTTCTGGGTCTGGGTTACCTCACTCAGGATGAACTTTTCTAGTTCCATCCATTTGACCATAAATTTCATAATGAGATTATGTAATTTGGTTTTAATGACTAATACTCGTTGTGTGAATGTACCAAATTATTTTTTATCCATTCATCAGTTGAGGGACATCTGGGTTGTTTGCGGTTTCTGGTTATTATGAACAAAGCTGCTAAGAACATAGTTGAGCAAGAGTCCTTGTGGTATGGTAGAGAATCTTTTGGGTATATGACCAGGACTGGTATTTCTGAGTCTTGAGGTAGATCTATTTCCTATTTTCTGAGAAACCACCAAATTCATTTCCAAAGTTGCTGTAAAAGTTTGCACTCCCACCAGCAATGGAGGTGTGCTCCTATTGTATTACTTTCTTGCCAGCTTGAGTTGTCACTTGAGTTTTTTATCTTAGACATTCAGATGGGAGTAAGAAAGAATATCAGACTCATTTTGATTTGCATTTCCCTGATGACTAAGGGTGTTGAACATTTCTTTCAGTTCTTTACAGCCATTAGAGGTTCCTCTGTTGAGAATTCTCTGTTTAGCTCTGTACCCCACTTTTCACCTGGATTCTTTGGTTTGTTGACGTCTAATTTCTTGAGTTCTTTCTATATTTTCGATGCCAGCCTTCTGACAAATGTGAAGTTAGTAAAAATCTTTTCCCATTCTCTAGGCTGCTGATTTGTCCTATTGACAGTGTCCTTTGCCTTACAAAAGGTTTTCAGTTTCATGAGGTCCCATCCTAGTACCTGAGCTCTTGGTGTTCTATTCAGGATGTTGTCTCCTGTGCCAATGTATTCAACATTATTCTCTACTTTCTTTTCTATCAGATTTACTGTATCTGGTTTTATGTTGCAGTCTTTGATCCACTTGGATTTGAATTTTGTGCAGGGTGATAACTGTGGATCTAATAGTATTCTTCTATATGTAGACAACAAGTCTGATCAGTATTTGTTGACAATGCTTTCTTTTATCCATCGTATAATTTTGGCTCCTTTGTCAAAAAACAAGTGTCCATAGATATATAGATTTTTCTGTTTCTTCAATTAAATTCCATTTATCAATGTGTCTGTTTTGATGCCAGTACTATGTGGTTTTTAATATTATTGCTTTGTAGTAGAACTTGAAATCAGGAATGGTGGTACCTCAGAAGTTCTTTTATTATACAGGATTGATTTTCCCATTCTGTGTTTTTGTTTGTTTGTTTTTTTCATATGAATTATGTATTGTTCCTTCTAGGTCTGTAAAAAAATTGTGTTGGAATTTTCATGGGAATTGCATTGAATCTGTAGATTGCTTTAGGTAGAATGTTCATTTTTCTTATGTTAATTCTACCAATCCATGAGCATGGGAGATCTTTCCATCTTCTGATGTCTTCTTCAATTTCTTTCTTCAAAGAATTGAAGTTTTTGTCAAATAAGTCTTTCACTTGTTTGGTTAGGGTTATACCAAGATATTTTTTATTTGTGGTTACTGTGAAGGGTGTTGTTTCCCTAATTTGTTTCTCAACCCATTTATTATTTGTATATAGGAAGGGTATTGATTTTTATTTTTTAAAGATAATTTTGTACCCAGCCACTTTGCTGAAGTAGTTTATGAGCTCCCTATGAGTTCTCTAGCAAAACTTCTGGGGCCACTTACGTATACAATCATATGATCTGTGAATAGCTCTACTTTGACTTCTTCCTTTACAGTTTTATCTCCTTGATCTTCTTTTGTTGTTTTATTGCTCTAGCTAGAACTCCAAGTACTATACTGAATAGACATGGAGAGACTGGGCAGCCTTTTCTTGTCATCCATGATTAGTGGGATTGCTTTAAGTTTCTCTCCATTTAATTTGATGTTGGCTATTGGCTTACTGTATATTGCTATTATTATGTTTAGGTATGTGTCTTATGTTCCTGATCTCCTAGGGCTTTAAACATAAAGAGGTGTTTGATTTGTCAAAAGATTATCCAGCATTTAATAAGATGATCATGTGATTTTTTCTTTCAATTTGTTTATATTGTGGATTACATTGATGGATTTTCATATATTAAACCATCCCTGCATCTCTGGGATGAAACCTACTTGATCATGGTAGATGATGTTTTTGTACTCGTTTTGTGTGAATTTTATTGAGTATTTTTGCATCAATGTTCATAAGGCAGATTGGTCTGAAATTTGTTGTGTCTTTGTGTGGTTTACATATCACGGTAATTATGGCCTCAAAGTGGATTTGTCAAAGTTCCTTCTATTTCTATTTTGCGGAATACTTTCAGGAGTGTTGGTATTAGCTCTTCTCTGAAAGTTTGGTAGAATTCTGCCCTAACACCATCAGGCACTGGGCTCTTTTGACTGGGAAACTTTTAATGTCTTCTTTTGTTTCCTCCTCAGAAGTTATTGGTCTATTTATATTGTTTTTCTGATATTGACTTGCTTTGGTAAGTGGTATATATCAAGAAAATTGTTCATTTCATTTACATTTTCCAATTTTGTGGAATACAAGTTTTTGAAGTAAGACCTAATGATTAGTTGGTTTTTCTAAGGTTTGTTATATTCCCCTTTTGATTTCTGATTTTATTAATTTGAATATTTTTCTGTGCCTTTTAGTTAGTTTAGCTAAGGGTTTGTTTATTTTGAGTTTTTCAAAGAACCAACTCTTGTTTCGATTCATTCATTCTTTGTATTGTTCTGTTTGTTTCTAGTTTATTGATTTCAGCACTGTTATTGATTATATCCTTCAGTCTACTCCTCTTAGTTGTGTTTGCTTCTTTTTGTTCTAAAGCTTTTGGGTGTGCTGTTAAATCACTAATATGAGAAGTCACTAATATTTTTATGAACTTTCCTCTTAAAATTGTTTTCATTGTGTCCTGTAAGTTTGGATTTGTTGTTCCTTCATTTTCATTGAATCTTAACACATTTTTAATTTCTTTATTTCTTTCTTCACCCAGTAGCATTGAGTAGGGAGTTCTTCATTTTCCATGAGTTTGTACACTTTCTGTTGGTTCTGTTTTTGTTGAAATACAACCTTAATTCATGGTGGTCAGATAAGATACCAGGAGCTATTTAAATCTTCTTTATCTGTTAAGACTTGCTTTGTGGCTGAGAATATGGTCAGTTTTGGAAAATGTTCCATGAGGTGCAGAGAATAATATATATTCTTTTGTGTGAGGATGAAATGATCTGTAAATATCTGTTAGGTCCACTTGAGTCGTGACCTCTGTTTCATTATTTCTCTGTTTAGTTTCTGTCTGGATGGCATGTCCATTGGAGAGAGTAGGATATTAAAGTCTCCCATATTAGTTTTGGGGGTCTGATATGTGATTTAAGCTTTAGTAATGTTTTCTTTACAAATGTGGGTGTCCTTGCATTTGAGGACTAGATATTCAGAAGTAAGACATAATCTTGGTAGATTTTTCCTTTGATGAGTATGGAGTGTCTTGCATCTATTTTGAATAATTTTTGTTGGATGTCTATCTTATTAGATAGTAGAATGGCTACTTTTGCTTGCTTCTTGGATCCATTTGCTTGTAAGATCTTTTCCCAGCCTGTTACTCTGGGATAATATCTATCTTTGATATTGAGTGTGTCTCTTGTATACTGTTCTCATATCCATTCTGATAGTTAGTCTTTTTATTGGGAAATTGAGCCCATTGATGTTGAGAGATAATAAAGAGCAATGATTGTTAATTCTTGTTATTTTGATGTTGTTGTTGGTAGTAGTATGTGTGTGTTTGTGTGTCTGTGTTTGCCTATGTGTGTGTGTTTCCCTTTTTTTGGTTTTGTTAGTGTGAAATTATTCATTTACATTTTTCTTGGGTGTAATTACCCTTCTTGGGTTAGAGTTTTCCTTCCAGTATCTTCTGTAGGTCTGAATTTGTGTATAGATATTATTTAAATTTGGAATTGCTATGGAATAATTTGTTTTCTCCATATATGGAGATTGAAAGCTTTGCTGGGTGTGGCAGTGTGGACTGGTATCAGTTGTGTCTTACAGACTGCAAGACATCATGCTTATATGGCTTTTAAAGTCTATGTTAAGATGTTGGGTCTAATTCTAATAGGACTGCCTTCATATGTCCTTTTTCCCCTGAGGCTTTTAATATTATTTAATTGTTCTGTACATTTGATGTTTTGATTATTATATGGTAGAAAGATTTCTTTTTCAGTTCAATCTATTTATCATTCTGTAAGCTTCTTGTGTATTTATGGCTATCTCTTCCTTTAGGTTAGAGAAATTTTCTTCTACGACTTTGTTGAAAATATTTTCTGAGCCTTTGAGCTAGAGATCGCCTTCTTCTATTCCTATTATTATTATATTTGGTCTTTTCATAATGTCACAAATTCCTGGATGTTCTATGTCAGAAACTTTTTTAGATTTAACATTTTCTTTGATTCATGTATCGATTTTCTTTCTATCATACCTTCTGTGCCCCAGAGTCTTTCTTCCAATTTTTGTACTTTTTGTGAGATTTGAGTTTGTAGATCCTGTTGTCTTTTCTAGGTTTTCCATCTCCACGATTCCCTCAGTTTGTGTTTTCTTTATTGTTTCTATTTCCATTTTTCTTGTCTTGAATAGTTTTATTAATTTCCTTCACCTCTGGTGTTATATTTTCCTGTATTTCTTAAGGAATTTATTTATTTTCTCTTTAAAGGCTTCCCTTGTCTTCATAATATCAGAGGTAATTTTCTTGTGCTTACCTATGTTAGAATATTCTGGACTTGCTGTAGTAGGATAGCTGGGTCCTGGAAGGGCTATTTTGCCATGGCTATTGTTGATTATGTTCTTAAAATGGCCTTTAGCCATATGGGTTTTGCCTCTATTATAGGTTTAGATGCTGATTTCTGAGTTTATCTTTGTTGCATTGTGGTTTTTGGATTTTTTTCTACTGTTTTCTGTTTCCTATCTGTCTTGTGGCTTGAGTGGTTTGAAGTTCAAGTCCAGTAGGGTGTCTTCCCTGGTGTTTTTGTGGCCTGTGTGTCCTCTGGGGTTTTTGATGTTGATCTTGCCTCTGAAGGCCCTAGTAACAGTCTTCCATGGGGTTCTTGCTGCCAGAGTAGCCTCTGCGAAAGCAGGCAGAGTTGTGGACTAGAAAATGGAGAACCTGGAACAGGAAACAATTTGCTACTTGGGTCTTAAAGGGACTGTATTGCAGGCAAGGTGCCTGGGCTGGGGGCCTATCTCATTGTTCACAGTGCCAGTAAGCCCCCAGGAATGAAGGAGGAGCTGTATGAGAGAAAATGGAGCATAGAGGACCAAAGTTAAAATTCTATCTGTCATTTTATCATATCTCTTGTATTTTGTGACTTTGTTCCTAAACACATTAACTCAATCCTAATCTAAGGTAGAAATAGAGAGCTTCTTTGTCCTAGAGTAGAATTTAAAAACTAGGTTTACAGTATTTTGACACTGAGTACTTAATATGTAAAAAAAAAAAAAAATAGTTTTCATACCACTTCTTTATGAGTCTCCATACATGAATACAGTGTTTTACCCCACTGCATGTTACAAAGTGTAGTTATTTTAAAAACCACAAACTTAGAATGATTCTAATATGTCAATTACCAACTGAATGCATTGCCTAGTACATAATGGAAATTTGTTAAAGCAGTGAAATGTATGCATTCTATTCTCTCCAGAGTGTTAAGATTCAATTTACAGTTGCCCCTGATTTAGTTTGCTTTTCTGTTTTGGTTATTTGAATCTTTACTCAAGACTGGAATAACTTTATAATGGAATTTGTATTGAGCTTTCTTTTTAAAATTCTTGTTCTTTTTATTTAACATATAATCACATCATTTTTATTGAACCTTCTTAAAGAAGTGTCCACATCAAAATTTATTTTCCTTTAATATGTGACATTGTTTGTCCAGGACACTATGCAGTGCTATAGTTTCTTCATAAAAATATACTGATAATGATTTCTCCCTCTCTGTAGATATTTTCCAATTTACCTATTTTTTTCTTGAATCAGTGCTGTTTTATGTTTTGCTTACTGAAACTAAGATAGCAAATTAGTGATATGAGAGCATCCACCCTGAAAACAGTTCAGTCCTGGACAAATCTAGAATAGATTTCTTCAATAACAATATGTTTTCACAGGAAGTTCCTCTAGAATTTACTGTGAGTCTAGGCAAATACAGCTTTCAAATCCCAATCGGGCCAAAAAGAGATTCTTTATCTGGTGAATTCACTTTTGTTATTACATTTTTAAAATTTCTCAGGTGAATTCTGACAAGACTCTAAAAGGGAACATACTTTCTATGAAGAGTCATGACTGTTTTCTTCTTACAACATCCAAAAAAGATAGTCTATCAATGAAATAGGAAAGACCAATAGTATCCTGTTGCTCTATTGTGCAGTCCATGGTAGGTTCAACATTGAACCTTGGGTTCAATGATATTACCACTACGAGTGTTAGACAGAATAACTGACTATCATTGTAGACAGTTATCGAAAACTCAGGACTATTATTTAGCCATAAACAACTAAAATTTTGTCACTTGCAACTTGAATGGGCCTGAAAACACAGTGTTAAGGGAAATAAACTAGGCACAGAAAGATAAGTACAAGATAATACAATTTATATAGTGTCTCAAAGAGTTATTCTCCTAGAAGTTGATAGAACTCTAGTCAGTAGAGGCTGAAAAGAGTAATGGAGAAGGAGGATGAGGAGAGCTTGGCTACAAGGAAAACAATTGCAGTGAGGAGAAACAAACTCTGGTTTTGCACTGGGGTAAATTGGTCCGGAATGAAGTGCATATCAAAATCACTGTAGGCTGTGACTTGTCATGTTCTGACTACAAAGAAATGTGGAATGCTTAAGTTAATAAATATGCCAATAATACAGATTTAATAACCAGAGATCTCATATCTATTTAGCCTCTATCTATCTATCTATCTATCTATCCATCATTTATTATCTATCTATTTATCTATCTATCGATGCATCACACAATAACCCAGAAACATGTGTAATTATTATATGTCCATCAAAATTTCAAACCTAAGAATGAAAAAGAAAAAGAAAAATGGAAGATTCAAGGAGATTTTTTTATCATAAAGAGAAAGAAATAAGACATCAGTGAGTCATTATCTGGAGAATCAGTTGAGTGTTTTGTCAATTTGCATCTTTAATGTAAATTAAAACATTAGAACAGTTTTACAAAATATTATCATTCTGGAAATAGATAAAATTTATCTGATGGTTGGCTTCAATGAGAATGATAAAATGTATAGGTGAATGGAGCAGAATTGTTTATAGTTAAATTCAAATAAGACCCACCAGTTATGAATATATTTTTAGATTGCTTCTGCACTGTTAGTGAAATAAATACTCAAGACTTTGGCAGAGAGTGGCTATGGCATCAGGAAATACTGAGTATTGGAACAGATAAAAGATGCTATGGAAGAGCTGTCCCAGGAAATATCTAACTGGGAAGCAACATGAAGAAGCTGTTAAGGTTTCTTGGTCAAGGAACTACACTCCTTGTTATGTGTGGTGCAGTTATGTGTAGAGTAGATGAACTGGATGTAATATAAGTTGAAGTTCTGGTATGCAAGAATGAAGAATCGAGAATTTGCAAAGTTAGAGGAAAAATAATAATGAACATTCCTGCTTTTGCATGATTAGTGACTGGGGTTCCAGTTTTAAATTTTCTGTCTCCATTTTTGCTTTAACCTTTTGCTTTAATGCCTTTGGTCATTTGCTGTCAGTCATTAGTTTCATTTTGCTTTAGAGATTTGTCTCTTGTACATGTAGCAAAGCATACTGTTCTGCTGCTGTTTTTGTAGTTCTGTGCTAGTTCATTTTTCTGAACATGGCACAAACTTGAGACACCTTGGAAAAGTGAACTTTAATTAAAGTATTGCTTCTATCAGATTGGGGTTTGTGAATGTCTGTAGAGCATTTTTTATTACTGATTGATATCATAGGGTCCAGCTCACTGTGCACAGTATCATCCCTAGGTTTTGGTGGTGGGTCTGGGTTCTGTAAGAAGGGCACCTGAGAAATGAGATGGAACAAGCAAGTAAGCAGCATTCCTTTAAGATCTCTACTTCAGTTCCTGCCTTGAATTCCTGTACTGATTATTTTAATGTTGGTTTGCCACCTGGGAATTGTAAGTTGAAACAAACTTTTCCATTCCAAAATTGATTTTGATTGTGGTGATCACTGCAGCAATGGAAAGCAAAAACAAACTAAGATATGTAGTTTGAATAGAGAATGGTACCTACAAGTCACAGCTAAACCTAGCACTACAGCCTGTGATGCCACAGGGAGGTGAGAGAATCTTTAGAAGGAGTATCCTTTAAAAGGTTTGAGAAAATTCAAAGGCTGGCCTTGAAGTGAACTTTGGGACCCTGTTGCTCTCTTCCTCTTTCTGTCATGCTTGGTCATGATGTTCAGCTGTTTTCTCTGCTATATCTGCCCATGACAATATACAGTGCTACTATGGACTCAAAAAACAACACCATTTTCCATTTTGTGATGGACCAAAACAGAGAGGGTGGGGGGAGAACCAAAATAAACCTTTCTTTCTTTTAAGTGGATTATCTGAGGCATCAGTTACAATAGCACACTCAAGCAGCTTCTGTATTATTCCATTTTCAGCTTCATGCTATTGTTTTCAATTCGCTTGCCTCCATTATTAATTTTGAAACTGTGATTCTGATACTTATCTTCTGATGTCTTCAAAACATGGAATCTTTGACTTGAACAATATTAAAAACAAGACTATCTCAGACAGCATGATATTACCCAAATTTATGTGAAAACTTATTACTTTGGGTTTTATCATCTCCTTCTACCAAAGATGCAATTTTATTATATTAAATTTTTACAGATACATGGTTTTGGTATTAGGTATTTACTGTTAAATTTTTATGTTCTACACAAATAAAATTATTTTTAGTTAATTTTACAGATCAAGGCTTCTTACTTAGGAGTACATTTCTTCTATTCCTGAACTCACCTAGAGCAGAACTTCCAAGACTTGCTATGCATAGAAGCTGCCAAAAGTTTGCCCTCTGATGTTTAGTCAGTTAATTGTATTCTGTAAGCTTGGATTGGGCCTGATCTTTTATTTATTCAATAACAGTACAGCTGGATGAAGAACAGTACAGCTGCCTGGGTCACAGCTTTTCTGTTAAGAGTTTTTCCCTATTGTTCACCAAGTTTTTCTTTTCAACAACTTCAAAATGAATTATGAGAGAGCAAGACAATATTCAGTAGAACTACTTAGGGTAATATATTACAATTCACAATTCTTAATTTTAACAAATATAAAGAAAGAGACAGCAATGAGCCTCCTACTCTCCCAAACTCTGAGTTACATTTGGGACCACAATCTATAGATGTAGAATTCTCCATGAAACTTAAAAAATCCTATAATTAAGTCATTAATTATGGAGTTGAAGATGGCTATAGTTATTTTTTTAAATTTTATTTTATGTATATGTATATGCTATCTTCAGACACACCTGAAGAGGGCATCAGATCCCATTACAGATGGTTGTGAGTCACCATGTGGTTGCTGGGAATTGAACTTAGGACCTCTGGAAGAGCAGTCAGGGCTCTAAACTGCTGAGCCATCTCTCTCCAGCCCAGTTGTACTTAGTTTAATGTAATTTAGAAGGTAAAAATTTATAAACTATTACTATTTTAGTATTGGTTTAATAAATCAACTTAGCTTCTTAATTTTATACTATGAAATATTATGAACACCTCTGATCACTTTTTGTGGGTGAATATAAATTTGATTAAATATTTTCATTTTACTTAAAATTATGTTCTTTTTTTTTTTACTGATCCAAACTTTTTAATGTTCAAATGAACAAATCTCCAGCTTTTGTATACGCATTTTCTATAATGCTTAGGAAACAATATAACTTTGCATGACTTTTGGTTATATTTAGGTTGCGTAATTTTTTGAAGTAGTGTTTTAAAGCATGTTTAGTGTTTGGTGTATAAAGTATCAAATTTGATACTCCACGCCTTTCTACTGGAATTAAGCAAAGTACTAGTTACTACTTAGATTTTTTTAGTCAGTTGATCAAACTTGGACAAATTTTCCTACACCTACACACATTACATCATGTGGCCAATTAAATCAGTCTTCATGGCAGTATATCTAATCGACTTGTAAATCATATCCAATTTGTGAATAAGAAGTGGAAAGAAGAAACACATTTTTAGATCATATGATGCAAGTTTTGTGTAGGATTGTCACTTTATAGTTGTCCCAGCACTATTTTGGAAGATGTTATCTTTTTGTCACTGTGTCATTTTGGCACATAAAAAAATGAGGTATTCTTAATTTCATGAACTTAGATTCATGTCTTTTACTTTATTCCATTTATGTCCATGTCTGTCTGTTTCACTATCAGGCCATTTGTGTACTACAATAGAGTAGGATAGAGCTTCCAGCATTATTTATATATGTCCAAGATTCTACCAGCACTTAACTATTACTAATCATTGTTAGTTATTTTTATGAGTAAATAGTCTGTCCACCATTTGGTATCATACCCATGATGGTCCTTTATACATAGACATGAGACCTGGGGATCTGCCAGGAATACTTAAATATAAAGAAGTTGCACCTAGATAGGCCTAATCCATTCATTTCAGCTCCTGCCAAGTTCCTAGAAACAGATGCAACTCCAGAGTGCAGGCATCTAGCTTATTCATATATACTATTTTTATATTTTCTTCATAAAATAATGTAAATCCTGAAGAGTCCTCCTGTCAGTGTTTATAGATGCTTAAGAAAGTTTTTCCTTTGAAGTAGAACAAACATGTATTTACTCATTTCATCTATGCCACACTTACAAAGATCTTAGTACTAGAACAGTGTCAGAAGTCACAAGGTCATGTTACTCTAGATAGATAGAACCTCTCTTTACTTTTCCCATATGCCACAGGGGAAACAAGCTGCTAAAAGACCTTGGTTGAAAAATATTAATTATGATATTTGTAATAAAATCTATTTTAACAATGTTATAGAAGCTAATGTTTGTATAGCATTGTTTAAGCTATGAGCTTATTTCTTAGTTTTAAAATAACTTGATGAATATATACTACATTGATGCACTTAATGAGGACTAGGAAGCCAGAAGAAGAGGTGGGTATGTATAGATGTGTATTTTTGATGGGCTGGGGTGATTTTCCAGTCAAGTAGCATGATCCAAGTTTATTTCTATTTTTCTCAATACTCCTACCCCATGTATTGCCTTTCTATCTTGGCCAAGACAAATTTTGATGACTGTAAGACTTGCTCAATATCATTCCAAGTTCATATCTTAAACTTTATTCAACTAAGGAGAAAATATTCAGATACCTGAGTTTCTTATGGAAAAAAAACCAGTTATCACTAGAACTTGTTCCAAGGTCTCCAGGGATAGGTGACTGAAACCAGCAAATAAAAAAAAGGAGTTTGTTTTGAAGGCATCAATTCTAAATAAGCTTGACATACAGAGAAGACCCCAGAGGAACTTCAAACCAACTGCTACTATGATTTCAGTCTTTCCCTGCTAATCTTGCAGAATCTTCCAATATCATCCGAAAGCTCTACAAGCTAAGAACAAGCATCACAAACGTAAATGGCTGAGTGACTATAGGACTCATGGGTGTGAAGTCACACAGTCTACCCAACATGGCCAGTGGAGATCTGTGCCAGCAAGTTTTCCATTTCTCCAAGTTCCTTCTTTATTATTCTGATGTGCTCTGCTCTTGAGACTTCTCTGATTAAGGACACCTAAATCACAAGATCAGAATCCGTCAAGCAGCTACAGATTGATTTTCTTGCTCCTAAAGCAGAAAAATACATTTTCTGCTTCCCGTATAGATTTTGCAGTGGAACTGTGCAGGTAATAAATTATTGGCATATTCAGACTATCAGTGAGGACTTTGGGTGTCACAAACAGGGAGTGTTATATACAGTCTCCCAAAGATGGAAATTCAAAACACATTTGCTTTATCTTCCAACTAAGGTGTTTCATCTTCATATGTCCTTATAATCCTGTGACAGAAATCCATAAAAAGAGTAAAGAATTGTGAATGTATGTAAGCTTAAGTTGGCATGTGCTTTGTGCAAAGAACAAGAAGAAATTGCACAGCTCCAGTAGAGTGCTAATAAAATTAGCCAGAAAAAAAAATGGAGTTGGATATTGGAAGGTGAAGAGAAAGGGTGAGAACCCTCTCACAGGTGAAGAAGAGGGGGAATGGAGTGAAGAACTCTGGAAGGGAGAAATCGGAGGGGGAAGTAGGTGGGAGGACATTTAGGATGTAAATAAATAAAGTAATAAAAAATTAATAAAAATAGAGAAAGGGGGAATTTTTTTGAGTTAAATATAAGTGATCATAACCCAGAGAACAGAGATTCAGGGAGCCCAAAACATGTTCTGCTGTGGAAGTGGTTACATGACCCAGAGTAAAGAAATATAAACACATTGAGGGTCCTATAGTTTGGAGTTTACCTATAGTTTAGTGCTGCACACACTTCATGCTGAAGAGACAGGAGAGGCCATTTCAGAACAGGTATCCAGTGAAATTCCTGTGCTTGGGCAGGAAAGAAATCCTTTTCTCTCTTGAATTTCATAACAGTGTTTGTCAACCTTCTAAATTCTGTGACCCTTTAATATAGTTCCTCATATTGTGGAGATCTCCAGCTCAAGAAAGGGTCATTCAAATTTGAAAGGGGTTGTGATCCATGCAACTGAGAAGTGCTGGTTTAGGATTTTTCCAAACACTCTGACCTCTTAGGGACTGGCTTTGCTATAGTATTTTGCCTCTTCAGGGAAATATTCAGAAAAAAAAAAGGTGAATGTGTCTCACTTATTCCTCCAGCAGTAAAAAAGGATGAGGACTAATCTTAGACCGGTGTATGTGTATGGCAGGGGGTCGGGGGTATAGGGGGTGCAGGTCCCATTCTATGTATGACAGGGATGTTTTGTTTGTTTTTTGTTTTTTTGTTTTTGTTGTTGTTTGTTTGTTTACCCTCATCTACCTGTCTCATTGAAAGCAATTAGGGTTTAAGAAAACTTCTAGTATCTATTTCTATACTATTATGTCAAGACTACATCAGTCATGGGTCTCAGGAAAACTGGTTGGATTCATGCCAGCTGTATATATCCTGCAAATATCCCATTAACCCTACCTCTCTGCCCCACAATTAGTAGGAACAAAGGGAGAAATTTCTATATTATGCTCATCCTAAATTTCATTTTCCAGATTGGCCTCATCACCAATAGTGATGATATGCTTGCTCTCAGTTGACCATTGTATATATTTCCTGTTCAATTATTAAGGAGAAATGAATCAAAAGTAATGATTCAATTCTTGGTTCACATTAAAGTTTAATTAATTGGAGTTACAGGTCCATATTTGCATTGGGGGAAAAAGGTAAGTGCGTGAGTCCAGACATCTTCTGCTGCCAGAACTGGAGGTAGGATGCCCTGTAGCTAGAGTGATAGAGAGTTCTGAGCTGTCTGGCGTGGTGATGGGAATTAAAGTCAGATCTTCCACAAGATCGTCAAGTACTCTTCTTAACCATGGAGCCTCCCTCCAGATATGCTTTTTACATGTTAGATTAGGACAGTGTATGCTGAGGGAAGACTAAGCCTGCAGATGTGACAACTTGCCAAGAGCTATCTTCCCTATTTATTTATTTATTTATTTATTTATTTATTTATTCACTTCACAGATTTATTGTAGCCTCCCTCCTCTCCCCCAGACCTACCCTTACACCCTCTACCCCATCCCCCCATTCCCTTTTCTTCAGAGAAGGGGAGCAGCTCCCATGGGTACCAATCAACCTTTGTACATCAATTTGCAGCAAAAATAAGTGTATCCTCTCCCTCTGAGGCCAAACTAGGCAGCCTAGCTATGGGAAAGGGTCCAAAGGAAGGCAATATAGCTAGAGAAAGCTGCCCTCCCCAACTCTAATTGTTAGGTGACCTACATGAAGAACAAGGGGCACAACTGCTGCATTTGTGGAGAGGACCTACATCCAGCTCATGCATGGTCTTTGCTTGGTGGTTGAGTCCCCATAGGCCCAAGTTAGTTTACTCTGTAGGTCTTCTTGTGGTGTCCTTGACCTCTCCTGTTTCCTCAATCCTCAATCCTTCCCCCAGCTCTTCTACAAGACTCCCTGAGTTCCACCTGATGTTTGGCTATAGGTCTCTGCATCTGTTTCCATCAGCTTCTTGATGAAGCTTCTCAGAAGGCACTTATGCTAGGTTCCTGTCTACAAGCATTACAGACACTTATTGTTAATAATGTCAGCAGCTGGCTTTTTCTCATGGGGATTTGTCTCAAGCCAGTCGTTGGTTTGCTATTCCATCAATCTCTGCTCCATTTTTATCCCTGTGCTTCATGCAGGCAGGACAAATTTTGGGTTGAAGGTTTTGTGGGTGGATTGGTATCCCCCTACCTCCACTAGAAGTTCCAACTGGTTACAGAAAGTGGCTTCTTCAGGTTCCATATCAGCAGCTAATAGAGTTCTCAACAGTATCACCCACATAGATTCTTGGATGCCTCCTCCATCCCAGAGATGCCCCCCTACTGATTTCTGTTTCTCTCTCTCTCTCTCTCTCTCTCTCTCTCTCTCTCTCTCTCTCTCTCCTTCCCCCTTCCCCATTCCTTATCCCCATCCCTGTTCCCCTTTCTACCCCTTCCCCACCCTGTTCTATCCCTCCATCTACCTCAGATATTTCTTGTATTACTCCTTCTGAGTGAGATTCAAGTATATTCCCTTGGGCCCTCCTTGTTACTCAGCATTTTGAGCCTATGTATTGTAGTGTAGTAATCCTACACTTTATGGCTAATATCTATTTATAAGTAAGTACTTACAAGTACTTTGTCTTTCTGGGTCTGGATTATCTAACTCAGGACGATCTTTTCTAGTTCCATTCATTTGCCTCCAAATTTCATGATGTCCTTGTTTTTAATAGCTGAGTAGTGTTCTATTGTGTAAATGTACCACATCTTTCTTATCAATTCTTTAGTTGAAGGACATTTAGATTGTTTCCAGTTTCTATCTCAGTTGGTAAGAAAACTGGCTATTCTTTCAGAAAAGAGTTTTTCAGGACCTTGGCAATAACAGTCAAGGTGAGAAGTGGCTAGTGCTTACCAGTGTAGACACATTAGTAAGCAATAAACGAAGTGTTTTCCTTAGATAAATAACCTTCTTGTGATCCAATTGACACAGTAGTAATAATAGCAATCTATCATAGACTCACCAATTGAAGGAGTATCTCCAGTGTAATAAGATGCAATGAAAGGATCTTAGTGGGGCCCCCTTTATCCCAGGTCTAGCCAATGACTTTTTAACTGATAACTCACCTCTTCAGGAAGAGGTCTTAAGGCCATGTAATCTAGGGAAAGACAAACTTTGAATGTTTCTAATTGTGATACTTACTAGTTATAAATACCTCCTGAACCTCTCATGGGGATGCCAATAATACCTACCCAACTGAGATGACAAAGAGATAAAAGGAGCTTTAGGGATTAAATTTAATGTATGCTTATTTGTAAGTAGGAACCAATAATAAGCAACCAAACCTCCAGCAGCAGAATTTAATAAAACAGCCTCAAATTAGGCATGATTCTACTTCATGAGAAGAAATAGCCCTCTTTTGCAAGACAGGGGCAATGGATCAAACTTCTGCCAGAAGAGGCTATACAATAGTTCCATCCTTTATAGAAAATATTGTTTCTTTAGCTAATAGACTATCTTCTGTGTGGTTGGAGATGGGTGAAGTCAAAGATCATAGGCTTTGCAGTAGACAAAAAATAAAGTTTCATATCTTGTACTTAATTTTCAAAGTCATGTATCACATAGCATTGAACAATTAAAAATAATATTTCAAGAAATATGAAAATTGAGGTTGACATCAAGGTTTTCCTCTGACTTCCAGAAAAACACCTTGATATGTATGTACTAACATGTATGAGTAGATACACACACACACACACACACACATACACACACACACAAATAAAATAAAGGCTTTTAATTATTCAGATTTGGAGAAAGCATATTTCAAATTATTCCTTAAAATAATATATATAAAATGCTTTTCCCAAATGCTCAGCGTTGATTCATACTATCAGGCAGCATGATGCCTTTGGCCGCCACCACAGGTGCTATGAGCACAGCCCAGCTCACACCAGCCTCGTCTCAATTAATCTTCCATCTTATCCTTCCAACCTTCAGTCAGTCTTTACTTCTTCCTTCCATGCTGTCCTGATCCATCAGGATTCTTGACTGTTCATCAGGGGTTAACTAGTAAGGGATTAGGGCCACATAAGTCTTTAAGGTGACATTCTAGGATAGGGAAGGATTTCTGATTAAAATCTAAATAAAGTTCTTGAGGCAGGTTTACTGCTTCCTGCCTGTGTTTTAAAATACTGAATACTTTTGAGCCTACAGTATTTAGTATTCATTATCAGCTTGACTGGGTTAAGAAGTCCCTAGACCATTAGATAAGTAAACGATCCTTGGTATGTCTGTGATGGAACAAAAGAGACATAAAGAGATTGGTATAAGCTCACAATTTGAGTATATTATTGGGAGCTGGTGAAAGGTAAGGAGCTAGGTCTAGTTGGAGAAAGTTGGTCACTGGGAGCATGTCCTTGGGGCTATATTTTACACTGGTCTTTTCCTATTTCCCCACTCAAGTCTAAAGAAGTTTCCCATGACACATTCCTGCCACCACTGATTTTCTGCTGAATCACATGAGGTTACATGACTATGGATTGACCCTATGAATCAGGGGCCAACATAAATCTGTCCTCTGTTCAGTGTTTTGACAGTGACACAAAAGTAAAGGTACCAGCTAGCAGATGGTTTCTTCTCCATCAATTAGAAAATCAAAATACTAGAAAATGACTTACTACAAAATGAAAGTTTTTTGCCAAGCATTACAGGAAGGCCCACCTTGTGTGATGGGTAGACTATCAACTCAAATAAGGTTTGGACATTTATTGGGATTTGCCACCTGGTGATCTCCTTCCCTCTCTTTACCCATTGTTCTAAAGATAGCTATGCCCCACTTCTATACCAAATCATTGTCTCTGTTTACAAGCATAGACGACTACATTTTTGATCGACTAGGATAGGAATGAGTAACCCTGCCTCTGCTGCTCTCTGTGATGATAAAGAGGGAACCACCATATCAGAGAGAAAATGAGGTACATTTTGGGAAAATAGAGATTTACTGATTGGGGACAAAAAAAAAAAAGCCACAGAAAAAAGGAAAGTTGCTACATTACTGCTAGGAGCAAAACCCTATTAAAAAGTTAACCTTGGATTATTGTATTTCCTTTTGCTCATTCTGTCTGTCCACAGCCTCAGGAACAATGCACAGTTAGAACAAGAAAATCAATGATAGCAGACAAAACAATCATCTTTATCCACAGGCTCATTTATCTTAGGCATGACCAGAGGCACAGGTCCATCCTACATGTTATTTCCAATGAATATTTTTATTTAACATGGTCAGATTT
Organism: Rhynchomys soricoides; assembly: GCA_019843965.1. Classification (NCBI taxonomy): domain Eukaryota; kingdom Metazoa; phylum Chordata; class Mammalia; order Rodentia; family Muridae; genus Rhynchomys; species Rhynchomys soricoides. The sequence continues at coordinate 13,611,260 of JADRCH010000051.1, forward strand.
TAATCACTTTTTGTTACCCTCTATAGTATGATTATTTCCCATTTTTTCCAAAGTGTGTTCTATGAAAAGGTGTATCTTGGCTCTTCAGATGACATCATAGAGTCATCCCAAACAGAAGAAGAAGCAGATGGAGGGACCATTTTAATTTTGTATCCACCATAGGGCACAGCCTAGACTAGAACCAAAGTGCTTGGAAGAGTTTAGAATTATCTAAACCAATACAAAAGAGACAGAGAGTTGACCAAGAAAAAGCTATTTTAAGGGCACACACTTAATGCCAAACTAGAAAAATTTTTAATACATCTGATATCTGCTCCCAGGCACATGAACTATTCTATATGTTTCTAAGCAATAACCCTCTGTGATGGTTGGGATCATATATTAACTTGATGGGGCCTCAGCATTTCCAGATACCCTGGGTGTGTCTGTGAAGATGTTTTCAATGAGATTAGTATTGGAGTCTGTAGAGAAAATAAAACTCTTGCCCTCTTCAATGTGAGTGGAGCTCCTTCAATTCACTTGAGACTGGAATAGAAGAGAGGATTGATAAACTGACTTTCTGTATGCCTCTGTTTGTAGGCTGAAATATCAGTCTTCTGTTACCTTTAGACTTGGCCTTGGGCTGAAACATAGATCATCTGCTGCCTTCTTCTAGGTCTTTGGTCTGTGACTTGAAGCAGACATTAGCTCTTCTGGACTGCTCGATCATTGGAAGCAGATTATATTCCCTATCCTCTCCCTCTCTCTTTCTTCTAGCTATTGGAGAACACAGGCTAATATCCCTATCACACTACAATGCTTTTTACTAGAATCTTCTGTATTCCAAATCTTGTTTAGCCCTAGAACATACATCATAACTGTAAACAGTTAAAATTAGACTGTAAGAACTCTGTCATGTTTTTGAAATGCATTTTCATATATAGCCCTTTAAAAGATGTCTCATAATGAATAATTCCCTAGTGTCTTAATTTACAGATGGAAAAACCATATTCAAATTCTACAATGTAAGAATTCCCGAGACACATCTGGGGATGAGTAGAGGCTGAGTGTGGTTGATGGCTATGTCCCTAATTCTAGATTGGGCTGTCTAGAACAGAGGCCTCTGCAGTAGGTACTGACAAGAAATATTTATTTTTTGTTTTTTATTCATTTTAAATGAAAATCTAGTAATGCAAACCCTTCTTCTTTTCCAAGTACCTCCCAGTTTCCTCCCTCCAACTCCTTTTACAGCACCCACCTATCATTCTCAAATTGACCAGGAATATTTAAAATATAATGCTCCAGTCCTTGTGTCTTCTCTCATTTGCCTTTTGTAACATTTACTACTTTAAAAGACCATTCGAAATTCAAATAATTGGAAATTTGCTATTAAAGGAAGAGCCATCTTTTCAGATGCATAGCTTTAGACTATGGTGTGTTTAAAAGTGTACTTAAAAATTTTTGATTTTTTCATGTGGCTCACAATTTAGTTATGATATGTTGGATTAATGTTAGTTTGATAATTTATATTTTCAGACAAAGGGTGGACACTGTCTTTAGAACATTAAACATTTTCCTATCTCATGCAGGCAGCCACTGTTTGGAGGAATTAGGGCACTACAAGGACCGACATGTTATTTCATTTACTTTCCTGTTTCAGACTTTAACTGTTTCTGATATGAAATCACATGTACATTTTGTCATGCATTCTTTTTGCCTTTTTGTTTGTGTGCTCCAAATTTGGACACACACACACACACACACACACACACACACACACATCCTTAGTTTATGAAATGTACTATGACAAGAGGAAGAACTGGCAGGACTTTGCTTCTTCTACAGCTTCCTGCTCACTCTACCTTTCTTCCCCACAGAGAGAACCACTATCATACATTTTATCTTAATCATTCCTATTTTCTTTGTTCTCCTCCCCCTAGCAGCAGTACATGCATCCTCAAGCAATCCATTGTTTGCTTTTAGCAAATTTGGGGCTTTTTGAAAGGCATCATACTGTGTGCATTATTCTGTAGCTTGGGTTTTTCTTCAACTTGTTTTATAGATTCTTTTCTACATGTGTCATATACACAAATTGCCCTAGAAACGGACAATTTAAAAATTGATTAGTAGTGGAATCATCCACTTGTAACTAAATGCACAATCCATATTGCCAGGAAAATTGCCTGAAGCAACAAAAGCTGCAATTGTAGTGTGATGAATAAAAGACTTGGCCAGAGTACAGACGGCACGGGAGCTCAGCTTCTGGAAGCTTCTTTCTTGTGAGTTGAAGCTCTTTATGAACAGGTTGCCCACATCCATCACCTATGCTATGCACTTGCATCACAGCTCCTCACAGCATCTCAATGGAAACTAGAGGCTTCTGTTGCCCTCATGATGCACACAGGTGTATACCCACATGTCACAGAGGTTTCTAGAGGAAAGGAATGGTTAGGACATAAATATGTTAAGGGAGTTTTATTAATTAAATCTACTCTTTGATATTTTCACACAAGTGCAAATTCTCATTGCTTTCATCCTCCATTCCCACTATCTCTCACCTCCTTTCTAGCCTACATTCATGTCTTATTATGTTTTGTGATTCCCTTGGTTTTAATCAGGACCATCTGTAGTACCCTGGGGTTGGAACTTCCCATTGGAGCTTGATGGGCTCACCACAACACAGCAGCATTGTCACATAGAACCAAAAACAATGACTGTTCCTTAAATTTACCAGTAGTCATTAGTTGAGCTGGGTAGGGGTAGAAACCCAGGAGCCTACACCCCTTTAGCATTTCTATTCATGTGATGAAATACTAGCAAAGAAAACAAGTCTTCCCAGTATAGGAGAGTGCCAAGGAGGGAAGATGAGAGTGGGTGGGTGGGTGGGGGAATATCCCAATAGAGGCAGGGGAGGGGGGAGGGAATAGGGAGGTTCCAAAGGGGAGATCCGGAAAGGGGAAAACATCTGAAATGTAAATAAAGTAGAAAAAAAAAACATCTTTCCAAAAAAAAAAAAGAAAGAAAGAAAGAAGGAAAGCAAGTCTTCTTTCACTTACAGGTCTAGTTAACAGTCAATCATTGAGGGAAGTCAGGGCGTCAGTTCAAGCCTGGCGTGGACTTGGAGGCAGGAGCTGATGCAGAGGTCACTGAAGGGTGCAGCTTACCAGGTCAACTTGCTGTTTATCACTTACTCAGCTTATTTTCTTACAGAACCCAGGACCACTAGCCCAGGGCTTGCCACTATTCGAAGTGGTCTGGTCCCTCCCATATCAATCCCTAAATGCCCTACAGAATTGCTTATCACCCAGTTTTATGGTAGTATTTTTTCAGTTGAGGGTCCTTTCTCTCAGATGATTCTAATTTCTGAAAACCTGGCATAAAACTAACCAGGGCACCATTCTATGATTGACAATTGACAGGCCCACTTTCATGCAAGCCCAGCGCAGGCAAAGAAATTGATTATAAGGAATTGTATAATGTGATTATCGAAGCTGGAAAAAAAACAAAAACAAAAACAAAAAACAACAACAACAAAAAAACAAAAAAACCAAATACTCAGTGTAGGCTCAAACATGGAGACCCAGCAGTGAACATAGTACAGTTAATGTTCCATAGTTGTCCACTGGGATTGTCTTTTTACTTGGGGAGTCTTGTTCTATGTAGACATTCAAGAGAGATTAGATCGGGATGACCCATGTTACAGAAGATAATGCATGCTGATGCTTACTGTTCATTACAAACTTGATGGCATGTACTATCACCTAGGCCTGGGGATGTCTCTGTGAAATTATGTTGATTATGCTAATTTGTGTGGGAAAACCCAATGTGACCAGCTTCTTCAAGCTCCTCTTGCCTTAATTTTAAACCACATGTTAAAATAAACTCCTTTTCCTTAAGTTGCTTCATTGCAGCATCACAAAAGTCACTCAGATATCTGAGTACCAAAAAGTGCAATTTAATTTTCATATTATCCTTCCTACAATGAGCCTGCAAACTGACACAAAATCACTAATATAAGACATTTGGACTTTTTAAATGCCTCTTTAAAGTGATCTTTCCTGACAAGGTAAGGCTCGACTGGCAATGTCTTCTCTGAAGCCTGCTTCCTTTGTGTTTTCTGCAGATATATGGAGATACTCTCAACTCTTGCCTAGTGTGACACATTAGCTTGTCTTCCTCTTCAGCAAAACTAAACAATTTCCAGTCAGTGAGTCTCATTCATTCATATAATCACACTATACATCACTCAGAATGAGCAAAGAGTATGTGCTTGCAAAATGCAAACCAATGTCACATTCATTTCAACACAGACATACGGAAAAACAGAATAAAAGTAAATCTTTTTAACAGAATGCAGTAGAAGGCAAGAGTCTTTCTGAGCCTTTTCCTTCTGGTTCTAAGATCTTGACTCTAAGTACCTAGGATGATTCACCCTGTGACTGTGAAAAATGGGGCCAGTCTCAAGGGTTCTTCAAAGAGCATCTTTACACAAAGGGCAAAGGATTTTCACACATGGATGATATCAGATCTTAGACAGTGGTCCGTATGCTTTGTCTGCCTGGCGTACAGCTCCAGGCCCTCTCTTGTGCTCCATTGTACTTTTCTCCACCCAGCCAGTCCAATAAAGCATTGTGGCAAAAATATGGGATTTATTCTCAAATGACTGTTTTTGTCAGATTGTGCCCATCTACCCTTAACTAGGACCCATGCCATGGCTTTGGGAGCCTACTCCAGCTTAAGGATGCTTGTAGTCTGTTGCAAAAAGTCTGCAGAGTTTCTGCACATTTAAAACACCATAAGGTATTAACACCAGACGTATTAGCTCTCTATCACCCTCCATGATTGCTTCCACACCCTAGCCACATTCCTCAAAATTCATGTTAGGAACATTGAGGCTTCTTTTCTGGCCTCAGGTATAGAAGTTTCTGATCCTTGTCGACCTTTCTTCCTTATCTATGAGAACAATAAGAACAAAGAAGAACTTTTGAGTATGGAAGCATACATTTGTTCCAAGGAATTCTTTCATTGCATGGAACACTGACCGGACCACCTAGTGCTCCCAGGGACTAGACCACCAATCAAGGAGTGTACAGGGAGGGATCCATGGCTCCAGGTACATATGTAGCAGAAGAGGGCCTTGTCTAAAATCAATGCAAGGGGAAGCCCTTGGTCCTGTAGAGGTTTGATGCCACAGTGTAAGGGGATGATGGATCAATGGGGCAGAAGTGGGTGGTTGAGGGAGCACCCTCATAGAAGCAAAGGGCAGAAGTGGGGTGGAAGGGTTTGTGGAAGGGGGAATCTCATTTAAAATGTAAATAAATGGAATGATTAATAAAAAGAAAAAAAGAGAAAAAACAGTGGCTCACATTTCAACATTCTCATACATTCATGCTACAACAAAATCAGATCTGCAGAAAAGCAAACAGACAGGTCAAGGATGAGTAGAGTTAGAACTGACTGTGCGGGCAAGCTGAATGCGTGTGAAGGAAATAAGAGACTCTGGGATGAGGTTTTGGGAGGCATTTATGTACTGTACAACAAAGGATAGTTGTATACATTTTGATTAAGTCACTGGCAATACACAGAAACTTCAAGACCAGTGAGAGGCTGAAATGAAAATATTGATGAAGACTGTTAATACAAAAGAAAACTTTCCTGAATCAGTATATTCAGTATATTCTATATGCAGTATAATCAGTATATTCAGTATATTCTACTTCATTCTAAGTACATATCCTTATCTGCTCAGATAAGTGTTTTCATTCCTCATCAAAAAAGCTGCATTTTACAATTCAGAGACCATTAGAGAAAGCCATGACCTGTCAAACTTCAGGAACAAATGACCCTGTCTCTTGGGTTTCCATCCCCAATAGATAGATCTACAACAACCCCTACACATAAGGCTCCACAAACATGGTGGAACATGGGACGGGAAAATTGTAAGAGCCAAAGATACAGGACATTGGCTGCGAAAGAGTATCCACTCTATAGGACAGGAAAACTATGGCCATGAAATTTCAATGATGCGGTTACTTAAAAACGACTTGAAAATATGACAACACTAATTGACATGTCAGCATGGATGGGTGAAATCTCACAAGGTTCTGCCCATAGACAAAGAGCTAAAGGTAATTAATGATTGCCAAAGGAGGGAGAATCTGACTTGTCTAAGGCTGAGTTGCCTGAACAATCCCATGTAGGTAGCTCTAAACTCACAAGTACAAGCAACACAAAAAGCAGTCAAAAGTTGTTATTTACATATGTGTGTGTGTGTGTGTGTGTGTTTGTCTGTGTCTCTGTGTGTATACAATAATAATAACTAAAGAATAGGGATCATGAAATGAAATTGGGAAGAAGTGGGGAACCACAGGAGGGAGAATGATACAAACACACACAGGTTTTCATGTGGGCAGGGTGCATTATTTTCCCTTCCTCCTCCCTTGGATAACCAAGGGTGATGGGTTCATATTGTGAGGGAAGCTGAACTTTCTATAAGACTACAGAGCAGATTCTGGTGAGAGGTCCTACAGTTTTCCATTCCTACCAGCACTGGGAGAGAGGTTGTTTGTGCTACATCATTGTGTGTACCTCTTACTGGAAGTTTATTTTATGCTACCTGGTGTGACAGAGATATGTCTTGGGATAGCTTAGGTTGGCATTTCTCCAGCAGCTGATCTCATTTTGCACACCTTGTTTCTCTTTTTGGTAAATTATGCATCAGTCTACAGTTTATCTCCTCTTTCTTTTCCTTTCTCTCAAATGTTTCCTTTTCTCAGTGCCTCATATGCTGAGGAAATGCTCAAACGCCGAGCTACAATATCAACCCTTTATAAATCTGTTCTCTTTCTTATATATATTTTGAAACAGGGACTCATGTGGTCCCTGCTGGCCTTCTCCTCATTCATCTGCAGCTTTGAACTGTTGATCTTTTTGTTTGTACTCTCAAAGTGTTGGGCTTATAGGTCTCTATCAACACACTCAGTATTGTGTCTATTTTTTGGTTGGGTTCTTTATTTTAGTAATATGAAAAGTTCTTTAAATATTGTAGATACAAATTTTCTATCCAGTATGTACTTCATAAATACTTTCTTCCAATAAAGGTCTTGAACATTTTATTCTTTGAATAATGTCTTTCAAAGAGCAAGAAATTTTCATTTTGATGAGATATTATTTTTATGTATATTATTTTATCTTGTCTAAAACTACTTCATCAAACCTTGTGCTTTTTGCTAAAATAAATCTCCATTTTATATATGCATCTGTGCTTCATTTTAAGCTAATTTTTATGGAAAATGCCAATTTTAGATTAAGGTTTGACATTTTCCTCGCAATTAATTTTCAGAAAATTGATTATGGTATGGGGAGAAGAGCATCTTTATTCTCTTTTATTTTTAATTTTTATTTCCTTTATGTATTTGTCAAGTACAGAGGGATTTAAACTTTGCATCTTTCAGTGTGTTTTTTCTTTTTAGCACAGTATTTGATCTTCTTTCCTTCCATGAGTGAGGACATGCTTAGCAAACAGTCTGTGGTATTATCTTCTAAATCTAGGAGATTCTGTTAGTTTACATTTTCATTTACTTTCTTCTTATATTTATAGTGGGCAGTGTCTATAGATCACCTTCAGTTATTGTTTTCTCTAGTGAGTCAGTTGGTGAGATCTTCTATTTCATTATATTTTGGGTATAAAATTTTTTCTTGCCTCCTACTTACATCTCCTTCCTCTGACTTTTCATTCTCCTTTGTTCTTTCTACGACCTCTATATCCTGCCCGACCCCACGCTACCCCACCGTACCCCACCACACCCCACCACACCACACCACACCCCACCACATCCTGAAGTGTCTTTAGAAACATTAACTACATGTACTGTCTCTGTCAAGATAAAGCCTTCTTCTCATTGCCCCTGAAGACCTTTCTAAAGCTATCATTGGGAACTGTCCCTCTTGTTGGTGAGGACATGTTAGAGTTCTTTCTCTTTAATCACACACTTGCTTATAAGCAGAGAAAATGTGGTCCTCTACAATTGAGAAGATGTAAATATTGTGTTATGTTTTCATACATTTAAATGAACTTACTGAAGTCCATGAAAGCTTGTGGTGTACTGCACACTGAGTTGTCTTGGGTGGGAGGGAGGCAAACATTATCCTTTTTCTTCTCCACAGTTTCTTTGACTCTTAACTCTCCTTGAGCTAAGCAACTTTGCTTTGATTCTGTACTTGTGTCTAAAGATCACCTGCACTTCTTCTTCCCTCTAGTGAGTCAGTTGATGAAACCAACTGGAGTCAGTGGAACCACACTCTTTCAATCAGTCTGTCACTGACAGAGAGCCCACTAGGGAGAACATGTCTATGTACATGGGACAAATGAGAATGATAACAATGAAACAATAACAAAACATAAACCAAACTATCCCCAAGAGAACATGGTATATTTTACCTTTGGATTCTTATGCTTCCTCCATTTCTTTCTTTTGTCTTTTTCTTCTACCTCAAGTATTCTCTTCAAGGCATTTCATATAGAGTACACTTTCTCCTAATTGCCACAAATATTCTCTTTGAGGTGTTTGATATAGTGTACACTTTCTCCTTCTAATTACCTCAAATGTTCTCTCCAAAGTATTTGCTATAATGGACACTTTCTGATTGTATGGGTTCAGGAATCACCTCACAAACCACACAAACACTGATCTCAGTTAGATACAGATTGTTTATTGAATTTACACCCACAAAACTGACTGATCAGGAACACGGCTCAGACTTGGGACCCAGAAGCTACAATGGTGACTTGCTCTTAGGGTATGCTTTTTATAAGGAAAACCAAGTGCAGACAATAAGGAGAAAGCAGTATTACATTTTGGCTAACTAGACAAAGTATTATCAGCTGCCCTTTAAGCTGATTGGTCCTAAGTGCAGTAAGTGAGGATATAATTAGGGATTTTCCAGAGTATTGGGATAACAGAGCATAAGTGACACAACCATTGTGTTATGCCCCTCTAGGAGAATTTTTCAGTGACTTCTATGAATAATTATTTCTGAGAAGTAAAGTCTGAGAGCCTGAACTTAATTTCACCTCATGAGCAAAATGGAGACCAAATACAAAATGGCCACAGTTATGTTAAAAGGAGCAGTCCTTAATACTGATAAGTTTTGTGCTTATTGAAACTTGGAAAATCTGAAAGAGTCATGTATAGCTTTTATTTCAAAGACAGCAATAAAAATCATATGTAAGTTAGGCTTATTTTAAATCTCTAACTAAGATATCATTGTGATTTACAAAGATCTAGAGTCTATCAAACTTATATAGTTAACCAGGGGGTGAGTTCATGCTCCTAATTGGAGAGATAGATCAATTGGGGGTAGATGTGTCTTTGTTAACCTATAAAATACATATTTTTTTCCTAGATGTATCATCTCTTTCTGTTTCTTTATTTTGACTGAGAGACTGAGGAAATAATCTTTTGGTTTTATAATATGAAGAAATAGTTATCCTTAAAAGCTCTACATGTTTTGTTTACTTTCCTGAAGTAAAAAGCTAGTTCTGCATGCTACTGTCACCCTTCAGCTACCAGGGCTGCTGGGCCTGTACAGGGTTGGAGAGTAACTGACCTTCACAATCAACATATATTTACTTCAACATTATAGTAATTCAGCAAACATATTATCCTATACCAAAGCAATATTCCATTTGCCAGATAGTTACATAAGGCCAGCAGAGAACTTTAAGAGGCCTGGGGTAGAATATATAAAATACTTTTGGTCTCACAGGGAACTACTAAAGACCTACAATCAGACAATGGATTTATTACTTATAACTGAACACATTGCTATTTCAGATCTTAAGACTTCTGTTTCTGTAGTATAAATGGCAGGTGGATATCTTATTAGTACCTAGAGAAAAGCATAATTGGAAGATCAAGGGCCCAGAGTCAAAATGATATGACTCCAAGTTAGGTTTAGTAATTAAATTGTTAGATCTATGACATGTCAATTTACTGTACTTTTCTGAACTCTAAGTTTATAATTCATTAAATAAACATCAAGCATAAAATTACTATGAGAGTTAAATAAAATAAAGTTATAAAAATAACAGCAAGAGCTATCAAAGTCATTTTCTGTTTGAAATCAGATTGAACATCTGTAAATCCAGAGAAAACCCTCAGGTATTTGATATTCTTAGCATGATATATGAACATTTGGGTGGCAGTATATATGGTACACTTATCCTTTAATTATACCATGTGCTTTTTGGTTATAGGCATGGACTTTGTATCCACATATGTTGAAACTTCCTGATTATAAACCTATTATATATCTCCTTGAAAATCTTTCCAAATCCACATAACAGTAAGGACACCTAGTGCTGACTGAAATGATTTATATAAGTATTGAATGAAGCCAATTAGCAAGTGGGTTCTAGGGTATCTTTTGACTAGGTTCTGTAACTACAGATCAAATACAGCTCTTAATATTTTATTCTCATCTATTCACATCCAACCTGATTCCAAGAAGTGTATAATCTTTATAGAAAAAATTAAGTCTCCGTTTCAATGACAGTTAAGTGTTGTACACCAAATTTCATCCCAGGTTTTGGTTCCTGTACAAAAAAAATGGACCATCAAATATTTCCATATTTTTGTCTATGAAATCAGTGAAATTAGTTTCTGGGATAACAGATTTGGTGATGAATGATCTTGATATGAAATTTCCTGGGCATCTCAGTGACTGGAGAGAGAGAGAGAGAGAAATGGGAAGGCATAAAGGCCACTGAAGGAGCTGTGTGGATATTTATAAAGATAGAACATTTGAAATAAGGAGGCAAGATAGCCTCAGGAACATGCTTATGAATTCTCTCTTTGGATTTCTCTTCATCCTTGGAAATCTAATATCTGGAATGTTAGGGTAACAAATCTGTTTTATATGAAGACTCTAGGTCTAGTATAACATGTTACAGTAACAACAAGAACAACAATAAGATGCCTATGTTGAAAAAGCTTCCTCCTACCAAGATCTGATATTGTCTGCCAGAGTCCTCTGTAGCCTTTTTAAGTGATCGCTGCTGACAGGGAACCTTGTAATCTATCAGTTCTCCATTAGGTACTTTAAACTCTTTGCTTTGTTATTCAGAATAAACTAAGACAGCATAAAGTTATCACATGCTTAAAATAAAATAAATCTAAGGTTCAATGAAAATCAAGGATCCCTCCTATTGCATGAACAAAGGAGAAGACATCTCTACTTCTTTCCTGGGTCTCCCTGATCCTCTGCAAGTTTACTTTTGAACAGAGCCTCTTGAAAATACTTTCTAGAGCAGTAGTTCTCAACTTGTGTGTCGTGACCCCTTTGTGGGTTAAAAGACCCTTTCACAAGGATTGACTCCTTTTCATAACAGTAGCAAAATTGCAGTTATGGGGTAGTAATCAGAGTAATTTCAGGGTTGGGGGTCACCTGTATTAAACTGTATTAAAGGGTCACAGCATTAAAATGGTTGAGATCCACTTTCTTAGAGGCTTGTGTTTTGAAGGCATTGGTGATATAAAGAAGCAGAATTTGAAGAAGTTGCCACATTAGTGAAAAAAGAAAAACAAAAAGAAAACATGATTTAGGATCATTCACCTCATGTCATATTCAAAAGTCAAGACTGTAATTGTGTTTGTCATTAGTGTGCCAATATAACTTCTCAATAAATTTGCAAAGCAACATTATGACATTTAATTGAGAAAAGTATTAGAACTGTTAATTTTATATGCCTTAGATGCTTCTTTCACAATTATTATAATGTAAGGTGTCATTAGCATCACTGAAATCCCATATTTTCACAGAAATTCTAAGAGCCTGAATTCACAAATGGTACATAGCCATGATAAAGGTAGCAATATTTGTGAATCCTAATTATCTACCCTGGAAAATTGGTTCTTCTTTGGAATTAATGAAATGCTGAAATGCCCAATTAAGGGGAATATTAAGTTCTTCTAATGAGCATCATCTGTGCATCCAATGGGTCCCCAGGTGAACACAGGTGATTTCGCAGGATAGTTACAGATGTCAGACCAACTTGTGCAGCTGCCTCTGAAAAATCTTTGCAAGAGCTGGGTTGAGAAAGTCTAGCTTGCTGCAGTTATTCTGTCAGCCTCAACCTGCAGAGGATCACGTGGCCACAGGTACATGACAAGCAGCAGTTCTCAGAGTGTTAATTTTGCATTTCAGCAGAATTTGGATCTCTTTTCCTACAGGCTTTTGTACCAGTTTGCTAAAGATATTAACTAGCTGGCACTTTTCTCCAACTGGTAGGTTCTCCTTAATATTCCTCGCTCATTTGGAAACAAATACTGCAGGCAAGCTATAGATAATGACACAGATAGCAAATTGTTTAGCACTCAGACTGACTTCTATGAGAGGATTTTGTTACTGAGGTGAACAATATCAAAAAGATGGGACATAGATACCAGAGATGCAGCTAAATGTGTTGTAAAATGAATAATTCTTCTAATGAAACAGGCTTAACACAGTTGGGTCAGACATTAGTAGGTATAATAGAAAAACATTAGATTTCAAATGATACATGTTTAACATCGTCTACTTGAAATTGGATAGAAATACCCATGGGGATGAAATAATCTAAGATAGATGTTGATTATAGAGTAAGACTAATTAAATTGGAATTATGAATGTACATTAGTACCTGTGGGTGCTTGCATATCTTCATCTGAGAAATGGAGAGTGTGCCATGTGTCAATGAGGAGTGTGGATTAGTACCTGAGGATCAATTCTGAAATTATAATGGGACTTTACTCCAAGTATATGTTCAAACTGGAGACAAAATTGGTAGCACTTGCTTTTGGTTAGTTAGTGCCATGTAAGGAAGAAGGTATCCCACGCTGGTCTAGATTTATCAGTATCCATCTTTATTCTGCAGGTCATCTGTTCCTTTTACATGTGATTATTAAAGCAGATAAATGAAGTGATACTCTCACTTGAAATAGAAGGGTACATGACATAAAATACACAGTGAATTCTTAATATGTTCCCTTACTTCCTGTTGATTTCTTGTCATTATCATTCTTATTTATTTCTTTGATGCAATGCTCTCCTTTTTCTGTTCTAACATGAAAATGCTCTAAGTATTCTTTGTTCCTAAGCAAAATAAAGATGCCATAAAAATTGACAAAGAATAGGTACCAATAAAAGCATATGGTAATCCCTAGGTTTAATCATGAAGTTGGGGATGTTAAACTAGCAGGAACAACACAGACTAAGCAAGCATATAGGTTCGGGGTTTAAAGAGTGAGATTCACATGCTTTCTCATTTATTCCTGTAGGTTACAAAGAAAGGATGGAATCTTCCTTCCCTGTGAGTATTACAGGGAGTTCAGCAGGTCACATATCTCACAGTTGTGAGGTGTCCATTGTGGGATGGGAAATGTTCACCATCAAGAGTCAGAGTTTAAGCATATTCAGTGCCAAGTGTCCTAGTGGAGAAATCCAAGAGATACCTGTACATACAAACATATTTTGAAGTTCATTTCATAACGATTAACTATTTTGTTCTTCCTAATTCTGCTATGAGATACTCTTTTTATCTGTAAAAGTAAAGCTGATTGATTGGAAATCTGCATGCTTTGCTCAACATAATGTAATTGCCCAGGGCTCAAGCCTTCAAATAAGAGTCATGCCCTATTAAAACTACAAACAAAACTGGGGATAGAGTTTACAATTATACATTGATAAATTTTAAGCATTAGAAAGATGCTGGAGGGGTTTGGGGAAGAGTGTTCAATGAATAAACTTCACAGCATACAAATCATGTGGTTTACCAGAATTCTGATAAGTCATTGACTCAGTAAATATTAAATAATAACAATTATTTTAGGCACTGAATATATGTCTATGGATATAGAAAAATGAATCAAAATGTAGACACCCACGACCAGAAAATATGTGATGGTGGTATGATGGCAATGAACATAATACCTAAAGTTTAAATTTAACACTAGTCATTTTTTCCTTTTGGAGTCTCAGTATTCCTTGACTTTCCTACATGGGATGGAAATGGCAGGACAAGGCAATTGTATCTTATATTTGAAAGGTATCAGTGGAAGCATGTAAGACATGATATTGACCATTGCTTTCCGACTCCTTGCCAGTGGCTAACCATCTCATCATACAACCCTGACGGCACTCGTGTGAGTGGATATTGTTCCACCGTTTGATTGAATGCATAGTAAAGAACCTGGAGCATTAAGAACCGGACACACATTCACATTCACTAGAAGTAAATGGAATATGACATAAGTTTGAAGTTCATTTTGGGCAGTGATCAGAATGACTATTTCTGTAGAATGGTTTTAATTCAAAAAGGAAAAAATGAAAGTGGCAGGGGATATCTTAAATAAAATAAGAAATCATTCTAAACAGGAAATCAAAGTTTTAGTAACTCTCCAGAAAAAAGTGCATGTTAGTTTTTCCTTTGCCAGAAGGAGATCATGATGAAGAAAGAAAGTGGACCAATTGGAGAAGAGAGGGTGGGTGGTGGGGATGCCGAGTACAGGTTTTACAAAGCTATGTAGATAAAAAGTTGCCTGAGATATGCTTACTTCAGGGGATACTGTCATCTGCCTCTCTGTCTATACAGTTTTCTACCTGATGATTTTTGGTTAGGATACAGAAATGTCAGGCAATTTGAAAAATGAGAGCCTTAGAGTCTCTGGAATCAGAGTAAATTTTCTCAAAGTTCACATTAAAAGGAGTAGTATGTGGTTATAGCAAATGTAGCAGCAGGCTTGCTAATTTTCACCAAAGTTGCTGAAAACTGGCAACTTGCCAGCATATAGCTGCTTGGGAGAAGATTGGGAGAGATGAGTGTCCTTCTAGCCATGCAATCTTTCCTAGCTTAGGACTAGACCTTTCTTTATCTTCAACTTCTCACACAAGGTTGAGGTTTTATGGCTTAACCTTCTGCAGTTTCCTTCCTTTCACATACTGTATGGTAATTTTATTGTACTGATGATCAAGGGACCACAGTTCAAAAACAGTCAAGGCATTCCTTGGTTGTTATTATATGAAATGAACTCTTACTCCTAGTGTCTAGAGTTCTATGGATTTCCCTGGCTTACTTGTGCTTTCCTACATGAGACCCTTGGAGGAATTAAGCTCACATTATTAGATATGCAAGTAAGATCTTCCAATCACTGTGTTTCAATATCCTGTTCACTGGAACATTTGGTTTCCAGGAGCCACCTTTTCCTAAATCATCCATCTTCTTTCTTTCTCAGAGAATTGAAGTTCCTCTTCTTCCTTTGAAAGATGTGATGCCTCAAACTTCTCCCAAACCATGGACATTATCAGAATTCTCTCCATAGGATTTTGTCCATGCACGTGTATGGTGGTGGATATTTCCTGAAGCCAGAAACACTGTTATATCACTCATGTTCTTCACTCAACATCACTTAGTAAGTGATCCAACATTTTGGTGTTTTTTTTTTCACTACTGAAATCAGGAATATTGAACATTTATATTTACCAGAATACTTCTAAAGCACCTTATTGTAGCTTTAGAAAAAAAAAAAAAAAGTTCTCCTGAAGTAATTTAATGGGTTACAGCTCTAAAGGACTATCTTTAAATTATGGGTTTGGAGCTTTTCTTCCACTGTCTTCTATCATAGTTAACTTCTGCTCTAGAAATCTAGAGTGACTTCGGTAGAGGGAACCTCAACTGAGAAATGGTCCCAATCAAATTGGCCATTTTTGAGCATCTCTGTGAAGCATTTTCTTGGGTATTGATTGATATGGGAGATCCCAGCCCTCTGTGGGTGGTGCCATTCCCCTACTTTTCTATCCAATCTTGAGCAGGTGGAAAATGTTTGCATAAGAAAACTAAGTGAGATTTTCCCACTGCTTCTTCCCCCACCTACATCAGACCTGCATCTCCTTAACCATACAGATTAGCCCTCCTTCCCCCACCCACCTTCATTGCGAGCTGAGCTCTCTGAGCCATGCCAAGATGCCCTGAGCAGCCTGCTGTTTCAGGGGCACCTCTATTCTCCTACCCCCTCTTCTCTACATCCATCAGACTCCTGAACCATACAGGTAAGCTTGCCTTCTCCCACGCATCTTCCCTGCACTCTGAGCCATCTGGTCCAAGCAAAGCTGCCCTGAGCAGCCTGCTAGCCCAGGGAAACATCCATTTTCCTGCAAACTCTCCACCCACTTTCATTGGACCTGAGCCTCCTGAACCATGCAGAACTGCAGGTCCAGAAAAATACAGCCCAAGGATAGCTATCAGAGGCCTGACACCAGGAACATTAAGGTTCATTCCTCATCCAAATACTTACTACAACAAGAATTTCCAAGGACCAAAACCATCCAGATGGTTGCAGGCCCTCAAAAGAACACAATCAACAAAAGTCAGGGCAATATGACACCTCCAAAGCACAGCTATGCCACTACATTGAGCCCTGGATATCCTAAAACAACCAAAACACAAGAAAATGACTTTAAAACCAATTTTATAAAGATGATAAAGGAAATTAAGAAATCTCTTAAAGAAATACAGGAAAATACTAACAAACAGATAGAGGTCTTTAAAGAAGAAACAAATCCCTTACAGACATATAGGAAAAATATAGTTAAGTAGGTTAACGAAATGAATAAAACTGTATAAGACCAGATAGTGGAAATAAAAGCAAGAAATAAAACACAAACTGAGAAAATCCAGGAGATGAAAATCTTAGGGAAGAGAACAGGAACAGTAGATTCAAGTCACCAACAAAATACAGGAGATGGAAGGGAGAATCTCAGGTGTAGAAGATACAATAAATAAAATTGATACATTAGTCAAAGAAAAATTTAAACCTAAAATATTTACTGATGCAAAACATCCACAAAATCTGGGATACCGTGAAAAGACCTAACCGAATAATAATAGGAATAAAAGAAGGTAAAGGGTACCAGACCCAAGACCCAGAAAATATTCTCCACAAAATCATGGGGAAAAAAATTCCAAACCTAAAGAAGGAGATGCCTATAAACATACGAGAAGCTTATAGAACATCAATTAGACTGGCTCTATAAAGAAAATCCTCCCAGCACATAATAATCCTATGAAATCTACAGAACAAAGAAAGTATATTTAAAGCAGTAAGGGGAAAAAGCCAGGTAGCATACAAAGGCATACCTATCAGAATTACACCAATTTCTCAACAGAGACTCTAAAAGCTAGAAGGGCCCACTTAAATAACTTGTAACCTCAAAAACAAACAAACAAACAAACACCAAACAAAAAACTACAGGTCCATAGGTGGAGAAAATTAGTTATTCCAAGACAAATACGTATTCAAACAATATCTATCCACAAATCCAGCCCTACAGAAAACACTAGAAGGAAAACTCAAACCCAAGAAGGATAACTACATTCACAAAACCACAGGAAATAAGTAATCACATACCAGCCAAAACAAGGAAAGCGCACGTGCGCACATACACACACACACACACACACACACACCACCACCACCACCACCACCACTACCCTTCCACAACAATCACTATCACCACCAATATCAAAATAATAGGGAGTATCAATCACCGGTCATTAATCTCTCAACATCAATGGACTCAATTCATCAATTAAAAGGCATAAACTGAAAGAATGGATCTAAAAACAGGATCCAACATTCTGTTGTATACAAGAAACACACCTCAGCAATAAGGATAGATATTATCTCAGAGTAAAGGGCTAGAAAAATTTCTATTCAAATGGACCCAATAAGCACACTGGAGTAGCCATCCTAATATCTAATAAAATAAACTTTCAACCTAAACTAATCAAAAGAGACAGGGAAGGACACTTCATACTCATCAAAAGAAAAATCGACCAAGTTGAAAATCTCAGTTATGAACATTTATGATCCAAACACAAGGGCACCCACATTTGTAAAAGAAGCATTGCTAAAGCTTAAATCACATATTGAACCCCATACCTTAATACTGGGTGACTTCAACATGACATTCTCACCAATTGACAGAACATTCAGACAATAACTAAACAGAGAAATAATGTAACTAACAGATACTACGAATCAAATGAACTTAACAGATATCTACAGAATATTTCACCCAAACACAAAAGAATATACCTTCTTCTTAGCACCCCATGGATCCTTCTCCATAATTGACCATATACTCAGTCACAAAACAAGCTTCAACAGATACAAGAAATAGAAATAATGCTTTGAATCTTATCAGACTACCATGGATTAAAGGTAGACTTCAGCAACAACAGAAACACTGGAAAGCCTACACATTCACGGAAATTGAACAACTCTCTATTCAAAATCCTCTGCGTCATGGAAGAAATAAAGAAAGAAATTAAAGACTTCTTAGAATTCAATGAAAATTAAGGCACAACACACCTAAATCTATGGAACACAATGAAAGCAGTGCTAAGAGGAAAGTTCATAGCACTAAGAGCTTCCATAAAGAAATTAGAAAGTTTTCATATTAGTAATTTGAAAGTACATTTGAAAACTCTAGAAAAAAAAAAGAAGAAGAAGAAGAAGAAGAAGCAAGCACACTAAAGAGGTGTAGATGGCAGGAAATAATCAAACTCAGGGCTTAAATCAATCAGTCAGAAACAAAGAAAACAATACAAAGAATCAAAGAAAC
The DNA here is from genome assembly GCA_019843965.1 of Rhynchomys soricoides. NCBI lineage: Eukaryota > Metazoa > Chordata > Mammalia > Rodentia > Muridae > Rhynchomys > Rhynchomys soricoides. The sequence goes on from JADRCH010000051.1 coordinate 13,629,902, forward strand.
CAAAACTTGGTTCTTTGAGAAAAATCAGCAAGATAGACAAACCCTTAGCCAAATTAATCAAGAGATGGAGAGACAGTATCCAAATAAAAAATCAGTAATGAAAAAGGAGGCATAGCAACTGACACTGAAGAATGTAAAAAAGTCATTAGGTCTTACTTCAAAAACCTGTTTTCAACAAAATTGGAAAATCTTAACAAAATAGATGATTTTCTAGAAAGATACTATTTACAAAAGTTAAATCAAGATCAGGTAAACTATTTCAATGGCCCCATAACCCGTAAAGAAATAAAGCAGTCATTAAAAGTCTCACAACCCAAATTGAAGCCCAGGGTCAGGTGGTTTTAGTGCAGAATTCTACCAGCCTTTCAAATAAGAGCCAATACCTATACTCCTCAAACTATTCCACATAATAGAAACAGAAGAACCACTGCTAAATTCATTCTATGAGGCCACAGTCACCCTAATATCTAAATCACACAATGTCTCAACAAAGAAAGAGAATTTCAGACTGATTTTTCTTATGAATATTGATGCAAAGATACTCAATAAAATACTCGCAAGCTGAATCCAAGAACACATCAAAGACATCATCCATCATGATCAAGTGTGCTTCATGCCAGGGATGCAGGGATCATTCAATATATGAAAATCCATCAATGTAATCTACCAAATAAACATACTGAAAGAAAAAAATCAAATGATTATGTCATTTCGATGCTGAAAAAACCTTTGATAAATCCAACACCCCTTCAAGTTAAAGGTATCAGAGAAATCATGGATACAGTGCACATACCTAAACACAATCAAAAGTAATATACAGCTAGCCAATAGCCAATATCAAACTAAAATCAGGGCAAGGCTGCCCTCATTCTCCATATCTATTCAATATTGTACTAGACTTTCTAGCCAGAGTAGTACAACAACTAAAGGAGATCAAGGGGATCTTGATAAATTGGAAAGAAAAAAGTCTAAGTATCACTATTTGTGGACCATATGGTAGTATACATAAGTGACCCCACAAATTATATCAGCAAAGTTCTACAACTGATAAACTCCTTTAGCAAAGTGGCAGGATGCAAAATTAACTCAAAGAAATCAGTAGCCCTCCTTGTTTATATACAAGATAAACAGGTCAAAAAAGACATTAGGGAAATGATACCCTTTACAATAGCCACAAATAATATAAAATATCTTGGTTTAACACTAAGCACTTTAAAGATCTATATGACAGGAACTTGAAATTCTTAAAGAAAGAAATTGAAGAAGATATCAGAAGATAGAAAGATCTCCCATGCTCATAGATTGGTTGGATTAACATAGTGAAAATGGCTATTTTACCAACACAACTTTTTAAGGACAGTAAAAGAATAATTCTCAACTTCATATGGCAAACCAAAAAACCCAGCATATCTAAAACAATCCTGAACAATAAAAGAACTTCAAGAGGAATCACTATCCCTGATCTTGAGCTACATTACAGAGCAATAGTGATAAAAACAAACAAACAAACAAACAAACAAACAACAAAAAAAAAACCTGTATGGTATTAATATAGAAACAGACAAGTTGATCAAGGAAATTGAATCAAAGACACCAAACTAAACCCACATACATATGGATGCTTGATTTTTGATAAAGAACCCAAAAACACTCAATGGAAAAATGAAAGCATCGTCAACAAATGGTGTTGGTCTAACTGGATGTCTACATGTAGAAGAATGAAAATAGATCTATAATTTATCACCGTTAATGAAACTCAAGTCCAAGCAGATTAAGCACCTCAGCATAAAACCAGATAAACTAAATGTCAACGAAGAGAAAGTGGGAAAGACCCATGAACACATTGGCACAGGAGACAATTTCCTAAGCAGAATACCAATGGAGCAGTCTCTAAGACAAACAATTGATAAATGGGACTTCATGAAACTGAAAAGCTTGTGTAAAGCAAAGGACAATGTCAATAGAATAAATGGGTAGCCTATAAGTTGGGAAAGGATTTTCACCAACCCTACATCTAATGGATGTACATCTATCTAAAATTTACCAAGAACTCAAGAAGTTAGACACAAATAACCCAAATAAAAAAAGGGGTACAGAACTCAACAGAGAATTTTCATCAGAGGAATCTCAAATAGCCTAGAAAATCTTAAAGAAATGTTCAAAGTCCTTAGATATCAGAGAAATGCAAATCAAAACATCTCTGTGGTTCAATCTTACATTCATCAGAATGGCCAAGATAAAAAATTCTCAAGGGATAAGATGTGCTATCAAGGATGAACACATCTTCATTGCTGGTTGGAGTGCAATTTGTACAACCACTTTGGAAATCAATTTGATGGTTTCTAAGAAATGTGGGAATAGTTTTACTTCAAAACCCAGCTATACCTCTCCTGGGCATACACCCAAAAGATGCTCCAACATCTCACAGAGACACTTGCTCAACTATGTTCATAGCAACTTTATTTAACTTATTACAGAAACTGTAAACAACCTGGATGTCTCTCATCTAAAGACTGGAAAAAGAAAATGTGGTGCATCTACACAATGGAATACTATTCAGCTTTTAAAAACAAGGACATCAAGAATTTTGCAGGCAAATGTATGGAACTTGAGAATATGATCCTGAGTGAGGTAACCCAGTCCGAAAAGGAAATCCATGGTATGTACTCACTTATAAGTGGATATTAACCATAAAATACAGATTCCATGTACATTTTACAGACCCAAAGAAGCTAAATAAGAAGGAAGTCCCAAGCAAGGAAGCTTGAATCTCACTTAGATGGGGTAATAAAATAGTCATAAGAGGCAGATGGAGGGAGGGATCTGGGAGGAAATGGTAGTGGGGAGGGAAATGGGGGATTCAGGATCAGGTATGAGGAAGGGCAGGAGAGATGGCTAGATGGCCTTGAAAATGTATGGAAATCTGCAGCTAACAGGAGGAGGGAGGCATACCCAGGATGAAGCATGGCCTGGGGAAAGAGAGACACCCAAGAATCGATGGGGGTGATCTTAGCTGTGACTCATTACACTGGGGATATGGAACCTGAAGAGGTCACCTCCTGTATTCAGTCAGGAACCCCAATGGGGTTTCGTACCCCAAAATTTATCCTGTCTACAAAAAATAAAGGCACCAGGGAGGAAGCAGAGACCTAGAGAATAACCAACCAATAACTAGCTGAACTTGAGACTCATCCCATGGGCAAGCACCAATCCTTAACACTATTAATGATACTTTCTTATGCTTGCAGACAGGACCAAGTTTTCCTCTGAGAGGCTCCACCCAGCAGCTGACTCAAACAGATACACAAACCAACAGCCAAACAGTGGATTGAGCTTGGGCACTCTTACAGGTGCCCAAGAATAGAAGGAAGGATTGCAGGCCCCGAAGGAGGATAGGAACTTACAGGAAGACCAACAGAATCAACTCACCTGGACCCTTGGGGCTCCCAGTGTCTGAACCACCAACCAAAGAACATAAACAGGCTAGACATAGGACTCCTCGCCCATATGTAGCAGATGTGTAGCTTGGTCTTTGTGTGCATCCCGAACAACTGGAGCAGGGGCTATCCCAAAAGCTGTTGCCTGTAAGTGGACTATGTTCTTCTAGCTGGGCTACCTTGGCTGGCCTCAATGGGAGAGGAAGCATTTAGCCTCACAGAGACTTGAAGTGCCAGGGTGGGGAAATACCTGGTGGGGGGCACCCACTCAGAGGAGAAGAAAATCTGGGGATGGGGGTGGGGATGGAGGGAGGATTGTGGGGGTGCCCATGAAGGGGCAGTGAGCGGACTGTAAAGTGAATAAGTAATAAAATTAAATTAAATTTAGAAAGGAAGGAATGCTAAGTGAGAAAAAAGGGGAAAGAAGCACTTAACATGTTCCTCCACAGCCCCTGTTTCAATGCTTGACCCCAGGTCCCTGCCCTGATTCCATAGAAGATAAAATGTGACCTGTAAGATTAATAAACTAATTTTTTTTTTTGCCAAGTTGCTTTTGGTAAACATTTTATCAGAAAAAGAAAAAAGAAAATAAGACAATTTCTCATGGGATATATATATATATATATATATATATATATATATATATATATATACATTCTAAACCTTAGTTTCCTCTGCAGAGAAGATTAGTAATTCCCAACATTTATGAGTCACTAGGCATGGTGGTTTATACCTATAATCATAGCACGGGTGAGCCCTGAGTCAGGAAGATCTTGAATTTGAAGTCAACTGCGACTCACTTTGTTCCACCCCCATCTTGCTCTCAACATAATATATAACTTATGTATTATGTCATATATATATCTATATATGTATATAAGTATGTATAGATATAGATAGATAGATAGATAGAATCTGAAGAGACTTATTGACCTGTTACTCTCTCATATTGCTTCATTAATGCTCATCCTCCCTAGAACTTCTAAGTAGATGTTTTCTATAAATTTCTTTCTCTATTCACATTTCCCCTTGTCAATGTATTCTCTCATAATGTCTCAGTGACACCCATGGTAGTGTCTAAATCTCTATGAATATAACTCTGAAATACAGAACGATCATGAGGTTCAATCTACTATATCCAGCTTGCTATTTAATCTTCCCACTACTGGCACTCATTGAGATATCTAAGGAACTTTAAGTGTTCATCGGAAGTAAATTGCACATTACCACTTGTGTGGATAATACTAAGTGTTGCTGGACCAGAAATACGGAATAAACCATTGCAGTTGTTTCACAATCTCATCTATCCTCAATTCACCCCATCTTCTCTCAGCTATTTGGGAATCAGCCAGTAGTTGCTTTCTTGGCTTCACCTTTTCTTAACATCTGTGCCATCTGTTAAATCATTTTATCAAATCATTCTGTGTCAGTGCCCTACCATATGTCTAATAAGAACATCTAAATCAGCTTACCTGCCCTCTGCCTTTACATCCCCTTCACATTGTCACTCTCATTACCTTTTGTTATAGCTTTCAACATCTTTTTCTCTATGTGATAACTAGAAAACACTCCCCTAGGCTGTAAATAAAAGCTGTACTCCAATGTCCTATTACTTTGTCTAAATTGAACTTTCAAGATTTTAATTTTAAAATGTTCTCTGTCATCAGCCCAGAACTGTGATCACAAAATGCCAGGCTCCTTGTCCAAAGTGCTCCCTGATTTTCTTCAAAGCATGGTCCCTAATATCAGGTCTCTCTTAAATACCCTGTCTCTGCTCCATTGCACCTCTGTCCTCAGAATTATATCACTTCCCAATTAAACCTATGGTTTCTAGAAGATATTGCAGAAAGAATTAAAAGTGTTTTCTTTTCCACCTTATGAGTGACTGATTTAATCATGCTGTCATGGCTGCTTCCTCTGAGTTATCAGAGTGTATGAATCTGCCTTTTCTGCCTGAAAGTCTAGGACCACATATTTTTTGAAATTTCATTCCTGTTTTGTATTATGAATATGTTAAGACTTCATTTGAGATTCATATTCTTGAATTACTATTTAGAAAACTTAAATCCTAAAATGTCACATGAGGATGTGAATATAGACAATTTGTTAATTTAAGAAATAATAATTGAAACTAATCATATGAGCAGAGGCAGATGTGCTGGACAGTCTCTGAATACTTAGAGAAGTGAGTCTAACATTTTTGACATACATAATAATCCCAGGATTTTTCAGGAATTTCAGAATTTCTTATTTAATAAATATGGGATAAACTTCAAGAAATTTCTTTTCTACTAGCTCAACTGGTAGTATAGATGCCACTGGCTCATGACGCACAAACCAATTCCTAGAGTTCTAGAAAACTAGCCCAGAACTGATGTCATTACTTGGGCTTCATGCAGAGTCAATTTGTTTTGGGAATCTTATTCTCACACTAGATGAATACATTCACTAAGGAATACCATGATCTATATTAGTGTTCTATGTTGCACTATGAATAGTACACTTTGCTAAATAAATTCTAAAAATATTGATATCTGACAGCATTTATGTCAATACTGGTATGAAGGTATGATCAGAAGAATCATCTTCAGCTTTTGAGTTGCAGGTTCATTCTTTAAGAAACCTGAATTCATCACAATGGCAAAATAGGATGGTTTGTGATCAAATGTAGGTGTTTTACTGATAAGGTAGGATTTCCCAATTAATTTGAAATAGAGTTTATTTGCATTTCAACAACAGTCTAGGTGTGGACTCTTAAAACAACACCTACCTGGTAGATTGTGATCTCTGGACCATAATTTTAGTAGTATCAGCTCAGAAACAATTTCAGGTATTTCAATTCTCAGAAGTATTTCAGGTGAAGCTGGGAATAGATAGATTTAAAGACAATTTATCAGCCTGACTTTGGGCATATTATAATCTGGGAATGAAGAGGGTATAGTCTTAACGTTTGAACAGTGTTATTAAATTTTACAAATTCAGATCATCTGATAAGTATTATCCTCAATATTTGAGGTTTTTGTACAAAGTGAGAGCAAAGCAAAAAGGAATCATGGCACAGAGCAGACCTTGCTCATGATGTGTGTGTGTGTGTGTGTGAGTGTGTGTGTGTGTGTGAGTGTGTGTGTGTGAGTAGGTGGGAATGTGTGGGTGTCCTCCTGTTCTTCCTCACGACCTGGATTCAATTCCCAGCACCCACATGTGTTGTGTTAGAATTGCAGCTCCTGTCTGGACAGATCACACTAGGCCAGTATAGTTCCACGTGAGAGAGGTTTATTGGAGGGGGGGGAAAAGGGGGAGGCGGAGATGAAGAAGGAAAAAGAGAGAAGTTCAGGAGGGTCTGCCTTTTATTTGGACTTTGAAATAAGTACTTGCATGTAAAGGTGGGAGGTGAATCAGATGGACTCTGGGAATGTATGGTGATCGCCATGGCAACAGAGGCTCAGGTCCCTGTCACCTATGGGTGAGCCTCACAATCATCTAAAACTCCAGACACAGGGGATCTGATGCCTTCTTTTGACCTTCCTGAACACTCCATACACATCATGCAATCCATACATGTAGACAAACATCTAAACACATAAAATATAAAATAAATAAAATCTCAAAACATTTTTAAAGGTATGACACAAGATGATTAAATGCTGATGTGGTAGTCTTAGTTTCATGATGATCCAGGTTCTCCTTTCAAGTCCAAGAACCACAAAAATATTATGTTTTATTTTAAATATGAAAGTGGAAAAATATGAGCATTCTAGGTCAGCAATGACACAGTTGGAATTTCCTTTTTCTAAAGTGTTTTATGAATTAACTTAACAATTAATTTTTAAGAAATGATTTATTTATTCATTTGTTTTATGTATATAAGTGACCTATCTGGATGTATACCTGCATGCTGGAAGAGGTTATAGTATCTATTATAGATGGTTGTAAACCACCATGTGGTTGCTGAGAATTGAATCTCGGTCCTCTTAAAGAATAGCTAGTGCTCTAAACTCCTGAGAATCTCTCCAGTTAACAATTACTTCTGTGATACCCATACCCAATCAGGAGTCAAGGAAATTAGAACAGGAACTCAAACATGTCAGGAACCTGGAGCCAAGATCTGCTGCAGAGTCTGTGAAGGGGTATGGCTGTAAGAGACTAAGTTCTGAGAACAGCAACCAGGGAAAGAGGAAAGAACCAAAGAGATGGGTTTAAGAGACAGAGAGAAAGTGAATTTTTATCTTGTCTTGAAGTTTCTTATATGAACTATGACCTAGGAAAAAAACAGTAGGAAAGACTCAGTCCATGCTTATGGAGAGATTACTGGAATTCTCAAGATTGCATTTAAAAAAAAAAAACAAAACTATGTTTTAGAAAAAGGTAAAAATTTTATATAAGCTGAAGAGACACCTAATTATATGTAGGATTTGTATTTACTTTGCCATTTTTATTTCTCTTTTTGTTTAATCATCAATATAATCCAGCCAGAAATGCTGCAATTTACAATGGAGTCGCCTGTCAGACAGACTCATGCATTAGTTGCACAAATATTACGGTGATGGGAACCAACAACTTTGTGATTGGATTTAAAGCACATTCCCTGTATTGAAATCCATACACGGTATTGGTAAAGTAGCTAATAGTCTGAGATTAGATAGTTCATGAAGCTAGAGAAAAACCTATTACCATTTATTCTGTTAAAGGCACATAGCAGTAAAATGAGTCCTAGAAACATGTTGCTATACCTATAGATTAGAGCATAGCCTGACCTTTACCAGAGATGCTTCCTCCTATAGTGCACAGTAATTAACAAAGAGATCCAAAAATGGACAATGTGTAAGCAATAAGGGACTTAGGAGCACTTAACCCAAAATGGGAAGTCTTCTTCAAACTCCTTTCCTTAAGGCTTGGGTATCTATGTGGACGAGGGGGCAGAATGATTATACTAGCCGTAAGTGGGAGATAATTCCAAGGGAACATTGTTTTCCAGACACAACAGGATTGATATACATATGAATTTAGAGTGACATTAACAGAATGCATAGAACCTTCACAGGTTCAATACAGAAAAAAATAATCCCAGCACTAAGAGGAGGAAGAGGACACAGTGTAACTCTAACCAAGAATCTATTTGCAGTGTCAACTAGCCTGACCTCCCGATGCTCCTGGTGACTGATCCACCAACCAAAGAATACACATGGAGGGACCCATGGTGCTGGCCATGTATGGGGTAGAGAAGGGTCTAGTTAGCCATCAGAGGGAGGAGATGCCCTTGGGCCTGAGAGTGTTAGATCCTCCAGTATAGGAGAATGCCAAGGAGGGAAGATGAGAGTGGGTGGGTGGGTGGGGTGGGGGAATACCCGCTTAGTGGCAGGGGAGGGGGGAGGAAATGGGGAGGTTCCAAAGGGGAGATCTGGAAAGTGGGAAACATTTGAAATGTAAATAAAGTATGAAAAAAAAAATATGGATCTGAGGGGAAATTTAAAAAAAAAAATCTGTTTGCAATTGATACCTACTGCAAAAGTGGAAATTAATTTTATCAATGCAGTGTCACCATGTATATCAACTTCACTCCAAGCAGACCCCCTGCCTAAAAATAATTGGCCAACATAAAATAGACTCCATGTTTCTTGAGGTATTTTTTTGGTAGGGAATTTTTTTTTTTTTTTTTTTTTTTTTTTAGCTTTGGGCTTTTTATTTGTTTTGTTTTCTGTTTTCCCCATTTTTTGAAAGATCAAGCAAGAGAAGGAACACAATTGGATGTGTAGAGAGGTGGGGAAAATCTGGAATGAACTGAGGAAGAAGAGAAAGAATGTGAACAAAATATATGGAAGAAAAAAGTTTTAAAATAAAACAGCCAAAGACTTTATGGAAAAAGCAGTCGACATGGAAGATCAGATTCCTCATGTAGATAGTAAGATTTAGTAATGCTAAGAAATAAACAGAATTTTTGGTGTTGAACAAAATGAAGAATGCCTACAAAAGATGCAGCTGAGGAAAGACTTGCTGAGCTCCAGGATATAGCAATAGAAACTTGTACAATTAAAAAATAAATAAATACTTAAAATAATAAACTTAAAAGACCTGAAGGTTCAAGAACTGTGTGAAAGTTGTAAATGATAGATGACAGAAGATGCATAATAATAGCATCTATAGATATTGGAAGAAACGAGACAAACAGCTTCAGTAACAGGGGTGAGAATTCCCCCCCAAATCAAAGGTGGACACTGAGCTAGAAAGATCACAACCCTGTTAATCTCTGAGAATAGCTAAGATCCATCTAGGCATTTTTCTATTTCTATAAAATAAAATATTTTCTATAAAATAAAACTTTTCTATTTTATCTTCAAGAAATCAATATGACTCCAGCTCAGACAATTTTGTTTGATGTTTGTTTGGGATATTTTCCCCTTTCATTTTAGTTTTGCCCCAGTCTTTTGTTGGAAAGAAAATGTGCTGGGCTGTGCTGAGCTGTTTGTTCTGTGCTGGGATCTTTGTTCTGGGCTGGGCTGGTCTGGGCTGGGCTGTGCTGGGCTGTGCTGGGCTGGGCTGGGCTGTGCTGTGGGAAAAGAATCCAGCAATCAGGACTCTGTCTATAGTGATAAGGTTCTGGGGGAAAGAGGGTAGAGCAGGTTTTACTATTTTGCTGACCTTTGACCTCTGAATGTGAATGTCTCCAGCTTTCAGTGCTTTACTGGAATCCACCCCACCTGGGATAGGATGGACAGGGATCTAGAGCTGGGTATCTTTGCTGGGTCAGCTGGGTGTTTGTGAACCCTCAGGTGCTTACTTCCAACCTGGCTTTTCTGAAACTGACCTCATAAAGAAGAGCAGTACTCTCTGAGGTACTTCCCCACGGCTTCCTGAGAGCTCCTTGCTAGTAGCACAGAGTGTGTTTTCTGCAATATTTAGTGTGAAAAACAACTAGGTCTAGGGAGGTAAAATTCATAAACGTGTGGAGGTTTTTTCAACTGAATGGCCCTAGAGTCATTTCTCAAAATTCTCCACAAATGTCCAGCAGTCATTTTTCCTTACAGTCCTGGTCTTCTTACCCAGCCCAGATAGTCAATAATATTTTTGCTCACAAGTTTCTGCTCCGAAAGCTGTGGTTCTCTGTATCTGCCCCTCTCTCCCTCTTTCCCCGTTGGCTTTCTTATTTTCAAATGATGAAGGTTTTTTTTTTTTTCTGATTTGGCTTTCCTGCTGATATAAGTACAGCTATCAACCACTCAGTTTGCTGAACTTTCAAACCCCTTGAAATTATATTGTTATGTCTTTTAAAAAATGTTTATAAAATAACAACTTTTAGGCTAGAATGATACTGCATTATTTTTTCTTAAGGGATTTGCTTCTCTTTTACTGAGTACTTGGACAAAACTCACAAGTTAGTGTCCCTGCGGTCATTTCAATGTATGAGCTTATTGGAAGCTGCCTTTCTAGAGAGACCCTGTCCTTGTAGTTCCAACATAGCAGATGGAAGATTCGTTAGATTGACTGGGGATCATGAATGACTCCAAGCTTTTCTCTTTAATGTTCAAAGTTGTGATCTAATTATTTAGTTTTTTGACTACCCAGAAATCCCTGTGGCCTGTGGAACAGGAAATCTAGATACTGGTTTTAGAGTCTTGCAAATTTGTTTCTTGAATCATTTAGGTACTTTTTATTACTTCAATAATTTATTTTTTTCAATTCTGATGAACAGCCCCAAGGTCTCCCACATGATAGGCAAGCACTGCATCATTGAGCTGTTCTCCTAGCCTCGTAAAATTTCTGAGACATATTTTTTGTAGTATATCAGTAGAACAGTTTGATACAAATCATCTGGTCTACCATCACCTAAAGTGCCAGTGTAAATTATATGTGTACTTGCCCTGTACACCCCGAACTTCAAGTTGTGCTAAATAGTCACTGAATTTTATTTTTATACCTTTGCAGTGTCTATCAAGATTTCTAGAATTTTATGGGCATACCACAAATATGTGTAGTGAGTTAGAGGAACAAGATAGACAAAGGGAAACAAAAATTGTTTTTCTTTTCTTTTTTTCCACAAGGCTCAGAGATATTAGTTTTCATGCTGATCCAAAGTTTGATTCTTTGCTTTGGGTAATTCAGGTCATGCTTGTTTATGTGTCTCTGAAAAAAGTGCCACCCGATATGTTTTCCAGCCCCAGCCTGTAAATCCATCATAAGCAGCCTCTCTGGTCTTCACCACACACTTTCTTGTTAATGGGATGCATGAACACTGATATTTATTTCAGATCTACAATTACTCATTTAAAAGAAAAACAAAAGCCTAAAACTTGAAACCATCTTTCATTTTCACATAATTATACTCCGGGAAGTTGTTAATAATATTTTCACAAGACTGTAGGAATAAAATGAAGCATGTCAAAACCATTCTCAACACAACCTTACTTGGTGGTACGGGTGTGAAAATTAAGCAGATGTCTCTTAAATAGATTTCATTTCACAGGTGAAAGGAAAATCTATCCATGATTTTTGTTAAGAGTTCATAATTGTCCTGTTATTTTTGTTTAACAGTTGTGATATGTTCTATGCTATAATAAAAACCTTTTGATTGACCTCTTTGTTTTAGGATGTCATTTCCCCACTTCCAAGCCCAATATTATTTGTTATCCCTTGTGGCAAGGAAAAGTTTTCTGGATAAGTGGCAGAAGTTAAAAGTCTGTAGTTTAGGCTCCTACAAAACTAGGTCTGCAGTCATCTTTTAATCAATCTGGAGGCTACAGGTTACACATTTATGTTTGCAACATTTCTGACTTAATGAGGGAGTTAAAATGACTCTGCTCTTTTAAAACCGTAATTCAAAAAATACCCCAAGGTCTTTAAAGATTCTAAGACAGAACGCTCATAAACTTTTCATTTTCTCGAATCAAGAGGAGCCTCCAGCAGACTTTGACTGATAGGTTTCCAAGTTTCAAGTACCCATTCGGTATCTATCTTACTCCTGGCCATCAGACTCCCCTGCCATAACACTGTCAGGTAGGTATGAAAAACTACTGCTTTGGGAAAGCTACAGACAGAGAGTGTACAAAGTTAACTGTTTCCTACCATGCCGAGTACAGTAATAACAAAGCCGATATGGGAGCATGTATGTGATCCATCCATCTACACAAGGGCTCACTGAACTTATATGTTGTGTTCCTCAAAACGTGCTTACAAATCTGCCCTTGCAGAGTGTTTCCAACTCAGGGACTCAGAAAGGAAACTGGCAGAAAAGTCAGCACCCAAAGAGAGTATTAGGAGAGTTACAGTTGAGCTAGGGCATAGCAGGCTAACCAACTCCTGGTAACCCTGGAAAGAAACAAGCAGAGGCAGACACACAGGTTGGGACCTAGTAGTAATGGAGGCAGACAGGATAACAACGTATCTATCTGTGATTCATCCACAAAGGGGTGAGAGATGAGACTTGATGAGGCCTTACTGGATGACTTTGTAGACTTAGGAAAATACATTGGGTTTGATTTTAATAATGATGTTTCCATTGTTATTATGAAGCTAAGGAAAGTTCTAAATTCCCTATCCACTTGAGAGTTGTATGTGCAGAGAGTTTGACAGAAGGATACAGATGAGAGATGATATTCTGAATTAGGATTAAAAATGGGTTAATGCATAAATTTTATGTATATAGTTGGCTGAATACCTATTCAGGAATTTAAAAAAAAAAACCAGCAGTATAGATATTTTTGCAAAATCATTTTTAAAATGGGGTTAACATTTACATCGATAAACCATGTGTCAAGCTAATGATCTTTTATAAATGGATCACTTAGTCCAACAAGTGCAAGATGTTAGAAGAAAAAGGCTGAAAATTCAGTGGGGAGGGGAGAAATCTTGCTAATGAGCAGTCGAAATGACTAAGTCTTGTAGGGTTTGCATCCCATAGCCCATACTGCAGATTTTGTGTATACTAGCATCATAATCCTGTGAGTGAAGTCCTCGGTCACGTGCTCAACCCTCTCCTCCTCCTCCTCCTGCTCCTCCTGCTCCTCCTGCTCCTCCTCCTCCTCCTCCTCCTGCTCCTCCTGCTCCTCCTCTTCCTCCTCCCCCTCTTCCTATCTGTCTTCCCCTCTCCACCATATAACCATGTATTCTTGGTTATCTTTAGAGAATCCTAAGAAATGCAATTAGTTACAGAGCGATGTGCATGCATGCAAAGGACATGCAGTTGCAAGATGAAAGAGTTAAATTTTTGCTATATTGTTTGAGAGAGAGACAGACAGACAGACAGACAGACAGAGAGGACAGAGCAGGGCTGCTATCAATGTTTAGGACATGAGACTTTTAGAAAAATCAGTGAAGTCATTTGGCTAGCTTGAACAGACTATGGCAGTGGGGTTAGGAAAACTATTAAGAATTCTATCCTAGACATAGTGAGCCTGAAATGCTGGTCACTCTGTGTCTGAAATGGCATATGAACTGGTCAGTTGCACATAGAAATTGAATATATCAGAATATATCCCAAACTTTTTGGGGAAAATGGAGTTTGAAATTCATCACAGTGGATTCAAAGCTTAGCTGTGACAGTTACAGAATCTGGGCAGATTACTTCGATGTCTATATATATATATATATATATATATATATATATAGAGAGAGAGAGAGAGAGAGAGAGAGAGAGAGAGAACTACATCCACAGTGATAACAAACTTTTCCAATATTGCAAGCAACTTCTATTTTAGTGTAAAAGGATTTGAAAAGATACATAAAGTCCAAATGTGTGAGCATATGGATGTTTCATTTGATGACAAAAGAAACCAAGACAATGTTACTGGATGCTCTTCTTTCCTCCATTCAGTTATGAAAGCTGAAACATGGAGTCTTTTATATGCTCAATTTCAAATACTTAACATAGGAAAAGAAACCCCCAATAATGGAGTCAATGGATGCTTAATGTCCCTTGGATTACTTTCAGGGAAGAGTGGCTCCAAGGGCATTCATTGCTGTAAGGAATGCTGTGCATAGGCTATGGAGATAGAAGATGACTCTAAGAGCTTTGGGGCCAGGACTATCAGAGTCCTTTATTGGAAAACAGGTCTGAAGGCATCAGAAGCCTTCCAGTGTCTGTATTGTTAAGGGCATGGGAGATGCTGGGTGTAATACAAGCAGATGAAAAACATCTGGAAATTTGTTCTTTATTTCTTCTCCTAAAGTATATAGATAAACATTTTATAAAAAATTGAATAAAAATAATCTATAAGGCACATACTTTTTAAAAAAATCACAAAATCCAGATTTTTATATACAAATATAACTATCTGTAATTATATACCACACAAATAAAATTACTAAAATAAGTAATGGTTAATTGATCTCTATCTTTATATTTGTAAAGATGCATCCATAGCAAGTGATTCATAGACTATGAACTCTGGGTATTTCTACTTTAAGACCATAGCATAGGGAAATTTCAAAATTATTTCAAGTGCAAACACCACAAAATAGGGAGTAACTTGGCCCCTAAAGACTTCTAGTTGATGCCACAGTGGGATGAGGACTTGTACTTTTGCCAATGAGAATGGGTCTATTTGCACTTGGGTGGGAGCAGCAATTCTGCACATGGCTTTGGTTCTCAGATCTAGCACTGCTTTATCTCCATGTTCCCTCCTGGGTAACAGTTCTTTATCCAAGAGCCCCTTTTTAGCAAAGCAGGTTTGAAAGGCAGGGATTATTTATTCTCAGCAAAACCTCTCAAAAGGAAAGAGTTTCTTGCAAGTATGGTGTGTGTTTCTGTGTTTCTATGCGTGTGTGTGTGTGAGAGAGAGAGAGAGAGAGAAAGAGAGAGAGAGAGATTAGTGATAAAAGGTAGAATTACAATTAATAAATCAGTGAGGTACACTTTGATATTTGTTTATTATTAAAAATATTTTAAACAAAGACTAAGTTAAAATAGCTCTCTTTTAGGTTCCTATTCTGTCATACTGAATTCAATTATTGTACATCAAATTTTACTTACAGTCATTGTATAAAATGATATTTCCATTATGACTTTTTCATAAATGCAAATCATGTACTTGGCAGAATTTCAAATACTTTTGCTCCACAATGCCTCATTAGTGTGTTTTCATATTTTTCCTAAAAGCATTTGTATGGATGACTACATCATCATTTATTTAAATTTCTAGACATGTTACCATGATTTCCACTTCCTACTTTCATTAGAACATAATGCTGTGCAGTGATCAACTGTGGGTCAGTTGTGGCTCTCTTACCATCCTGTCCAGCACTGGACAATATTAATCAAAGAGAATTGATGTGAGAAGAAATAAGGTCTGGGGAGGTGTGTCAAAGAAAAAGTGCTTCTCTAGCATGAGTCAGGATCAGGTTAGATACCTAAAACTACACAGAAGAAGTTAAATACAAAAGTAAAAAGCTGAAACAACTCTGAGAAGCTTTGCAGTGAAGTTACTGGCATAGGTGCCCCTGCCTGTCACCCTGCTGAGCATGGCAGCTCATATGGCCAAGAAAGAGATCACTGTGGCCAAAGGCAAGACATGCTCATGCCTACACAGCTAAAACAACTCAGTTTTGTAATGCAGTTATCACCAGATCTTGCTACTGCTTCTGTGAGACAAACCAGGGGAAAAAACTGGTACATTTTAGGGAAGGATTTAAAGCCCGTGTGTGTGTGTGTGTGTGTGTGTGTGTGTGTGTGTGTGTGTGTGCGCGCGCCCGCGTGAGCGCACACTTGTGTACATGTGTTATATCTTTGTTATTTCTCAAATTCTTTAGCTAAAGAAGTTTTGACAAGGGATGCCATTATTTAATGTTCAATATTAATAGTAAATATTCTCAGTGAGTTGTGTAGATGAGGTAACTTATTTAAGAATCTATGAACTATATTAGGTCTAGACACAATGTAAAGAAAAATGGCTTCCTGATAACTACATTAGGGAGCTATTCATTTTACAGCTAGGTAGATATAAACATACATAAAATTATATCCAAAACATAGTGAAGTTGATATTAAAGAAACCAGAATGCAAATGTTTGTCATTATTTTATATGCTTATGTGCCATGTGAAAGTTTCTACACAGGGATAGCTTTGCTATGCTCCAGCAGGAAGAATCTTCCAGTACTTACTGACTTGCACTACAGATCCAGTTCATCATTTAGACATGTGGAACAAACAAAGCCCAGGAAACTATGTAATTTGTTGACAATAAACTAGCATTATTTGGAGTGCATATGTAATTGTTCAAAATTCTTATTGGCTGAACACTGAACACTTTTTATTCATTTCTTGTTTGCAGAGTACTCTAGAGGTAAATCCCCAAGAGTCAGAGGACAGCCTTTGTCCCTTTTGTAGGTTTTTATATCAGTGACGAATTGCTTCTCTAGGGGATGTGTACCAATTTTTAGCCACAAGCTATGGGTTTGAATGTACATTATTAAGCTATTATCTATCTTAATTTTTAAAACATTGATTATATAGTACCCAATGTTAATATTGCTAGATTTTATAGACTGTTTTTAGAATCTGGTGGGTTGACTCAGTCGATAATGGCACTTGAGAGCAATGCTAATGACCTGAATTTTATCTTACTATCCACATGTTTGAAAGAGAGAACGGATTATCAGAAGCTGTCTTATGACCTCTACAGACATCCTGTGGCCCCACATGTATGAGAGCTCTGCTTGCACACACATACAGAACAAACATAATGCAAATAAAATATTTTATATGTAATGAGCCTTTTATTATTCTGTTAATAATGAGAGCAACATTTTGATGTGTTAACATTGTTTTTCATATGAACTTATGTACCTCTTGTTGGTCTATGATCAAGTCTGCTTTGAAATCTACAAAGGTTTAATCATTGCATGTACTTAAGATCATTATTTCATTGGTCTATCAGTCAGAAGGAAAAAACTCTTGGGAGTCACATGAACACATAAAATTTAATATTGAGATTCATTTGGCATAAATGTATTAACTATTTCATGTAAAAAGAATGAAACCCCAAGTTAGCAGGAAGGGAGCAATTATGAAAGCTCTCCTCTCTCTTGAAGCTAACTAAGCAAAATTACTCAGCAAACAGAGGTGTGTGGCACAGAAAACTCAGTCCTATAGAAAGAAAGAGTAGCTGAGCCAGGGCTACAGCATCAGAGGCCAGAAGAGAATACCTGGGTTTATTGTTTGGCCTTTGTAAAATCAATAGTCAAAGGAGTAAAGATGGTTCACCATGGTGATACAGTGAGAATGGCAAGGACATAAGAAATATCTATCCAGCCTCCTAGTCCCCATTAATGCCCTCTTCTAGAAGAACATAGCACGACAAGATGGAGTGCAGAAATATGTCTTTCCAAGCAATATCCTTGACATCATCAAATAGGACATAAATGAATGTGGCAGAAAGGCAAAGGACTAATGATTGTTACACACACAGTCATCCTTCCATATGTATGGGCTCCACATATGAAGATTCATATGATCACACACGAAAAAGAAAGAAACAGAAACAAAGACAGAAAGAAACAAAGAAACAATGAAATAAAGAAAACTGCCTATACCAAACATAAACTCTTTTCTTGTCATTATTCCACAGTCACACAGCATACCAATTATTTGTATAATATGTGCATGATATATTATAAGTGATCTAGAGATCAAATGTAGAGAAAAATGTTTGTAGGGAATGTGTCAATACTGATAGTCTGCAGACAAGATTTGGAGAACATGATCAAACATTAGGGGCAATGAGGATAGACAGATAAGAAGCCCCCAGGGCCAGCAGAATGAATGGAAATATGCAACCTCAAGGGGGTGGGAGGTGGAGGGACCCTCTAGAAAGTACCAGAGACTTGAGAGGTGAGAGACTCTCTGGACTCAAAGGGAGGGACCTTAAATGAAATGCCCAACAGTATAGAAAGGGAACTTGAAGAGTCTACCTCCAATAGAAAGACAGGGCATCAAGTAGAGGAATGGAGTTGCCATCCCAGTCAAAAATTCTGACCCAGAAGTGTTTCTTACTAAAAGATCTGCAGGGGAAAAAGTGAGAAGAGACTGAGGGGAATGAGGTCCAGTGATCAGTCCAACTTGGGATCCATCCCAAGGGGAAGGTCCAAGGCCTGGCACTATTAATGATACTATAGTATGCTTACAGACAGGAGCCTAGCATGGCAGTCCTCCAAAAGGCCCAACAAGCAGCTGACTAAGACAGACACAGATACTTACACCCAACCATTGGACTGAAGTCTGTGTCAACTATAGTTGAGTTAGGGAAAGACTGGAAGAAGCTGAGGAGTAGGGCAACCTCATGGGAAGACCATCAGTCTCAACTAACTTGGATACCTGAGATCTCTCAGACACTGAGCCACTAACCAGGCAGCATACACAAGCTGGCCTGAGGACCCCAACACATGTACAGCAGAGGACTGGCAGGTCTGGCCTCAGTAGGTGAAGATGCACTTAACCCTCTAGAGACTTGAGGCACCTGGCAAGAGATGAGGGAACCATCCTCTTGGAGACAGAGGGGAGGAAGAATGGGATAAGAATCTGTGGAGAGGGGGACCACGAGGGGGAAATGGCTAGATTGTAAAAAAAGTAATACTCATAAAATAAGATATAAAAAAGAGATTTGAATATTTGAGGACTTCCATATCTGCAAGAGTCCTGGAGCAATCTCTCCCAAATACTGAGGTATGGTTATCCTGGAAAAAGTTGGGGTAATGGTTTAAATTTCATAGAAGAAAAAATTTATTTTGACACTTGTTAAAATAGAATGAAAGTGCCATGCAAGATTCATAATAGAGGAAAGTGAATTATGCTCAACTCTAAACACAGCAAGGTAAACTGAGGATTGGGTCTTTACAACCAACAAACCAATTGAGGTGGTAGACAGACTGAAAATCACTAGGAGAACTAAACTAACTCAACATGATACTTGCTTAAAGCATGTCAAAACTTTATACCATAGAAATGGGAAATGATAAATTTGAAAATTGATGTTATTAACCAGTATTACTGGAATTTCATATAGCCATCAATTAAGAGATAACTAATGTTTATATAGAATTCATCTAAATGCAGGCTGGCAAGATGTCTATCATAAACCCATTTGCTACCAAGCCTGACATCCTAACAGGGAACTTTTAGGTAAACAGTAATCAAGGATAATATCAAAAATGTATAGTAGGTACACTTCATTAAGGGCCTTTATAACCTGTAGCTTCCACAAACAATTGAATATTACTGGGCTTTACACGTAGGTCGAAGAGAAACATCACCTTTCCTAGTACCTGCTATTGGTACACCTAGATGCTGAGGAAAAATTACAAGCTTGTTAAAAAACAGAAAAATTTGTCTGAATAGAAAAAGTTACCACTGTCAGACACAACCTGGGGTTGTTAAAATCAAGTAGGCAAAAAGTAAAACAAACAAATAAACAAACCAAACCAAAACAAAATGTTCGTGGTAAGGACTCGTGGTAAATGGAGACAGCATTGAAAAATGCATGGCTGATGAAAGCTGAGCTATAACAGTGCAAAGGCAATGTTAGAAGGAGATGTTGGGAAATTAAAGAATACACGAGTGCTTTTGATGTGTTCGTCAGTGGAACGGAGTGACTTGAAGGTGGGTCAGTTGCAACTTTCCTAACAGAAATGAATAAATTAAGAAAACCAAGCAAAATATTCAAGTCTGTGTGATGGTTTTAAGAGATGTAAGATTATTCCTGAAATCATTGAATACAAAGGTAAAAGGACTGAATCAATGTTTGAAGAATATATTTTTCAAAATTGATAAATTATGAAAGCATAAAGCCAAGTTGCTGAATGTATGCTGGGCAGGATGCCATAATATTTAAACCAAGGCAAGCCTTGTTTGTTTGCTTGCTTGCTTTTATTCTCCAGATTATTATAATAATTGACAACCAAGGTTTTAAATGTTTGTAGTTTTACTGGTTTGCCTTCTATTGCTGTGCTATAGACAAGCAAAAAGGAAAAAAAAAACAAGACAATGTGAGGAAGAATTGATTTGGCTTATGTGTGTGGATCATAGTTGATCATTGAGAAAAGCTGGGGCAAAGAAAACTCAAGGCAGGCCCCTGGAACAGAAACAGAGGCAATGGAGGAACAGTGCTTGCTAACTTGCTTTCTATGGCTTATGTGCCTGCTTTTTTTCAGTATTCAGGGCCATTTGCTCTGGGATAGCACTATACAGAGTAGTGTAGACCTTCCCACACTAATCGTTGATCAAGAAAACTCTTGATGGCACCTTCCAGCTCCCACTTGCACCAGCTGGGAGCAGAGATGGGGTGCTGGACCTGATCCCTTACAGCACACCACTCAGTTGCAGTTGGACTCCCCAGGTATTCCATCCATCCTCACAGGATCACAAGATCACAGAAAGGACAAGCTCCAGTCAGAGACAAGGAGGTCAGATAACACCAGAGATAACCAGATGGTGAGAGGCAAGCTTAAGAACATAAGCAACAGAAACCAATTTAACATGGCAACATCAAAACACAGTTCTCCCATCACAGCAAGTCCTGGATACCCAAATATACCCTTAAAATAAGATTCAGATCTAAACTCTCATTGTATGAAGATGATAGAGGACTTTAAGAAGGACATAAATAACTCCCTTAAAGAAATGCAGAACACAAATAAACAAATAGAAACCCTTAAAGAGGAAATGCATAAATCTTTTAAAGAAAAACAGGAGAACACAATCAAACAGATGAAGGGACAAAATCATCCAGGATCTAAAAATGGAAGTAGAATCATTAAAGAAAACTCAAAGGGAGACAGCCCTGGAGATGTACAACCTAGGAAAGAAAACAGGAGTCACAGATGCAAACATCACCAACAGAATATAAGAGATAGAAGACAGAATTTCAAGTGGCAGAAGATATAATACAAGACATAGACAAAACAGTCAAGGAAAATTTAAAAAAAGCAAAAAACCCCCTATCTCAAAACATTCAAGAAATCCAGGACACAATGAAAAGACCCAATGTGAAAATAATAGATATAGAAGAGAGTGAAGATTCCCAACTCAAAGGTCCAGCAAACATCTTCAACAAAATTATAGAAGAAAACTTTCATAACCTAAAGAAAGAAATGCCCATAAACATACAAGAAGCCTACAGAACAGCAAACAGATAGGACCAGAAAAGGAATTCCTCTCATCATATAATAATTAAAACACCAAATGCGCAGAACAAAGAAAGAATATTGATAGCAGTAAGGGGAAAAGGTCAAGTAACATATAAAGGCAGACCTATCAGAATTACACCAGACTTCTCATCAGAGACTATAAAAGCCAGAAGAGCCTCGGCAGATCTCTTACAGACCCCCAAGAGATTAAAAATGCCAACTCAGTCTACTATACCCAGCAAAACTTGCAATTACCATAGAAGGAGGAACCAAAGTTTTCCAAGACAAAAGCAAATTTAAACAATCTCTTTCTACTCATCCAGCCTCCACAGAGGATAATAGAAGGAAAAGTACAACACAAGGAGAGAAACTATACCCAAGAAAAAGCAAGAAATTAATCTTTTCACAACAAACTGAAAAGAAGAAAACACACAAATGTAATTCCAACACTAATGACAAAAATAACAGGAAGCAACAATCATTGGTCCCTAATATCTCTCAACATTGATGGGCTCAATTCCCCAATTTTTTTTTTTTTAAAAACATAGGCTAAAAGACTGGATAAGTAAACAGGCTCCAACATTTTCCTGCATTCACGAAACACACCTCAGAGTCAAAGAAAAACAAAGTTAAAGGATAGGAAAAAAATTCCAAGCAAATGATCCCATGAAACAAGCTGGAATAGCCATCCTAGTATCCTACAGAATAGACTTACAATCAAAATTTATCAAACAGATGGGGAAGGTCACTAAATACTTATCAAAGGAAAAATCCACCAGGATGAACTCTGAATTCTGAACATCTGTGCTCCAAATTAAAATCAGGGACTAGACAAGGCTGCCCATTCTCTCCCTACCTCTTCAGTATAGTACTTGAAGTTCTAGCTAGAGCAATTAGACAACAAAAGGAGGTCAAAGGGATACAAATAGGGAAGGAAGAAGTCATGTTATCAGTATTTGCAGATGATATGATTACATACATAAGTGACTCTAAAAAGTTAAAGTCTACAGCTGATAAACAACTTCAGTAGAGTGGCTGGATATAAAATTAACTCAAACAAATCAGTAGTCTTCCTCTACTCAAAGGATAAACAGGCTGAGAAAGAAATTAAGGAAATGACAACCTTCACTGTAGTCAAATAATATAAAACACCTTGGTGTGACTGTAACCAAGCAAGTGAAAGATCTGTATGACAAGAATTTCAAGTCTCTGAAGAAAGAAATCAAAGATCTTAGAAAATGGAAAGATCTGCCATGCTCATGGATTAGCAGGATTAATATAGTAAAAATGGCCATCTTACCGAAAGCAATCTACAGAGTTAATGCAATCCCCATCAAAATTCCAATTCAATTCTTCATAGACTTAGAAAGAGCAATTCTCAAATTCATCTGGAATAACAAAAAGCCAAGGATAGCAAAAACTATTCTCAACAATAAAAAAATCTTTTGGGGGAATCACCATTCATGACCACAGGCTATACTATTAGAGCAGTAGTGATAAAAAACTGCATGGCATTGGCATAGAAACAGGCAAGTAGATCAATGAAATAGAATTGAAGACCCCGAAATGAACCCACACACCTATGGTCACCTGGTCTTTGACGAAGAAGCTAAAACCACCCAATAGAAAAAAGACAGCATTTTCAACAAATGGTGCTGGTTCAACTGGTGGTCTGCATGTAGAAAAACTCAAATAAAGTCATATCTATCTCCTTGCACAAAGTAGTGGGGAAGAGCCTTGAATAATTGAGTATAGGGGAAAACTTCTTGAACAGAACACCAGTGGCTTATGATTTAAGAGCAACAATCAATAAATGGAACCTCATAAAATTGAAAAGTTCATGTAAAGCAAGGGACAAATGGCAACCAACAGATTGGGAAAAGATATTTACCAATTCTACATCTGATAGAGGACTAATATCCAAAATATACAAAGACTCATGAAGGCAGACTCTAGAGAGCCAAATAATCCTCTTACAAAGTGGAGTACAGAGCTAAATAGAGAATTCTCAACCAAGGAATCTGGAATGGCTGAGAAACACTTAAAGAAATGTTCAATATCCTTAGTCATCAGGGAAACACAAATCAAAACGTCTGTGAAAGTCCACCTCACAGCTGTCAGAATGGCTAAAATCAAAAATGCAGGTGACAGCAGATGTTGGTGAGGATGTGGAGAAAGAGGAACACTCCTCCATTGCTGGTAGGATTGCAAGCTGTTAATCAGTCTGGCTCTGGAAGTCAGTCTGGTGGTTCCTCAGAAAATTGGACTACCTGAGGACCCAGCTATACCACTCCTGAGCTATACCCAGAAGATGCTCCAACATGTAATAAGGACACAATGCTCCACTATGTTCATAGAAGCCTCATTTATAATAACCAGAAGCTGGAAAGAACCCAGATGTCCTTCAACAGAGGAATGGATACAGAAAATGTGGTACATTCACACAATGGAGTACTACTCAGCTATTAAAAACAATGAATTAATGAAATTTTTAAGCAAATGAATAGAACTAGAAAATATCATCCTGAGTGAGGTAACCCAGACACAAAAGAGCACACATGCACTCACCAATAAGTGGATACTAACCCAAAAGCTCACAGTGCATATGATACAACCTACAGACCACATAGAATGTAGAAGGAAGGGAGATCAGGGGGTGGATGCTACCGCCCTGCATGAAGGGAGGTACAGGACAATTGTGGGTGATGGAAGGAGAGGGGGACAAAGGAGGGAGAAAGGAGGAAGAGGAAATAAGGGTGGCAGTATCAGAATCTGGAGGAGGTGTGAGAGAGGTACAGGGTCAGGAAATCGAATAAGAATCGATAGCAGGGGAATTGAGGAACTGGGGAGAGCCACTGGAGAGTCTCAGACACCAGAGAAACATGAAGCTCACAGGACCCAATGGAATTGACTTTAGCTGTAATGCACAGAGAAGGGGTAGACAGAACCTGTGGTGACCACCTGGATAGGCACGGCCCCTGGTGGAAGGTTGAAGCCATCCACCCATGTCAAAGTTTTTTGTTTTTTTTCCCCTCCAGAAATGTTCTTCTCCAAAGGAAGAACAGGGACAAAACATGGAACAGAGACTGAAAGAAGAGACAACTGGGGAACAGGCCCACTTGGGGGATACATCGTGTCTTCAGACACCAAACCCACCAGGCTCAAGAGGTCCTTGCTGAAAGGAACTAAGTATGGCAGTTTCTGGGGAGATCCGGCCAGCAACTGACCAATGCTGAGGTGGATGTTTGGATTCAACAATTGAACTGAACTCGCGGAACCTACTGGGGGAGCTGGCAAAAAACTGGAGAAGCAGACGGGGGTGTGTGTGTGGGGGATTGCAACCCCCCGTTGGAAGAACAACATAGGCTGGTCTGACTACCCAGTTCTCCCAGAGACTAGACCACTAACCAAGGAGTGTACCTAATGGGATCTTTGGCTCCATATACATATGTAGAAGAGAATTGCCTTGCCAGACAGTAACAGGAGGGTAGGCCCTTGGTTCTGGGGAAGTTTGATGCCCCAGAGCTGGGGAATGCTGGAGCAGTGGGGCAGGAGAGTGTGGATGGGTAGGGGAGCACTTCCATAGAGGCAGATGTGGGATGGGGGCGTGGTGGTGGGGGTAACTTGGAAAGTGGGATATCATGGGATGGGGGGTTTGGTTGGTGGAGGGGGTAAATGAGATGTGGGATATCATTTGAAATGTAAATGAATGGAGTGATTAATATTAATTTTTTTAAGAAAAGTCCAAGGTGAAAACCCTCTAGAACAAATGTAAACATCTGCAATGAATTCTAATTGTCAAAGGTGTAAATAAAAAGACTTAATTCTTATTGTCAAAAAAGGAAAAGATAAGAAAAGAAAGAAAAGAAAAGAAAAGAAAAGAAGGAAAGAAAGAAAGAAAAAGCTCTCTACAGGCTAATCGAATGGAGGCATTTTCTTAATTGAGAATCCTTTTGCCCAGAAGACTGTAGCTTGTATAAAGCAGACAAAACAAACAAACAAACAACAAAACCCCAGCCTAGTGGCATACATATGTCTTGCTCCATATGTATATCATAAACTGATTAAATCATATAAATACATATACCACAATTTTGTACTCAGAAAATTTAAGATAACTCTTCAATTTCTCTTTTGTTTCCCCTCCTCTCACACTTTTTCTCCCCTTCCTCTCCCTTGCTCTGTCTCTCTTGTCTCTTCTCTCTATTGAAAGGCAGGTTCTATGTAGCACAGACTAGCTGGGAACTTACAATCCTCTTGTTTCAACTTCCTGAGAATGCTCACATGTGACAACATACTTGACTAGTGATTTTCAAGCACATATGCAATAGGATTGACTGTTGTTATCAGGCTGAACATTGGATTCAGAGAAGTTAATCATCCTAACTATAATTTTAATTTACTGATTCTTTGGCTCCAGGGCCCTGCCTACAGTCACTGCCAATCTACTCCCTGGTTCTGTGTATTTAGCTTATAAAGATTTCAGGTGCAAATGAGATCAGGTCATATTTCCAATCCTCTTCTGGTCTTACTTTTCTTGGCAAAGTACATTTCAGCTTTGTCTGTGTTATCCCTTGTGGCAGAGTTTCCATTGGAAGACTCAATATTTTCTAATATACAGCTGTACATGTGTGTGGTATTTACATACAAATATAGAGACAAGCACAGACACAGAGAGTCAGACACACACACACACGAGAGAGAGAGAGAGAGAGAGAGAGAGAGAGAGAGAGAGAGAGAGAATTCTTCATTTATTCACCTTAGGGTTATCTGAGAGATTGAATATTTTCCAGTATGTATTGTTGTTGCCTTAGTAGAAGACCAGCTGACAGTGAATACCAGTGAATACATTCATTTGTCTCTAGTCTGTTATATTGGTCTATGTGTCTGTCTCATTGCCATTGACAAGCTATTTTTATTCTACAGATTTGCTGCATTTGAAACAAAGACCAACATGTTTCCATCTTTGTTTTGGTTTTGCTCAATGCTGATTTTTCTCTTGAGTATCTTATATTAAATATGCAAATTTTTCTACTATACATGGAAAAAAATTCCTTTAAAATTTCAATAAGATACTATATTGGAATGGGCAGCTCAGATTGGATATTATAGATGTTTGATACTGATTTTCACAATATAATAAAATAAGCTTACACTTTGTTAGTGTCTCTTGGTTGTCTTTCGTCGATGATGTGTAGTGTTCAATGAAAAGATTTTTGTTAAATTTATTTTAATTACTACTATTCTTCTCTTATTCATTTGGATGCATACACTCCTCAGTGGGTACCTAAAAACATAGAGTACCAAATCTTACATATACTATTTATTTTGTACATATACTCATGGGTTTTAATTTATAAGTTATTCAAGTAAGGCAAGAAGAAAATAATCACAAAATAGACAGATTATAAAGGTTTAGTACAATAAAAATTTAAGTGTCTCCAGGCAGTGGTGGTGCATGTTTTATTCCCAGCACTTGGGAGGGAGAGTGAGGTGAATTTCTGAGTTCACCTTAGAAATAGCTTTAATAAAACAAAAACAAAACAAAGCTGAACATATTAAATATCATATTTGTTTCTCTGACAAAATGGCATTTTTTTTCTTGAATGGAGATGTTAAGTATATGTCACTGCAGTATAGTTCCTCTTCACACTGTCAGCAAGATGGTTCTGTATCTAAGATGAAATGGAGTGAGATGAATGACAGGCACTCATCCTAAATGGTGACTACAACTGAGACTTGAAATGAGGCAATAAAACTAACTTATACTCTGTTTCCTCCAATTTTACATGAATAGAAGACTGATTCTAACCATATATCTTAGCATCTTAAACAGTCATGTTTCTTGCCTTATTAAATTGAAGTTTTGAACATTATCACTTAAAGGAAGCATATTACAGCTGCTCTTGGCATAGCTGTGTTTTCATCAACACTAAGCTTGTGTTTTCAGGCCATTACTGCGTAAAGTAAGACTTATTGGAATGTAGGTCCTGTGGTCCCGTAACACGGCATCTCGTTACTGAGATGCTTCTTGTTTGGATAACTAACTAATGGTGTTAAAAATGGGAGGTCTAGAGTGTTGTGTTTTGTCTCATTTTGGGTTTGGGGTTTTTTGAGGTGTTAAAATGTTTTAAAATATTATTGGTGGTGATAACTGCATATATATATATATATATATATATATATATATATATATACAAAAAATTTTTCTTTAAAACTGTGGAACTAAACATCTCAATAAAGCTATTTCTAAGGTGAACAGATAGGAAACATCTATTATACTTACAAACAGGAAATATAGCTAAAAATCCAGGAATAGTGACACCCTTTTAATCCCATCACTCAGAGACTGAATCAGGCAAATCTCTGTGAGTTCCATGTCAGCCTGGTCTACATACGGGGTTCCTGGGCAGAATTACATAGAGAGACTCTGGCTTACAAAATAGCTAGAGGAGCTATGTTACCACCAGAAAAAATTTCTGAACTAATAAATTATCACATATTAAATATGACAACTTTACATTTGCATAATCCATTCAGCATTAACTAACAGTATATACTTTTTGCTGAAGTTCACATAGCATCTGTGCAAGAGGGACTGTGTGCCATGACACCTTAATCAATTGGAAATAGAAATAAAATACAGTTTATCAGGCAATGATGAAACTAAAACACTAATTCAAAACAGAAATATCAAAAATATCCTAAAATATATATGAGTATTAAACAACACAGTGAAAACATTTTGGACTAAATCAAAGTGAAAATATAACTCATTAAAACTGCAGCGCTGTGCTAAGGAGTCATGATGCACACCTTTAACCCCAGCACTCTGGAAGCTGAGACAGGTGGATCTCTATGAGTTTGAGGCTCCAGAACAAGTTGTAGCCAAGGCTACAGAGAGAAACCCTGTTTCCAAAAACCAAAAACCCCAAACCAAAACCAAAGCAAACCAGACAAACAAAAAAACCTGCAATGCAGCAAAAAACACTATGTAGATAGACACTTTTATCATTGAATATATAAAAATAAAGCACATTTACAGTTAGTTGTTTCCATCTAAAGGGACTAAAGGGAAGAAATAAACCTATAAAAATAAAGAAGTTAATCCAAATTGAAAAATTTAAAAAAAAATCAAAAGGAAAAAAATCAACAACCAAAAAATGAATTAAATTAGAAGATGTATAACCACTGAAAGAACGAAGTTAGCACTAAAGATCACAAAGTCTCAATAAAGCAATAATGGACATTGTATGTAAATCATTGCCTAGGTATTTGATAATTTAAGTGACATTAGTGAGTCTTGTGATATCCACAAATGATCAAAACTCACACACGTGTAGTTAAATCATTTGAAGAGACTTCTAGCCCTTAAAACAATTGAATCAGTTATTAACAAGTTTGTAAATATCAAACAAACAAGAATACTAGATGTAAAGGTGTTTTCTCTTTAAAATGTACCAGATAGGTAAAAACAAAGCCTACCAATTTTCTAAAGTTCATCTCAAGAGAACAAAGTCATAGGACCATATCCTAATACATTCTATGACTCCAGAATTACCTTGATGTCAAAACCAGACAAAGGTATCACAAGAAAAGAAACTAAAAAGAAACAATTGAGCTCATGAACATCAGTAAAAATAAATGCTGAGAAAATGTTAATGAGACTCATCCATCAATATAAAAATCAAATCAGAAGCCATATACCAATTAAATTTATTCCAGCCTGCAAGACTGTCTTAAGACTAAAATATTACCTCACCCCTCCACAGGCTGAGGAACTCAAATGATCATACAAATTGATCCACAAAATGTATTTGACAGAAACACTCAATTCATGATTAGAAATTCCTAGCAAACAGGAATGAAGGAAAAGATTCTCAACTTCATGAAGGTCATACCCAAATGCAAGCCTCAGCCTTGACTGTGATTGTGGATCATCATCCATTCTGCTGTGGGAACCCTGTAAGGATGACTTCTATTGTTACACACAGTCTGCAGCAGAGTAGAAGGTTGTCTACAGTAGAAGGAAGAAGTAAAAAGATTTCATCCACGTTTGACATGAGCACCTACTTCAAAAAATCCAAAATGAATCAATCAAATAAATCCACCAATAAAAATTCAGTAATAATCAAATAGGTCATCTGTTAGATACAAAGTTTGCATTTAAGCATCAAATTTATTTCCTACATGTGATGATGAATGATTGGAATTTGAAATTTTAAAATGCAATGATAATTATTTGGTGACAAAGGGGGGGGGGGACAATCTAGCTTATGGCATTCCAAGTAACAAGCTTGGCCTGAAACAATTGGAGTATCAAATATACTGTTGTATTAGATTATATGCAAGTACAGAATCCATAAGCATCACTCCATCATCTTTTAAAATAAGTGAGTAGACAAAGTAGTAAGTGGGATAATATAGGAAAATCTCCATGTAGCCCTTCTTTCTAAGTCATTTAGGAAGGGAAGTATAAACTCCTTCATTATTAGGTATAGAATCTATGGACTCACTCCCCCCCCCTCCCCCCAGATACTCAGGGAGGAAAGGAAGCAACGAACACAGTTTTTTCTCTCTCAGAGAAACAGGACAAACCAAAAAGCCCTACCTGGGGATCAACATACATTGTTGAACTTCGGTTTAAATACTAGTTGGAACTCAATCCTGAAAGTTGAAAATGTAGGATGTCTCCTTAACA
Source organism: Rhynchomys soricoides (assembly GCA_019843965.1). Taxonomy (NCBI): domain Eukaryota; kingdom Metazoa; phylum Chordata; class Mammalia; order Rodentia; family Muridae; genus Rhynchomys; species Rhynchomys soricoides. Next base: position 13,660,149 of record JADRCH010000051.1, read on the forward strand.
TAGGTTTAGGAGAAACAAATAAGAACCACGGGTGACATTTAAATTCAATCTTTAAAAGACAAGGACTCTGAGGCCCCAGGGAGTGGGGAGGCCTGGTGGGGTGGGGCTGGGAGGTGGGGACATCCTCGGGGAGACTGGGGGGAGCAGGTATGGGATGGGGAGAGGTCGGGGGAGGGGCAAACTGAGAAGGGTATGCAGTCTGGACTGTAAAAAAGGATTAAAGAATAAAAACAATGTGTTTTAAAAAGACAAGGAACCTAAATTGATCGATCAAGACACAAAAAATGCCTTTTATCTGGGTTCTGTTACAAAATTCTTCAATCATAAAAATGTGGACTCACACCCAGTGAAATTTTGATATTGAAAGTTGAGTTGATTGTCAGCAAGTCTATAAGGATGTATTGGTTGAGTTGTAACACACAGATGAGTCCTAGAGATTGATCAGACTTCAGGGTCCAAGGGTTCTTTTACCATAGATGAAGAAAGTTTCTTTCACAACTTCCTGGAAATTGTAACTCTGTATGGCTTTAGTGATGGGCTTGAATAACGTAGGCACCCTGCACTTTTCAGAAGCAAATTGAATGCTTGTAGGATAGGAAATGGACTCCAAAATGCTGATTCGAATTATACCATCAGAGAAAACTGCCACTCCATTTGGATAATGTCACTAGAGATGCTTCTCAGCCAGTGTAGAGATGTTCCTAGACTCAGTAACTCTAAACTGCCTCCACTTCCACACACACAAGGCTACTTTAATTCCTCTTAATTGTCAACATAAATGGCAATTGCAAAAGATACACAAAGTCACCTTTCATTGTTTATGTAACGCAAGCAAATTGTCTGAGTGTCAAAACAGGAACCCTAGGCATTTACAGTACATGCTTCTTGTAACAATGGCTATCTCAAAACAGAAATCCTAAAGTCATATCATGCAGTCATGAGTAAGATTATCCTTATAAACCTAAAAGCCACATTCCTTGCATTTACTCTCAAAAGAAATAAAGAATCAGATGTTTGTTTACATAAGATGTTTTATTTACTTGGATTTTTTTACTAGTGTTTTAAATTTTTCTAAAATTATCTAAAACATGATGGTTTCCATGTCAAATATACAGCCCTCTGCTTCTGTAATCCCACTGTGGTAAAAGGCTTCTAGACTGTAGCATGACTAACACCATGTTAATGGCACTATTCTGACCTTAAAATCCAGCACATTGGCTCCAATATCTGCCAAAAAGGAAACAAAAACCTAGTCCATAGTTGCAGGAAAGTGAGAGAATAAAACAAAGTCTCTAAATGTACTAACCTTGATTTTCAGCTTCTGTAGTTCTGCTTCTTGCTAACTGAAATGTGCCAACCAGGATGTGGTTTCTGTGCCTCAAAAACAAATTGCTGTGAAGCTTAGGACGGCATGATTTGGGCAAGTTCCCTGTGGAGCTGCTGGCTGGCAGTACAGACTTTCCTTTCAGTTTTAAGAGTGTCCATGTAGTGGTCTCTTGTGGGTTTACCCCAAAACACTGTTCCATACTTGGTTTCTGTGTAGCAACAGTGTAGGAATTTTAATCACTGACCCATCAGTTGTTAAAGCATCTTCTTATTCTGGTGATTGTGTGATGTAAACTGGTGCTGTGGTGGTCATGCAATTAGCACTGAATATTCAATGCACAGAATATTTTTGGAAAGAAAGTGTGTACACTCTTGCCTAGCATGAATGAGTACTGTGTTTGATCTTAGTACCCACAACCCGAGAATGCCAAATAAGGCACTTATAGCCAACATAGGGTTAGCCATGAGTTTAATAAAATTTTGGCTTTAGTTGTCTTTCTTCTAGCAATTGATTTCCAACAAGTTTTGACAAAATATCTGTATTCTCTATTTGGTTTTTGGTTAGGCCCATCATTTCACTGACCCTTTAGACCAAACAGTTTGATCGTACACAGAAGTTTCTTTGGGTGGTGGGCAGATGGGCTGGTGAGCATGAGGGCAGGAGAGCAGGTGAGTAGAGACACAGCATGGTAGAAAAAAGAGAGGAGTCAGGGCTTCTAGGCTCTGTAGATGGCTATGTGTGGACTGACAGATCAAATCTGGTGACAGATCTTTCTGTCTTACACTTTGAACAATGAGACATCCTAAGATCAACCAGGGCTTTAAGAGGTGTGATTATTTGCTCAGAAAACAAATTTTTAGAAAAACAGAGCACTTGACTTAAAGGTAGGCTCTTGAGCCTATGGCTGTACGATGGAAAGACTTTGTCCTGGTACTGGGAAGATGAAAGACAAAAATCAGTGTGGGTTTGTTTGTTTGTTTGTTTGTTTGTTTGTTTTTGCTGTTCTTTGTTCGTTTTACTGACTTGAAAACCTTACTTGTATTTGCTCAATGTGAAAAGCTTGGTGTGAGAAATTTCAGTTCAAACAATAACACAGTACCAAGTGTGTTTTGAGTTTTACTTTGTGAGGGATGCAATTGAGAATGGTGTTTAATCATCAGAACAAGTCAAATTAATTCCAAGAAATAACTGGTCGAATATAAGAGACAAAGTCATAAAACTATTAAAGAAAAACATAGTGGTGCTTCTTTATCTTATTAAAAACCTCTCAGATTAGACAACAAATCAAATACAATCAAAGTAGAAAAATAAATTAATTAAAATTCATAAAAATGAAAACTTTTGGCAATCAAGAGATGTTATAAAGGGAGCAAAAAGAGAACCTAAACAATGGAGGAAATACTTACAAATCAAAATTCAAATAATGTTTCTAAATATACAAATTGTAAAAATTACTACAACTTAATGAAAAAGTGATCATTCATAATTGTAAAGTCACAGTGAATAGCTGCTTCTCCTGAAGACAATACTAAAATGGCCAGCAAGCATGCAGTGTGGGAAGAGAAAAGTGTAACAATAAAAATCACAAGAATTAACAAGGGTTACAAATGACACTAACACACTGCTCCTGGGGTGAGAAAGCACAGCTGCTATAGGAATGTTCAATGCTTTCTGTAAAGGTTAAAGATATGATTACCATATTCACTGTGATTCCACCCCTAGAAATAAAAATGTCTTGAATTTCTGTCTTCACAAAAACATTTCTATAATTTAGATCAGCCTCCTCTTCCTTCATAAGTGAAACCTCCCAGATAAAGAACCACAGTACTCAGGTTAAATGGAGCACCATGTGACCACATAGAGAAAAGAAGTACTGATACATATGGTAGCTTGAATCCTGAAATCAGTACCTAAGTGAGAAGATTCTGCCCAAAACTCTGTATATTGCATAAAGTTAGAGAGATTAGTGGTTGCCAGGACAGATTTGAGCTAGTTATTCAAGAGAATAGAATATTGCTGAGACAAAATGAAAAGAGAGTATTGAAGAGAGGTAGTGGTTTGTGATTCCTGCTTATCTGCACCCACAGAAAAGTTAATTGTAATTTTACTTCAATTCAATAGTAATTGTATCTTAGTATGGATTTTTTTAAAAGAAAAATTGTAGTTATGCTGATAGAAGTGAAAATATTTTTTGTTAAAATCAACATACGTGTTTGGATACAGCAAGGGAGGTACAAGACATAAAGGAGGAAGCACCAGGTGGCAAAGTCTGAAATCTTGTAATTATCATCATACTAGCACACAGGGGCTGTTCCCCAATGAAGATCAGCACAAGCAAGAGGTTGTCCCATATAGCCCACAGGCCCAACAACTTGAATAAGGATGCTGTAACTGGTTATCAGAAAGGAACTCCTTATGAGAAAGAACCCTTCTAAGGAATCCCTCAGCATTAACAAGAAAAAGAACTGCATTTGAATAGCCTGCAATTCTACAGAGATCTTGCTCAGGATTAGCACAGTCATGCACCGAGGTACCTTTTGGAGATGCTGCAGCAGACTCAGCACATTCAGGCAAGGGATTGGCATTGGGAACAGAAATATTCGGGGTCTGTTCCAGGTTTCATTCATGAACATCTGCCTCCCGTGGTGTGCTTAGTAGGACTGTACAAGGTTGAATAGCATACTCTAATGATTATATCCTCATCATAGAAGAAAGGAATTATGCAACCAGTAGTGTGCTCACAACAAAAGGCACTATGCTTGGGCTTCAGAGTTCCCCTCATTAACACCAAGGCATCAGCTATAGATCTTCTTCCCACCAGGAAGCCCACAGCAAAAAAACCCTCCTTGTGGATAAGGAATTAAGTGTTTCTCCAGCCACTGAAGCTTATCCCACTCAATACTACCCCATGGTGGTCCCTGTAATCAGATACACAGATTTCTAATGAGGATGCAGCTTTAGGGTCCCAGTATCTCATTGCCATAGAGATGGAGACACCCTTCCCTCCCTATAAGTTCTCACTAATGAAGAACTAGAAAGATTGCTATTTGTCACTTAAGAAAATTGCCACATCATTTTACCCATGTGCTTGCCCTGTGGATCCTTCCATTCCCCAGCGACACCCCGCTGCCAATGCAGCCTCAAGAGCCACCACCTGCTAGTAAGTGTCTTTTCATTTTCACAGCTAGAGAGCCATTTTTCTGTATTTTAAGTTATATATAAATTCCACACCCTACTCTAATATCATATTTTTAAAATTCTATCTGGACAGCAGAATGATGTAAGCACTAAGATATGTTTTACTTGTCAAGCCATCTCCTAGACTAGATAATGCTGAAGATGTCATAGTTGAATATGAGTGACTGAGAGTAAATGGAGAGGTGAACAAATGATGAGTTATGGTTCCATCTGTTTCTTAGGAGTTAAAAATTGCCAGACTTGATCTGGTTGGAACTCTGCAGAGACAGCCTGGAGGATTTTATTCTAATAGCAAGCTCCCTGCCTTGGCTTCTACTCTGAGACTACTTATGATTAAAGTAGACTTTACAGATCTACTGCTACTTTACTTGCTTTCCTAAGAAAGAGACAATGTGGAAGTGGAGAGACTATTTAAGTAAATATCTGATGCAGATCCAGTGGGCATACTCCCTCTTAGTTCTATTAGAACTTACACTAGCCTCACTCTTTCAAAAGATAATGAAGTACATTAATACTTTTATTAAAGTCACCAATATAGAGGATAGATCTTGCTTGGTAAGTATAGTATGGTCTTTTCTGCACTTAAACTCCTTAAATCAATGACATGATTTCAGCAGAGTCCTGCTTTCCTTTGCTATGTTCCTGCCATTGTACCTGTGTTATACTTCAAGACTCACGGTTTTATCTGCAAACCTTCAACAGAAAGAACAGATACCTGAATAGTATTAGAAACACATTGTGACCGGGCAAAGGTTCTTCCATCTTGTCTCAGCTGGAGCCATCTATGGTTTAACCTGAAACTGAGCAGTTTTCAATGCCAGCTGTGAAAAGTCCTATGGGAAAGTACCCAACTCTGTTTTAAAAACTTGGGGTCTAAATGCTTCAATTAACTGCAAAGGTGTTGGCTTCTGTTAAACTGCTTGCTTGCTTTACTTACCCCAACACTCTCACGTAGTTTTCCTGTGATCTTTGTCTTTAAAAGCTATTTGTAAAATTCATTTGAAGCTTCTCTGTAGGAAGTGCTTCTTCTAAACTGTCATTGGCTAGCTTAATACAGATTCTCAATTTGGACTTAAATTTTTGTGAGTGGCCTATATGTCTCTACCCAAGTACACACATTCCTGTTAACATAGTACAAGATCATGGTCCAATAGTCACCACCCACAGGCCTGGACCTGGGAGCTAAAAAGATAGGTACATGGGAAGTGTTAGCTAGGGTGACTACAACCAGCAATCCTATTCTACCTATGCTCAAGTGGGATTCAGACCTTGATGCTTACTTTAAGAATGATTGAATAGGAGAAAGAGAAAATGTAGGAACTTAGTTTTTTAAATAAAAATACAGAGTTTATAATTCCATGCCTGCCCTGCAGGTGGCCTCTTAAATTGTGAAGAACAAGAGAGTTTCTATTGGAAAGAATGAGGTTGTTAAACATAATTACTGACAATATACATACATACATATATACATACATACATACATGTATGCATACATGCATACAAAGAAAGCTGTCTCCCAAGGCATCCACAATAGAAAAGTGTAATACAGTGGCCTTAAAATGAAAGGTTAGGAAATTCCTTAAGAATGATTCTAACCTATGGGAAACAGGGAGAACCCAAGGAATAAGACTCTATGACATAGAGTTTCCCAGGCCTACAGATCTTTGTGAGAAAGATCTCCTACCTATGGTAAATTCCTGTGTAACTCCTCCTTCCAAATAAACTATCCCACCTAACACACCCTGGGCCAGAGTCCCACATCCCACTGTCTAGTTAGCCGAGGTATCCTCAACCCTTCTTTCCACTCTTTATAAAGTCCCCACCTTAATTCATCATTCTCAGCCAGAAATTGGCCAGGATGGTTAGTTATACTTGAGCTCCTTGTACTACATAGAGATAGGAACTAACCAGACTACCAGCCCACTGACTGGCACAACTCATTGTGACTGGGGCAGCCCAAATTAAGTTTGGGGGACTCACAGTGGGCCAGAACTTATCTAATATCCAAAACCTTACCCTTGGCACTTCCCCTTATTCCAATCTCTGCTATTCCATCTTATAGGTTAAGTCATCTGAACAACAGCAAGCCCCTGAGACAACTTGTTGGTATATACTAATTGCTTAATTAAATGTGCCTTTTCTGATGCTTTCTATACTGAAAATCTCCTTTTATGGATCTCAGTATATAATACTACCTCGGGTATACCTATATAATGGAATAAGAAAGATTTAATGTGGACCATGGACCACACTGGGGTGGTGGGGAAGCTATTCATGTTCTTGTCCCACTCTTGGTTGGAGCTGGCATAGCTAGCTCAACAGCCATATGCATATCAGCCTTTATCATAGGAGGTGAAAGCTTAAACTAAGCAAAGAGGTTGATGAGCACACACAGATATTAAAAGTGTCCATTTCTAAATTAGAACAACAGTTAGATTCCCTAACTGTGGAAGTGGTCCAACAAAATCAGAGAGGTTTAGACTTCCTTTTCAGGAAACAGAGGACTACGTGCAGTTTGCTAAAACAAATGAACCCAAGAACATCCTGCTGTTTCTATGCTAATAGAAAAAAAATTGTCCTGTTAGAAGAAAACTTCAAAAGAGAGGGAAAAGCATTTATTAGATAGTTGGTATCAGTCTCTATTTTCTTGGTGTCCCCACACTCACCCTGTCTAACTCTCTATCAACACTGGTCAGGCCTTTATTCTCATTCTTATTGGATTTAATGGTGGGCTTTGGCATCTTAAACTGTATTGTCAATTATGCAAAGCAAATAAGTAATTGTAGGAGCAATACACCTTTTAAGCTGAGATAGTCCACAATTTGAATCATTCCCTAGAACCAGTGGAATGTGACAGGGCAGAAATTCCTCCATATCCCTTCAACTGGAGTCATCTGCAGCTTAGCCTGAAACCGAGCCCTGCTCTACTTCTCTTCTACCCCAGCCATAAAACGTCCCATGGGAAAGTACCCAACACTAGAAATTCCAGGTCTAAATGCCCCAGCTAACTGAAAGATCATCTGTTAAACTTCTTGCTTCCTTTACTTCCCTTGTCAATTGCCAACCAGGATGTAGACCTTCTGTGATCCTTGCCTTCAGAAGCTCCCTGTAAAATGCATTCCAGGCTACTTTGTGAGAAGTGTTTCTCTCCAGGCCATCAGTTGCTGGTTTAATACTGACTTTCAATTCAGACTTCAGTCATGTTGACTGGTCTTTAAGTCTCTATCCTGCAGCACATATCACTGTTAACAAGTACTGAATTCTTATTATACACTGTAGTTTGAAACTACATTCTATACAAACATACACACACACACATACACACACACACACACACACACACACAGAGAGAGAAAGAGAGAGAGAGAGAGAGTCAGAGACAGAGACAGAGACAGAGACAGAGACAGACAGCATAGACATACACACAATCTCATTGATGGTTTAGCCTCAAAGAGTGAATACTATTATGTGGGGAAAGTATGTATTAACAAAATTCCTGTTATCATTTACAGCCTGTACTCGACAATGTTTACTGCATATTTACTTCTGTTTCTGACATTAAACACATTAACACCTAAGAAACCTAGGCTAGTGCTTGACAAACAGTAAGTGTTTGTAATGTGCTTAATACACGGGAGAATTAGGGATAAGGAGGAACCAATTTTTCTGTATCTTTATCTTTAAAAACCTCATAAAATTCATTATAAAGCTCAGCTATGTCACTTTCTTCGGTATCAGAAGGCTGCTGATTCTTCTCAGCATGGAAAAGTAAACATATTTCTAGATGATTTAGTCATCTGAATGGTTCTAATAACTGACCTGCGTAGGCTTTGAGGGAACGTGTTTGCTGTGTCTGATGCTAAAGGCCATAGCTATTTTCCTAAGCTGCACAAACGGCTTCCCAAACTGAAAACCCCAGAAACTCCTCAGAAGAGATTGCAAAAAGGGACAAAGAAGAGGCTGTGAGAGATGATTGTGTGTATGTGCTCTTTCCCCTGAGTACCAGGATTCTTTCAGCACATGCACATCTGCAGATCTTCAAGTTCTCTAATGACTTGAATAACTCTGAAATTCTCTACTCTGTTCCTGCACAGAGCCATTCCTAACACCCTCAAGATATTTCTGATAACTACTGAGCTGAAGAAAATTGTGTTTATCCTAGAGGATCTGGAAGCATAAATGAATGGAGAAATACCATACAATTCCAAAATTCAAAACATGACCGATCTCTCTCTCTCTCTCTCTCTCTCTCTCTCTCTCTCTCTCTCTCTCAAATCCATATTGCCTTCTTGATACCACATCTCCATACCCATCTATTTGGGAATCTCTGCCCAGAGCTGGGGTCACATTGTGCTCAGTGTTTCATATAACAACTGTGGACGCTTTCACACTTTCTTCCTACTTACTGCCCACATGCCATTTGTCACTTTCCCCAGTAGAGTTACTAAGAGAACTGTCGCAACTAAAGCCACACAGTCATCAGGCTGGATGCTAAATGAGATCTAACACACCAGGTTTTCTTGCCTTTTTGGTCAAACAGTTATCTTTTTCATTTGCTCTCCTGATGTGATTTGTGACTTAAAGTTCTATCCAGAAAAAGGAGAATGACAGTCGAACTTTTTCTCTTTATTTTTGTTTCTTTTATTTATTATTTTTTTATAACTGGTGATGTTTTGACAGCACCTCCCAGTACCTTTTTGACAGTCAGACTCACTTGGACTGTGAGGTCCAGTGACAACTGCTGACCTGCCTGTATTCCTCTCATGTCTCCCTGCACAGAAGCTGAGGGACAGAGAAGACGGTGAAACCCCAGTGAAATCTTTTCCTCATTCACAATTGCAAATTCAGCTTGTGTTGTAATTATTTTGGAATGACAAATTAAAAATGCTAGATATCATGCTGTATTTGTTCTATTTAAAGGTAGCTGTTCCTACATGTGGTATGGGAAACATGTTATAACCATGCTGGAAACACTCGAGCATCTATAGAGTTTAAATATACAAAGCCAGAGAGAGGCTGCTTATTCCAGGCCTGCAGGATCACTTGCTCATGTATGTCTAGATGCATATATAAGTAGGTAAAATGGAATCATGTGTAACCACCCAAAAAATAAATAACCATATAAGCAAATCGAGAAAGCAAACCAAAGATACATTGATTGACACAGTAGCATTAAATAAATCTCTTAATGGAATGCCACATGGCAGTGTTGCACACATGTGCCCTTGTAAAGAATCTGTGGGTCTTGAACATAGAAGTCCATTCACTGCTTAACCAGTGCATTGATAATTTACAAACAAAAAAAGGAAGTCTGAGAAGATTTCTCAGTAGGGCTGGTTCTGGAGAAGATGCTAGATGAGGAAGCAGTGAACTCCCTCCTGTTTTCCTAGAAGTATGGCTAGTAAAAGAAATAAAAGGGAAAAGCAGAGGCATGGGTGTGACGTTTCCTCCAGTGTGCGCATGGGAACACATGAATGGACAGACAGCACAAGGTCCAACAAGAAAGAGACGGGATGTAGAGAAGAGTCTCGCTTGTGAGTCTCAAGCAATATGACCTTTCACCCTGTTGGCAGAATGCAAGAGGCTTAGTGGGAAAAAGGAATAATGATAATTAATTTAGCTTCCATGCAGCATGCATGCAAGTAGTGAAATCTGTCAAATAGCCCTGGAAGAATTTGAGAGTAGGTGAGCTACCACCTGTCTTTTTCTTGAGTCTTATTCCTTCCATTTCCAACAATAGGTATTTCTTCTGCCATGGAAATGTCTTGTGCTATTATTTCCTAGAATGAAAATTTTAGGCTTTACAGATGTACGTTCAATATAAAAGGCAACAGCCCTACACTCGTACATTAAGGTAGCCTAGTACCTCACATTCGAATTTAGTCATACAAATAAAACACCGCTTACTATTTCATTTGTGGGGATCCCATTGTTATTACTGATAGTTTTCAAGCATATATTCAAGTGTGTTTCCTTTTGGAATTTTCTCACTTGTAATATCAGAATGATGAAAAAATTCTACTCACTAGTTTTTTTAAGAATAAATACATTATAAAATCAATACACACATTTTTATGCTACTGTAGAGGACTTAGAAATATTAATACAGACTTAATTGGTCTGGTGCATGAATGGAAGAGTATTGTCTGTTGTTACTACTGAAAAGTTGAAATGGACATAAAGATAACAAGACGGGCTCACATATAAGCAATGCATATATTATGACTTTGGGAGGCTAATTTTAATACTTAAAACAAGCAACCACTTTGAAATGTTAGAAACAAGTAGTCCTTGCACATAAAGGTCAATCAGAGATTCCAAGTGTGACGTAACATGTCTTTCTGACTTTCAGCCTTGACCTTTTCCCTCATTCCCTGCTGAGGAGCACCTTGGTTTGCAAAACACTTTCTTTGAGGATTTTATATTTTTTTGAAAAATGAACCACCACATAGGTCAAAGCATTCACCAATTTGGTAATTTGGTCAGAGTGATTCCAGTAAATGGTATGTTGGTGAGTTTATTTATTAAATACAAATTCTGCCTCATTAGTCTGGCCTTAGGTCGTGTGAGGGGACAGGCTGGTGATGATCCAGGTGGCACTCATGCTAACATTGCACCTTCTGGTTGCAGCAAAATTCTAAGTAAATGTAGTCCCCAAATGGAAGCTGTAATTTTCCTAGTAATATTAACCCAAATGCTCTTAAATCTATGTAAAGATGTGTTGTTGAAATTTTTGTAGTGAATAATAATAACCCACAATGCTGAACAGGACAGATAGCCAAGGCTACCCAGTAGGAACATTCCAGGTGCACTGAGGGAAATAGTGTATTCTTTTGTAACATTTATTTTTCTGTCAGAAGAACACATTCCAAATACTACATTATTAGTTTTTCGACAGTAGAGTGCATTTAAGACATCCCTCCCCTACCTTCAGAAACAGGAACATGTCATCTTCCCAGAAGCACCAGCTTTTCAGAGTAATCAGAAACTCCCACTGTTTCATCTGCAAGGGAATATGTAATTCTCTGCAAAGCCATGTATCTAAAATTGTTTCATTTCCCTTGTTTGCCTTCATCTGATTGTCTTCTCCTCCCACTACAGTTTAATCTCCTGCACAGATTCTTGTCTGTCTTTTGGGTTTTTTCCACTTTCTTCCCTTTGTCCACAAATATTCCCAGCGTAAGCTCTGCTGGGTGAATACCTGCTGATTCACACAGCTACTGAGACAAGACAAAGTTAGTTTGCCCTCTGGGCTTGTGAGAGGTCAATCAGAAGTGCATCCTTGCTCCAAAGACTCCATTAGTTTGCACTGCCACCACGGAAAACTCAGTGATGAAACAACAGAAGGGAGTCAACTTTACAGAAGATCTGAGTTATGGAGAAAGTTCATTGTCAGGATTTGAATTTTGGTTCCTTCATTTTCTAGTAGTTTTTGAGAATCCTACAGTCTACACCACTACTCAGTAGTGAAATGTTCGTGAAAACGTTGTTCCTTGGCATTTGAAACATCTTTTCCATTGAAAACTATCTTCTTCAATCACCTGGCATCTGTGTATAAAATCCTATGTTACAGAATTACAACTGTCACGAATATTCTAATAATTTCATCCAAATAAAAATTCATCAAAAACTTGTTCCCAAAATAATAACTAGTGAGGCTCTGTCCAAAAGGTAAAAATAAGTATATAACCACAGGGAAAAAAAGGTTTATAACATAAAACACTTGACTTGGATGGCCAGAGTAGAAAGGGATGTCTTCATTGGGTGGAAAATAGTCCAATCCTGACTGAGAAATGATTTTTCTATTATGCAATCTCACATAAGCAGGCAAAGAAGAAATGCAAGAAATTGTTTGAAGGACCCATGATGCCACACAGCAAGGCCCACCACTTGTTTAATTATGGAGGATTTGTGGAACTCACAAAAAAAAATCCGAGAGTGGGTGGGTGGGGGAATACCCCCATAAAGGCAGGGGCAAGGGGAGGGAATAGGGAGGTTCCAAAGGGGAGATCTGGAAAGGGGGAAACATTTGAAATGTAAATAAAGTATCAAGAAAAGCTAAAAAAATATCCTGTACAATAAAAGAACATTCAGAACTGTCACCACCCCTAATTTAAAGCTGTACTACAAAGCTACAGTAGTAAAAAGTCTCATGGTATTGGCATAAAAACATTTGATACTTTCTGATAGGGGTGCAATAGAACTCAAAGGAACATTACAGATAGCATACCATTTCATAATACAATAGTGCTAAAACAGTACTGAACATCTAGGGTGGTAAAGGAATCTTACTGTCATACCCTCAGACAAGTGTGGCTCTCACCCTTCATCAAAGGAGCTTCAGCAAATGGAGAGCATTTCAGAAAACCACAACTGGACACAATGCAGAGGTCAATGACTTATGGGGAGTCAGATCCAATGGACACAGTTACAGCAGAGCTCTTACATTTATAGCTCAGGAACTGTGGGAAAGGAGCAGAAGGAAGAATTCTAACAGTCAGAATACCAGGAAGTTTGCTGTGAAATATTCTGTCCTAAAAACACCTGCATAAACTCCAATAATGATCAATAAGAGAAGGAGAATTAACCTCTACCAGGCTTGAACAATAATTGGTTACCCAATATGAAGTTGTCAGCCCTGAAATCATAAACATAATGGGTGACAAAAAAAAAAACCAGTCTCAGTAGGTTGTATTTATACATTGGGGCATCTATGTATCTCTTACATCTCATTTGTCTGTCTGTCTGCCTGTCTGTCTATCTACTATCTATCTATCTATCTATCTGTCTGTCTATCTACATAATCTGTCATCTATCTATCATCTATCTATTGACCTTTCTACCATCTGTTATCTATCATGCAACATTTATTTCATTTATTATTTAATCAGTATACATATTAATATATGTGCATATATTAATATAGACTTTAATAATAATAATAATAATAATAATATTAATTGAAAAGTGGTTATCAATTTTAGAGTCAGGGAGAACATGAGAAAGGTTGAGGAAATGGATAAGAGAGGGGCTGGAGGGAGGAAAGCGAAGGGAGAGGTGATAGAATTATATTTTAATTTTAAAGTACATAAAATAAAAACAAATCTTAGTAAAGATGTATGCCTGGCTTTAGTTTGTCAGTGATTCTGGTGTCAGTTTTATTCTGTCTTCCTGGTGAACCCTGAACAATGTTCACAAGCAAGAATCTTAGGGTCTTTATGACCTAGAGAAATTTTAATTTTATGTAATTGGGAGAACTGGATATCTTTTTTAAATTTTATTTTTGATACTTTATTTACATTTCAAATGTTTTCTCCTTTCCAGGTCTCCCCTTTGGAAACCTCCTATCCCATACCTCCTCCCCTGTCTCCATGAAGGTGCTCCCCTACCCACCCACCTACTCCCATCTTCCCTCCCTGGCATTCCCCTATACTGGGGCATCTAACACTCAGACCCAAGGGCCTCTCCTCCCAATGATGCCAAAAAGGCCCCCCTCTGCCACATATGTGGTCAGCACCATGGGTCCCTCGATATGGATTCTTTGGTTGGTGGTCCAGTCTCTGGGAGCACCGGGGGCTTGACCAGTTGACACTGTTGCTCTCTCCCCATGGGGCTGCAAATTCCCTTAGCTCCTTCAGTCCCTTCTCCAACTCCTCCATCTGGGACCCCACACTGAGTCCAACAGGTGCTGTGAATTGAATCATGGGTGTTCCGAACTTTTTGGCTAATATCCACTTATCAGTGAGTACATACCATGTTTGTTCTTTTCTGACTGAGTTACCTCACTCAGGATGATATTTTCAAGTTCCATCCATTTGCCTGGGAGTTTCATGAAGTCATTGTTTTTAATAGTTGAGTAGTATTCCATTGTGTACATATGCCACATTTTCTGTATCCATTTCTCTGTTGATGGACATCTGGGTTGTTTCCAGCTTCTGTCTACTAAAAAAATGGCTACTAGGAACATAGTGGAGCATGTGTCCTTCTTGCATGTTGGAGCATCTTCTTGGTAGATGCCCAAGAGTGGTGTAGCTGGGTCCTCAGGTAGTATTATATCCAATTTTCTGAGGGTCTGCCAAATTGTTTTCCAGAGTGGTTGTACCAGCTTGCAATCCCACCAACAATGGAGGAGTATTCCTCTTTCTCCACATCCTCACCAGCATCTGCTGTCACCTGAGTTTTTGATCTTAGCCATTCTGAATGGTGTGAGGTGGAATCTCAGGATTGTTTTGATTTGCAGTTTGATTGCATAAGTAAGGATGTAGAACATTTCTTTAGGTGCTTCTCAGCCATTCAAGTTTCCTCAGTTGAGAATTCTCTGTTTAGCTCCGTTCCCCCTCCCCCCCCTTTTTGATAGAGTTATTTGGTTCTCTGGAGTCTATCTTCTTGAATTCTTTGTATATATTGTATATTAGCCCTCTATCGGACATAGGATTGGTAAAGATCTTTTCCCAAAGTGTTGGTTGCTATTTTGTCCTATTGACAATGTCCTTTGCCTTACAGAACCTTTGCAATTTTATGAGGTCCCATTTGTCGATTCTTGATCTTAAAGCATAAGCCACTGGTGTTCTGTTCAGGAACATGTTCTTCAAGACTTTTCCCCACTTTCTCTTCTATTAGATTCAGTGTATCTGGTTTTATGTGGAGGTCCTTGATCCACTTGGACTTGAGCTTTGTACAGGGAGATAGGAATGGATCAATCCTCATTCTTCTACATGTAGCCTGCCAGTTGAAACAGCACCATTTTTTGAAAATGCTGTCCTTTTTTCACTGGAAGGTTCTAGTCTTTTGTCAAAGATCAAGAGACATAGGTGTGTGGGTTCATTTCTGAGTTTCAAATTCTATTGCATTGACCTACCATCCTGTCACTGTATCAATACTATGCAGTTTTTATTAATACTGTTCTGTAGTACAGCTTGAGGCCAGGAATGCAGATTCTCCCAGAAGTTCTTTTATTGTTGGGAATAGTTTTTGCTATCCTGGGTTTTTGTTATTCCAAACGAATTTGAGAATTGCTTATTCTAACTCTATGAAGAATTGAGGTGGAATTTTGATGGGGATTGCATTGAATCTGTAGACTGCTTTCAGCAAGGTAGCCATTTTTATTATATTAATCCTGCCAATCCATGAGCATGGAAGATCTTTCTATCTTCTGAGGTCTTCTTCAATTTCTTTCTTCAGAGACTTGAAGTTCTTGTCATGTAGTTCTTTCACTTGTTTGGTTAGATTCACACCAAGGTACTTTATTTTGTTTGTGACTATTGTGAACGGTGTCATTTCCATAAGTTCTTTCTCAACATGCTTATCCTCTGAGTATAGGAAGGTTACTGATTTGCTTGAGGTAATTTTGAATTTGGCCACTTTGCTGAAGTTGTTTATCAGCTGTAGCAGATCTTTGGTGGAGTTTTTTGGGTAACTAAAGTATACGATCATATCATCTGCAAATAGTGATATTTTGATTTCTTCCTTTCCAATTTGCATCCCTTTGACCTTCTTTTGTTGTCTAATTGCTCTAGCTAGAACTTCAAGTACTATACTGAATAGATAGGGAAAGAATGAACAGCCTTGTCTAGTCCCTGATTTTAGTTGGGACTGCTTCAAGTTTCTCTCCATTTAATTTGATGTTTGCTACTGGTTTGCTGTATATGTCTTTTACTATGTGTAGGTATGGGCCTTGAATTCGTGATATTTCCAAGACTTTTATCATGAAGGTATGCTGAATTTTGTCAAATGCTTTTTCAGTATCTAATGAAATGACCATGTGGTTTTTTTCTTTGAGTTTATTTATGTAGTGGATTACATTGATGGATTTCCAGGTATTGAACAATCCCTGCATCCCTAGGATGAAGCTAACTTGATCGTGATGAATAATATTTTTGATGTTTTCTTGGATTCGGTTTGTGGGAATTTTATTGAGTATTTTTGCATCAATATTTATAAGGAAAATTGCTCTGAAGATTTCTTTATTTGTTTGGTCTTTTTGAGGTTTTGATATCAGTGTAACTGTGGCCTCATAGAATGAATTAAGTAGTGTTCCTTCTGTTTCTATTTTGTGGAATAATTTGAAGAGTATTGGTATTAGATCTTCTTTGAAGGTCTGATAGAATTCTGCACTGAACCCTTCTGGTCATGGGCTTTTTTAGGTTGGGAGAATTTTAATGACTTCTTCTATTTCTTTAGGGGTTATGGGACAGATTTAATGGTTTATCTGATCCTGACATAACCTTGGTATTTGGTATCCATTTAGAAAACTGTCCATTTCCTCCAGATTTTCCAATTTTGTTGAGTATAGTCTTTTGTAATAGGATCTGATGATTTTTTGAATTTCCTCAGAATTTGTTGTTAAATCTCCCTTTTCATTTCTGATTCTGTTAATTTGGATACTGTTTCTGTGCCCTCTGGTTAGTTTGGCTAAGGGTTTGTCTGTTTTGTTGATTTTTTCAAAGAACCAGCTCCTGGTTTTGTTGATTCTTTATATAGTTCTTTTAGTTTCTATTTGGTTGATTTCAGACCTGAGTTTGATTTTTTTCTTGCCTTCTACTTCTCTTGGGTGTATTAGCTTCTTTTTGTTCTAGAGCTTTCAGGAGTGCTGTTAAACTGCTAGTGCATGGTCTCTCCAGTTTCTTTTTGGAGATGCTCAAAGCTATGAGTTTTCCTCATAGCACTGCTTTCATTGTGTCCCACAAATTTGGATCTTTATTTTCATTAAATTTGAGGAAGTCTTTAATTTCTTTATTTCTTCCTTGACAAAGTTATCATTGAGTAGGGCATTGTTTAGCTTTCATGTGTATGTGGGCATTCTGTTGTTTGTGTTGCCATTGAAGACCAGCCTTAATCCATAGTGATCTGATAGAAGGCATGGGATTATTTCAGTCTTCTTATATCTGTTGAGATTTGTTTTGTGATCAATTACATGGTCAATTTTTGAGAAAGTATCATGAGGTGCTGAGAAGAAGGTATATTCTTTTGATTTAGGATGAAATTTTCTAAAGATATCTGTTAAATCCATTTGGTCCATAACTTTTGTTAGTTTCACTGTGTCTCTATTTAGTTTGTGTTCAAAGATCTGTCCACTGATGAGAGTGGGGTGTTGAAGTCTCCTACTCTTACTGTGTGAGGTGCAATGTGTGTTTTGAGCTTTAGTAAAGTTTCTTTTATGAGTGTGGGTGCCGTTGCACTTGGTATACTTGGTATTAGAATGGCTACTCTAGCCTGTTTCTTGGGACCATTTGCCTGGAAAATTGTTTTCCAGCCCTTTACTCTGAGGTAGTTTTTGTCTTTAACATGGAGGTGCATTTCCTGTATACAGCAAAATGCTGGGTCCTGTTTATGGATCCAGTCCGTTAGCCTATGTCTTTTTGTTGGGGAATTGAGTCCAGTAATGTTAAGAGATATTAAAATATCACTGTAGGAAGTCCTAGTTGTATAACTTTGGGATTAGAATGTTCAAATATCTACAATGAAATCAATAGAAAAGGTAGATCACACAATTTTAAATGTGAAGACATTTACAATTTCTCAATGTAATGAAGGTTTGTAAATCTGGTTTAAAAATAAAAAAGGAACTCCATGGTTAAAAGGAAAATTGGGTTTTTTGATTATTCTTGATGTTTGCTTAGTTCTAAAGGTTAACAGAGATGTGAAGAAGCCAGGGAGCACTTTTTCTGGCGTAATGGAAAAAGAAAAAAAGTTAGGAGTTCAGGCTTAGTTGGGAAGGAGAGGGTGTGGCCAGCCCCAGGAGTTGGGTTAGGATCTTAAAAGTTGGGTTTTAGATCTTATAAGTAAAGATGGATGATCATGATACACATTAAATATAGCAATCCTACCAGCAAAACATTATCTTGGGATAATGTTAGATTCAGATTAGATTAAGAAGATATAGGACTCTGCCTCTTGAAGAAAACAACATCCTGCACAGCCTCATCGCATATGTACACCACTTCAGAAACAATATACAGTAATATAAATTATCAGCCGCCTGGAAAATGAGCACATTGTCCCAAAAGCAAGGAAAAGTGATAGAAACAACTTCCATTCCCTCTACTAGGAATCCCAGAAAAACACTAAGCTCCACAACTATAACATATATGCAGAGGGCCTAGGTTAGACCCATGCAGGTTCCCTGATTCAGTCTCAGTAAGGTCAAAGACACAGCATGAAATCACAGAATCAACAAACATCTACTTTGTTTTTTTAAATATATGTACTTAGCACGATGAACTTTTCCCTTAGCACCTCTTTCATTGTGCTCTATAAGTTTGGGTATACTCTATATTCATTTTCTTTGAATTCAATTGTAGAAATGATTTAATTTCTTTTTTCTTTCTTTCTTTTATCTGTTTTGAAAATTTTTTCATTCAGTAGAGGATTGTTCCGTTTCCATGAATTTACATGCTATCTGTTGTTGTTGATATATAGCTTTAATCCTTTGTGGTCTGATAGAATGCAGGAAATTGTTTGAATTTCAGTGTGTCTATAGATACTGGCTTTGTGTCTGGGTATGTGGTCAATTAAATACTTTACCCATGTGACTCTTCTTCACCCTCAGAGTATAAATTGTCTGAGACTCTGAAAGAAGTTGGCTATTTTATGAGACTTGAATCTGCCTCATTTATCAGCTCCAGTCTCCCAGGTCTCATCACCTCTATAGCTATGACAAGATGATTGCTGAGAACTTTCTAGAACTGTTAAAAATATTAAGCTACATATTTAACAGAATGAGAAGTTTTAAGAAGGATATATCTGAAAGACATACCACTCCTGTCTGCATCAGAAAAGTTAAGACTGAAAGAGTATCATGCATAAAGACAGAAAAGATAAAGCCTTCCACAGGTCATAAATAAGAAGCACTGGTAACTCATTTCAAATTTACAAACTATGAGGATGGAACAGGCTAATGGAATGGATTCAAAACTTATTGGAAGGTAGAAATAAAAGAGCATCAAACTGAAAAAAGTGTCAAAGAAAAAGTATGCCTAATGTCAATCAAATTAAAATAAACATAATCTAGACAAACAAAACCTGAACCTGACAGCTTAAAGACATTGATAATATCTTAACTACAGAAAGCAGTGACTACAACATTTAAGTGAAAGGAGTCATTAAGCAATGAATTGTTGTATGCGTGTGTGTATTTGTATTGTGAGTTAACATCAGTTTTACGTGCTGCTAAATATAAAATTTTTATAAATATAAATATATACGATGTAGTATAATAACAAGGAAGAGATATAATACACGATAAAATAATGTAGAACACAAAGAAGATAAAATTAGCATAAGACCAAGTCCTCTTCTTATCCATGTAGAATGGTAAAAGTCTTAAGGATATCAGGTATACAAAGTGCATAGCTAAACACAATAAAAAAAAATATACAGCAAGCCGATAGCCAACATCAAATTAAATGTAAAGAAAGTTAAAGCAATTCCATGAAAATCAGGGACAAGAAAAAGGTTGTTCACTCTTTCTCTATCTCTTTAATATAATACTTGAAGTTCTAGCTGGAGCAATAAGACAATAATAGGAGACCAAGGAGATTCAAATTTAAAAGAAAAGTATTAGTATTCACAGATAATGTGATAGTATACATAAGTTACTAGAGGACTCCTCGAGCTGAAAAACATCTTCAGCAAAGTGGATAGATACAAAATTAACTAAAATAAATCAGCAGTCTCTTTTATACAAATGAATAACAGGATGAGGAAGAAGCCAGGGAGACAACCCACTTAGCAATAGCCACAAATTATGTAAAATGTCTTGGTGTAACTTTACCAAAGCAAGTAAGATACCTGTATGACAAGAACTTCAATTCTCTGAAAAAAGAAATTGAACAAGATATCACAAGAAAATGGAAAGATCTCCCATGCTCAAAAATCTGTAGAATTAATATAGTGAAAAAGGTCATCTTACCAAAAACAATCTACAGATTCAATGCAATTACCATCAAAATTGCAACAGTTTTTTTTAACAGACCTTCAAGAATAAATCTCAACTTCATACGAAGAAACAAAAACACCCAGGACAGCTATAACAATCTTGTACAATAAAAATATTTTTGGAGGTATCACCATTTCTGACTTCAAGTTGTACTACAGAGCAATAGTGATAAAAACTGCATGGCACTGATATAGAAAGAAATAGATTGATCACTGGAATTGAATCTAAGACCCAGAAATACACCCACACATTTGTGGGTAATTGAATTTTGATAAAAAACTTAAAACCATGCAATGGAGCATCTTCAACAGATGGCACTGATCTAACTGGATAGCTGCTCGTAGAAGAATGCAAATAGATCCATACCCTATCATTCTGCACAATAGTCAGGTCAAGTCATTCAAATACCTCAATGTAAAACCAAATACAATTAATAAAATAGAATAGAAAGTGTGGAATAGCCTTGAACTCATTGGTATAGGAGAGAACTTCCTGAACAGAATACCAATCAATCAGGCTCTAAGATCAACAATTGATAAATGGAGCCTCATGACACTAAAAAACTTCTGTAAGTCAAAGGACACTGTCAGTAAGACAAAATGACAACCCATAGATTGGGAAAAGATCTTCACCAGCAGCACATCAGACAGAGGGCTAATAATATCTAAATATATAAAGAACTCAAGAAGTTAAACACCAACTACCAAAATAACTTAAAAAAAAAATGGCGTACAGAGCTAAGCAAAGAATTCTTATCAGAGAAATCTCTAATGGTCACAAAACACTTAAAGAAATGTTCAATGTCTTTAGTCATCAGAGAAATACAAATAAAAAGAATTCTGAGATTCCACCTTATACCCATCAGAATAGCTAAGTTCAAGAACTCAAATAACAGCAGATGTTAGTGAGGATGTGAAGCAAAGGGGACACTCCTCCATTGCTGGTGGGAGTCCAAACATGTACAATCACTCTGGAAATCAATTTTAATGGATTCTCAGAAAATTAGGACTAGTTCTACCTCAAGACCCAGCTATATCTCTCCTGAGCATATACCTAAAACATCTTCCATCATCTCACAAGAACATATGCTCAACTATATTCACAGCAGTTTTATTCCTAAGAGCCAGAAAATGGAAACAACATAGATGTCCCTCAACTGAAGAATGGACAAAGAAAATGTGGTAAATTTACACAATAGAATACTACTCAGCTATTAAAAACAAGGACATCAAGAAAATTGCAGGCTAATGGATGGAACTAGAGAATATCATCCTGAGAGAAGTAATCCACCCCTAAGAAACAAGCGTGGTATTTAGTCATTTATAAGTGGATATTAGCCACATTACAATCCACAGACTCAAAGAAGCCAAATAACAAGAAGGGCCCAAGTGAGGATGTTTGAAGCTTTCTTGAAAGCATAAATAAAATAAATATCAGAGGTGGTTGGAGGGAGGGTACTGTGTAAAAGAAAGATAGGGAGAAAAGGGGAGAAAGAACAGAAATCTGTGGTAGACAGGCTGGGGGGGGCATTTTTAGCAAGTCCTAGAGGCCTGGGATTGGGGAAGGCTTCAGGGTATTTATGGATGAGACTCTGTATGATATTCCTAAGAGTGGGGTATATGCATCCTGAAGTGGCCACTTCCTGTAGTAAGGCAGGAATCCCAGTGGAGGGATAAGGATAGCAATCCACTCATAAAACCTTTAACCCAAAATATTTCCTCTCTACAAGATGTGCAGAAACAAAGAGAGCAGAGAAGGAGAGAATGGCCAACCAATGACTGGCCCAACTTGAGACCCATCCTGCAGGCAGGAATCAATCTCTCACATTGTTAATGATACTGTGTTATGCTTTCAGACAGGAGCCTAGCATAACTGTCCTTTGAGAGGCTCCATCCAGCAGCCAATAAGAACAGATGTAAAGACCCTCAGCCAAATATTAGATGGAGCTCCAGGAGTCTTGTGGACGAGTTGGGTAAGGGTTAAGAGACCTGAAGAGAATAGGGACTTCACAGAAAGACTAACAGAGTTTATTAATCCAGACTCTTGGAGGCTTCCAGAGAGTGACCCACCAACTAAAAAGACAGTATGAGTGGACATACCCCCTCCAAACCCCGCATATTTGTAGCAGATGTAGCATATGTAGTATATGGTCTCATGTGGGTCCTCCAAGAACTGCAGTAGGGACTGTTCCAAAATCTGTTGCCTGTCTGTTTATCCTGTTCCCCTAACTGGACTGTCTTGACTGGCCTCAGTGGGAGAAGCTGTGCCAAGACCTGCAATGACTTGATGTGTTTGTGTGTGTGTGTGTGTGTGTGTGTGTGTGTGTGTGTGTGTGTGTGTGAGAGAGAGAGAGAGAGAGAGAGAGAGAGAGAGAGAGAGAGAGAGGAAGGAATGGGGCTTTCCCTTCTCAAAGGAGAAGGGGAGGGGGAAATGGGCAGAGGATCTGTGTGAGGGATTACTGGGAGGGAGCTGATTGGGATGTAAAGCAAATGAATAAATTTAAAAAAATAATGGGAAAAGATTGCATATAAATTCTAACTAAAACATAGGACTACACTTATTTTAATACTACATAAAATAGCTTCTAAGTGAAAATATTTGTTATAAATGACGGCCTGTGTTTAATCATGTCTTGTATTAATACTTTTCTCAATATGTGCCTAGATTTGTTTGGCTTCCACCACAAAACACTCAGAGTTTCTATTAAAGAATTTTTTTTTCACAAATTGTAGACATTGGGAAATCTAAGGCCTAGTTGAGTGCTGGCACTTAGGTCTGGGGCAATGCTACCTCCCATATGGCTGTTTTCTTGACACAGTATCAAATGGCAAAAAGGATGAGAGACCTTCCTAATGTCTCTCAGGAACCTCATGACCTAGTTATCTCCCAATGCCTCATTTTCTAATATAATACCTAAGGGTCCAGAATTTCAGCACAAGAATTTGAGCCATACAAAGTTTACAGATATTTACATATATTTATATGTTCCATAATTAGTTTGTTTTTCTATAAATACTCTCTTACAATAAAATTATTAGAGTATCAAGATGATATCTCTATATTGCATTCACTTAAAAGCATAACTTTATAATTCATAAAAACAAAACTGATTAAAGTGGCCAAATCCTCATAACATTGCTATTTATCAATATACATTTTTCACTACTAATGGACTCAGGGCATGGGAAGTTACTGAAATGTGTTAGAGAAATTCAATACATATGCATCATGTCAAAGTACATAACTGTTCCAGAATTGCAGTTCAATAAAACTAGAGGTTCATATTTAAAATAATGTTGGGAAATTACTATAACAAATCAGGACTAAAGTCCAGTCTAGACTAAATAGTGATTGGTCCTCGACTGTATATTTTGGTTTCTGATTTTGTGTTTTATTTTGGGAGGAGGGATGGACTCTCTCTCTCTCTCTCTCTCTCTCTCTCTCTCTCTCTCTCTCTGTGTGAGTGTGTGTGTACCCAGACTTTTGGTTACTTTATGGGTTTTTATTTCTGCCACCCATCTTCCCCCTTATCCCTCCCAAACCCCCAACACTAGGTAGGAGAGAAAGAAGGCTAGAGGGGGAAAAGACATCGATATTGCTAGACTACATCCTGCTGTTTGGCAGCATAGAGTTCTTTGGGGATTAATTTGATTTTCATCATCAGGGTATCTCCAACCAGCAACCAACAATACCAGCAGCAACAGCCACAGCAGCAGTGACAGTAGCAGGAGGAGTAGCAATAGCCATGGCCCCTTTCAGGCCTCTAGCTTTTTGTTACCCTCTCAAGAGTCCTGAGAATTCCAAGTATCATACATTTGCAGAAAATATCTGCAGCTGGCAAAATCACACTCATGCCAGAGCATGAGGCAAATCATAGTCTGCTGCTGTGCACAATCTGAAGCACTCCCATATCCTATTTGGGATTAAAACAAAATCATACTCCCATGACATTTCTATGATTTTAAAGAAACCAAAATTCTCACTCTGTGTGTATGTGTATGTGTATGTTGAAAGAGAGAGACAATGAATGAATGAATGACAGAGACAGAAAGACAGACCGATACATAGGAAGAGAGATTCTTGCTTTCTTATTTCTTTTTGTCCTGTTTTTATTTAAAAGAAAAAAAAATGATGTGAAATTGGGTGGTTTGGGAAGTGGAAAGAATCTAGAAGGAATTGAGAGATCAAAGTATATTGTATGGCTTAGTTTGGATTTAATTACTGTGAAGAGACACTATGACCAAGCAACTCTTATAAAGGAAAACATTTAATTGGGTCTGGCTTACAGTTTCATAGGTCCAGTCCATTATTATCATATTGGGAAGCATGCTGGAAGACATGGTATTGGAGAAGCTGAGAGTACTACATCTTCATCTGAAGGCAGCTAGGAGGAGAATCTTCCACAAGATTTGAATCAAGAAAACAGAATAGAGACTACAAAGTTAGTTTCCATTTATGTGGACATTTTATATACAACATAGTTTTACCTCCATGAAAACACAGATGCATGGGCACACACACACACACACACACACACACACACACACACACACACATCTTTTCTGAGGTCTGAGAAATGGACACCAAAGTCTAAACACCAAATTCACTCTTAAATGAGCACTACTCTTTGTTGTTGTTGTTGTTTGTTTTGTGTGTGTGTGTTGTATTCCTTCAATCCTAGCAACCAGGAGGCACAAACAGGTGGAATCTTTCCAAATTTCATGTCCTCCCTGGTCTCTATAATGAGTTCCAGGCCATCCAATGCTACATAGTATAATTTTTACCTCAAGAATAAGTAAATAAATAACAACTGTAGCATTTGAGAGGCCTTGAGTAGCAGAAAGAGTTCAAGGCTACCTGGGCAAACATTGTCTCAAAAACAGAACCAACAAAGCTAAATATACTAGTTTGTGGACATAAAAGAGCTTACACCCCAAAGAATATTATTTCTGGAGTCAGATATGAATGACCATGCCCTGGGAACACAGATTGAGGTTACCTGTAATATGATGTTTCAACATAACAGTTTCATGAACTTGTACCACTTATAGAACAAAGGACATCAAATACACTGGTGGGAACATTGGGTGAGGTTATCTCTGTTATAGGTTTCAGCTGCTGTCTAATTCCATTCTTAGCTTTTTTTAACAGAATAAGCTTATGGTCTGTTAAGTTAATATATCCCAAAATGTCTCATATGCTAGTCTCAGAATGTTCAATCAGACACAAAGTTGGTTATGAATGGTTTTAACACTTAAAGATACCCCAAGATAATCTTGTTATTGACCTAAGACTTCCAATTCTCCACCATCACAGGTCAAACCACATAATCAGCCTTGCAGAATTATTTAAATGGGCGTGGCTTTTCTTCTGAGATCTTTATTCCACATTTTCAATTCTGCTTTCCGTTTTTCCCCTCTTATCAAAACCATTTATACAAATTACGTAAAAAAATAAATAAAGCTATGATGGGGGGAAATGTTGACATGAATTCTTCAAAACAAACAAGAGGAGTTTGGAGTTAAGAGCACTAATTCATTCAGCAAATACCTGGGTCACTCCTATGCCAGTCACTGAGGATGGCAGTAAACAGCAAATCACTACTCTTAACTCACACCACTACAAACAATTCTCAACAGATGCCAGGAAAAACCTAGTAAGCTTATGTGGTCACCTCATGTTATTTAGGTTGGGAAAGGCTTTTAATAACATACAAAATAATACCTTAATCATAAACATGATGATTTGTCTATATCAAAATTAGAAATATCTCTACACGGAATGCCACCACTGAGACAGTGCAAACATGACCAAGAGAGTGAGAAAGGATGCCAGCAACATATCCATCAATCAGCAGACTTGAGTTTAGAAATATATAAATAAATCTTACATCAATAGCCATACAATTAACTTGGTCATCAGACAGGAATATGTGCATCAATTCATGGATAACAATGCTTCTGATAGTACTACTAATAATAGCAGAATTTGAAAAATATTAAATGTTTATTAACTATCTAAAATGCAAGTTTATTTCATAAGGCATTCATGAAATGGATTATTAACTATATGTTCATGTGTGTCAATTATGACTCAAAGCATTTTTGAAGATGAGTATCACAAACACCATGCTGAGTGGAGTGGCTACACACAAAGATTACTTGCATCCATTCCCATTGGATTAATCTCCTATAAAGTAAAATCACCTAAGGCAAGGAATCAGAATAGGCAGTATCTGTGAGAAGGCAGGAGAGGGTGCATGATAGAAGACAAATGAAGATGCATGAAGGAAGCCTTGTATTGTGGACAGTCATTTTTTGACCTGTAATCATCATTGAGAATCCTTATATGAACAGACATCTTACAGAAGGGTTCCCTGGAACAGAGTCTGGTTTTATTACAGCACTGCCCTTACAGGATGTAGGGAGGAAGAAGCGAAAAAAGAAGACACGAGAAATGATACCATCCTAGATAATGATAATCCTCACCTTCATCCATCTAGAGAAGAGGCTTGGACTTCAGTCACATCCTGCTAGCCTTCCAGAAAGGAGGTTCATCATTTTACTCTAGAGCTACTTTACTCTGTAGCTACTTTACTCTGAAGCAGTCTTTAACTGCCTCATCTATGAGCTGTAGCTGAGGATTTTTTTCCTCTCTTTTGAGTCAACTTCTAGGAATTTTTCTAAAGAAGAACGGGAACTTGTACAGCTATTACTATTTTGCACCTTAAGTAGTACATGATAGTTATACATGAAGGCAAACCAAGATGTATCAAATAATCTACTAAGGGCCCAAATACTGCCTCATCAAATGTCCTGTCTTAAAACTGCAGACCAAGGTCACCAAATTTTAAAACACTGTACCTTAGTCAAAGAGCTTCTTAAAAGATTCAATTGTGAATATTTTTACTTGCTCCTCTTCCTAGTTTTTCTATACTTCACGAACTCTCCAAGTTTTAAATGTTTTCATTCATTGGTTAATTTCCAAACCACTCCACCCATGTTTAATATACTTGTAGTCTTGTGCATTTAAAGATGTTACATTGACTGAAAGGCCTGTGCTGAGCTGTTTCTTGATATTGCTGGCTCTGCAGACAGTGACTACATGTGTGAAGTTGCCGGTAAGGAGAGAATAATGCAGAGCAAACCCATCCTTTGCTTCTGATGAATGAGTAATTGTTTGATGAATATCTTTGCTTAATCTTGCGAGAGTCGGATGTCTCCATTAATGAAACTGACATGCCCTTTCCCGACCAAGTTACCTTTGAAAGATGCTCATAGCAGCCACCACGTATAAATACCAACTGGCAAGTGAAAAATTACAGATGACATGGAAAATATGATGGGAGAGGAGAATAAGGAGACAGAACAAGGTCCTGTAATTTGTTCTTCATATTCCTATCGATTGTTACTGAGTACTAACACAACCCCAAATTATAGAGAAAATGCTTTCCTGGGAGAAATATCTCGGAATGATACATCATTACACATTTATATTTACTTAGTGACCATCCCAGGCAATAGAGTCTTTCCTGTCAGTGGTTGAAACATGCCCCCTCCCTGCAAAGGGGGAGGGTCACCGATGGTCAACTGGGGATTAAATTGTGTCTTCAGTGAGTACTGCTTCTACAAATTAAGGTGGAAATGACAGGTTAAACCAGGGGAGGGTATCAGGAAGGCTGCTTCAGGCTAGCTGGTTGAATATGAACTTAGGATTTAGTGGTAAGGCTGATATACAGTGTGGCTAAGATTTTAAGAAACATTAAGGACTCTAGGTTTCTTCCAGCTTAACTTCTGGTAGTTGAAAGAAGATGCTGGAGGGAGAAAAAGAGGTCTGAGGAGGGAGATGTATAATTTGACTTTGTGTAACAAAAATTTGAGATACTTGGGGGAAAAGAGAGTTTGGCATGGCTGGAAAAACTAAAACTCAATTGAGGGAAATATTTAGGTTGTGATATTTTAGAATAATGTAGCTATTTTCTGGTTTTTAAAACTTCAATTTAATCATGAAATGTTAGTCCATATATTATTTCAGTCATAGCTGTACTGCCTTTCACACAACCTTTTATTTTCTATTATTTGGTCAGACATTTTGCCAATTTTTATTCCTTTTTAGTTATTTTAATTCTCACTACAGACTAAGGAAAATGATGGATAGACAGGGTATATGACATGTCAGGTTAACATTGTCAGTTCAGTTCAGGGACTAAGATTTCCCGTTTTCCTAGTTCCTGGTTTAATATTTCTTCCTCTCTATTCTGATTTCACTAAATATAGTTCTTCAGTGAAGCCATTTTTTAAGTGAGAAAATTCATTTTAACTTTATCCTTTTAACCACAAATGTCAATTTTCCATCTATACCAACATCCTCTTATTGTGTATAGAAATAATTTATCATCTTTAGTAAAGACTAAAAAAAGAATTATGCTTTTCTTGTAACTTCTAAGACATCTTTGAATGTCTGAGTTTCAACTAATCATAGAAATGATGTCTTTCTCCAGATGAAGAAGTGAATTTTCTAGGAGGAATTCAAATCTGAAATCCATATCCTTGGTACACTGTGAAAGCTGTTAAAGAATCTTCCAATGCTAAGGTCAGAAATCTTATGATGCTCATCTTGCCTGTGGCTGCCAGACACAAATCATCTAGCACACACCACCACACCAACACCTACATACACTTCTGAGTGAAAGTTTCATACAGTCATCTGAAACAATGGTCATTGAAATAAGCTCAGTATATCCTAGGGGAAATGATTTCTTCTGAAAATCCATTTAATAACAAACTCTGATACCAAATTTAAAAAGAAATCCTTAATCCCACTTTGAAGATACCTTGAAGATATATATGAGTAAAGTCAAAGTCATAGGTAAAAGTAGGAAATACAAACAATTCAAATATATAAATTGCAAGGGAAATTCTTTCACGTAACTCACATCCAGACCTGTTTCTAAAAGCTAGTCGTTATATTTGTAGTAAATATGGACTTGTGCATTTCTGAATAAAGCCACATATATTCCCATCTATACAAATAGACATTACACACACACACACACACACACACACACACACACACACGTGCTTCTGAGGAATGTCCTTATGAGATAAGGCTTTGAGTCAGCTTAGTTATAGAGAATAGCATGAGTTCATTCTAGTCACTTCCAGAATTTGGGTTTCATTGAGATTGGGTATCACTATGTAGCTCTGGCTGCCCTGGAACCCACTATGTAGACCAGGCTGGCCTCAACCTCAGAGCTATATCTGTCTCTGCCTCCTGATGGCTCAAACTAAATATAAATGCTACTATGCCAACTTCATGTTGTTTTGTTTTCAATTGTTTAAGAACATGATAGTTTTTTCATATAATCACTTGATGCCATTCACCTATGGGTTTTCATGGAAAAAAATCTATTTTTCTTACATGCCTTGTCACTTCCTAACACTCACACTTTGAGCCTGCAGTGATTCGAGGATATTACCAAGAAACAGGGCAAGGCCATACATATATTTCAATAGCGAGAGGGATCATCACAACAAACACCACCTACCTGTCTAATCTAGCTATTGTTGGCATTTCTGTTTGTTAATCATTAAAATGCGTTCTCCATTTGGATTTACTTGTCTGTTTCCAGAAGTTTTGTCAAAACTTTGCTCTTACCCAGGAAAAGACAATGCTGGGAAGAAGCATAATAAACTCCGCCTTTGAATTAAGCCTTTGAATACAAAGGCTTCACAGGTTAAGGTAATCTGTGCAGAAGGGTTGTGTACATGCTGGATACATCACTGAAAATTTAAGACAAGTACTTTGAAGGGAAATTATTGAGTCAGTAAGAGGAATCTCAAAGCAAAGACACATGAGAGACTTTGATGTTGGGGTAGAGACATTAGTGATGTTTTCCTTGTTGAACAAGTTTCTACCCATGAATAATGCACAGACCACTTCCTGACAAGTGGAAAAAGAAAAATACCACAGGGAAATGAAATACATGGGTAGACTGGGAAGAGAAAGCTATCGGGATGTGCTGTGGGGGATATACTTTTCAAAATTGACTACAAAGCAGAACAAAGCAAACTTCACGATACAATTTAAAGGAATTTTACTCAAACAGTAAGGGTGAATAGGAAAAGCTGAGCACCCACAGTACTGCTATGAGGGTAAACACTAAAATTCAAGGCAGAGCAGAAGAATGTACTTTACTAAGTAGCCACAGTATGTAGAATGTAGTAGTAGTACTACAGTATGTAGTAATGCTTTCTCTACTCTAGAGTCCACAGCCCCGATTCCTGTGTAATTGAAATAGAACCTGTGAGAGTCTGTGTTAATGAGGTCGTAAGTGTGCAGGAGCTCTTGTAGTGGTCTTGGTGCCCTCTAACAGCCTATGCAGATGTGTTTCCATAGGAGGACAGTGCAAAAGCACAGGAGAGAGCCTTCACAAGAGTAGACTTAGGCTGGCATCCTGCCTTTATCTCTAGGCCTCCAGAATCAGGTGGAACAATTTTTGTTCTTCCAGGCCAACCAGAGTGGGTCAGCTCCAACTCACAAAGCAGGTACCTGAGCAGCTAGGATTACTTTATCTGTATTAGACTTGTGAAAGAGAAAATCTTTTGCGTAGTCTCTACTGAGTTGTCCTGTGCCCTAATGTCCTGGTTAGCTGTGAGGAGACACTCTAAGTCCCCAGTTCTCAAGCTGTAGGTTGTGACACTTTTGGCAATCACATATCAGATATCTTGCATATCAGGCATTGACATGATTCATATCAGTAAAAAGATTACAGTATGCAGTAGCAACAAAGTTACAGTATACAGTAGCAACAAAGTAATTTATGGATGAGTCACCACAACATGGGAACTGTATTAAAGAGTTGCTGCATTAGGAAGGTTGAGAACATCTAATCTAGGTGAAAAGATGGGTGGATCCAAAGGACTCATCAGGAGATTGTTCCAGCAGCTCCTCTGTGTGCAGTGCATGGATTAGGTGAAGCTTCAGAAACAGCAGTCAGCTCTTGGGACTTGAGAAACCAGTATGAATCTGCTACATAGCTTCCTAGGAGTGAATATCTATATATATTTGAATGGTTTAAGTAGCTAAAGTGAAGAGAGAAAATTTAGTTTAAGGGGGAATATAGCCTGAAAAATATGGGAAGAGAAAGAAAGAGCCAGGCAGCAGTGAAGGGCATGATCAAAACAGCTTGTCTATGCTCTGATGCTGAAATGCAACGATGCATCAAGCTAGTGGTATGACCGTTTGCTTCTAGCATATTCTATCACTATTCTGGTTATAGTCACACAATGTATGTCATGATTTAGGTCAATACGGCTCTTTATTATTTGTACAGTTTCCTCAAAGGAATGTTCCCTGGAATAGATGTAGCTCATTTTAGTTTGGGTAATATGTGATTCATCCTTAAATTATTGTGACAAATTATCTGATACCATTATCATTAAAAAGAAAAAAAGGCTTATCTTGGTTCAGAGTTCCAGCTTGTTGCACCATCCCAGCAGGAATATGTGTGAAGGACTGCTTCTTCACCAGGAAACAAATAGAGAAACAGAAAGAGGTAGGGGATCAGTATCTCCACCTCAAGCAAGCTCAGCTAACTGAACTGAACTTCCATTCATCTCTTAAGATGTCACCTGCCAGCATCAAGAGGTGTTAGGAACTGTAAACACATGGGCTTTCAGAATACATTATATTTTATCATGTAAGTTAAACGGTAGACATTTATTGCTCATAATCCTAGAAGCTCGAAAAATCCAAAATGGATGTCAAAGATGATCCAGTGTTGGTAGGGTTCACCTGACCATGTTTTCAAACAGGCAAAGAGGGAAAGGGAGTGGGAGAGGAAGAAGGGAGAGGGAGAAGGAGAGGGAGAGGGAGAGGGAGAGGGAGAGGGAGAGGGAGAGGGAGAGGGAGAGATTTCTGTATCTGTGTCTCTTCTTAGAAAGCATTAAACCCTGACAGATGGGCTCCTGTCTTGTGACTGATTCATCTCCCCGCAACTTTTCATTTCATATTATTAGTTAAGATTTCAGCATATGAACTGAAGTAAGACTTGAGTTTTCAGTCTATAAAAGACTCATGAAAATAGTTTTATATATCTTTATTGTTGAATTTTCAAATGAGAGAACTGCATTTCTTCATAAAGATACCTGTAGAATGCATTTGCAGCTACATAATAATTTTGAATGAGAGTCTGTTACCACCAATAGACATTGCAAGGATGCATTCCTAGAATTTTGTGTCAGAAAGGCCCTGGGGCACTGTCTTCCTGGGTTTGGAAAGAAGATAAGAATGACAGGGGCCTACCATCTTAAACTTATCTATTCCCCAGTTTCTCCTTAAAGACAGTTTTAAAGATAAATCAAAAGTTCTAAAATGTCTTCTGTTGAGAATAATATACACAGAGGCAGAATAATATACACTGATGCTGATGGCTCCTTCTGTTCTTCCAGAGGACTCCTCAGGTGACAGCACATAACACCAGGAAGCTCAAAACCACTTGGAGCTTCAGATCAGGGGACCTAAAGCCCTCTTCTGGACTCTGGATACCTGTATTCAGTTAACACACCACCATATCCACAAACACACAAATGCACATAAACTTGAAATAATACAAATCAACATTCCTAAAAGAATATTTACTGTGAGGAAAAAAATGCATTCTTAAAATTGTTTATTTGAAACTTTTTCTATGGGGGGGCAGGGAAGAGTAATACAGCTAAAAACTAAGGCACAGGAATAATAGATGTGCAATCCTTTAGCAAAACAGGAGGTAGAAATGCCACAATGTGCTTTTATAGCATAGCATTTTCTATTACAATAAAATTTTCCATGGCATGGTATTTTAATCAGAATTACACTGGGGGACTGAAATGAAACCATTAGAATGTAGACCATTTACTTATCTAACCAGAGGACCTTCACAGGCTCTAAGCAATTTTCTTTCATTTCACATCTTGCTGTGTCATGTCGCATATCAGATATGCAATTGAAAATGAAATTATCTGTAACCATGTCACCTTAATCATATTTATTTAAAATGCAAAGGCTCTTCCATGGTACCTTATTCATTCTGCAAATACAATATAGTAATTTTAACTAAGGACTGTGCATAAAATTAAGTTTGAGGATGTGTTGAAGACTCAGCCAGCAAGTAATAGAATTTGCGAGTGTGCATGTATAGGAAACAGCACACATTGACACAGCTGCACCTGTGAAAGAAAGCATTCTAGAACAAGGATGTCTCATGCCTGCCCCGCCCCCATCCACACACCTCTTAAGATTGAAAACTCTGACCACATGGTCCAGCATAGGTGCCCTTGCCTCACTTACCTACACATAATGATATCATAATGGTCCTTTTTACAGATAAGAAACTGGGCTCTTGGGAATGTCTGTCTGCATCTTGCTGCACAATCTTACACTGTGATGCTTACAACATTCATTTTATTATCCTGTTACATTGACCATAATATTTACATTGATCTACACAGTACAAAGACTGTGAAATCACTGTGGGTGTTTTTTTTTTTTTTTTTTTGAGGGGGGCAGTATTTCTTGTTTTTAAATAGCATGGGGAAATTTTCCTCACCACAGCTTCTCAGCTGGCAAGAATGCTGAATGCTCCTTCCACTAGTCTGACTATAGGAAAAACATTATCAGGGCTTCATCTCAGTGAGCCACATTGGTCTCAACATCACAGAGATGCTCAGAATGGGTGTGTGTGTATGTGTGTGTGTGTGTGTGTGTATGCACTCGCACACGCACCTCTAAATGTACGTGTGTGTTTAGTGTATTCACATGCATCTGTAAGTATGCACATCTCAATGCCTTTGTTTGTGTTACTTGGTGCCTATGTGTTTTGGTTGCCAGACATGTAGACATGTGTAATTTTTTCATCTAATTGCTACATAAGGACTTACCCAATGTTCATTCTAGTTTTTTTTATTAATTCACATCTGCATATCTTCCTTTCATCACATGGCATTAGCAAGGCACTTACATATATACATACATACATACATACACACACACACACACACATATGCACAAGCACACACACACACACACACACACATACACTGTTTCTTGCACAGTATCTCTGTGATGTGAAAACTCTGAATTCAGGCTGTGTATTGTGTCTGTCTGTGTGCTCACAGGAAAGTTGTTTCATTTATGCCTACAGGATGAATAAAGATATGAACTCCCCAGGAACCTGGCACCACAACACAGAGGCACCTTCTGTGTATGATCTCATCACACAGCTACTTGGCCTTGAGCAGCTTGACATTTGCTGATCCCACCTAAGCATCTCACTCCAAGTATTCTGTGATTCACCATTTTCCTCCCGCTTCTTTGTTGCTCACAAAATGTGGTGTGCTTCTGGATGTGAGAGACTTGCTGGTACCAGCTGTGAGAAGAACAATAAGTACATATTTGACTATGCCGTACAGAAAGCTTTATCTACCACTTCTGAAAAGCCATGTCCAGAAAAGCCTCATGCATCAAAACAAAAGGGTACAATGATCCTAGAAATATAATTCTTCGTGAAGTTTTTAAATAGGGCAGTTATTCCGTTAGACTGGCATTCTTCAGGCTAGATGGAGAGTTATCATAAAGGACAGAGGAGAGAGAAATGAAAGAGTAGGGAAGATGGAAGGCCTCGGTTACAGGACAGGATATAGTGAAAACGGAAGGAAGTAGTATTAACTGAAAAGGTAATTTCTGCTCAGAATTTATATGTGGAAATTCTACTGAAGAAAATGGAAAGCAGAATAATAACCTATTTTCTAGTGTTTGCTCCTTAAGAAATCCTCTACTCTGAAGGTTTGAATGAATTCGTGGAGTTATTTTTGTTGTTGTTTTAACTTTTTGTAAAATTAAATTATAATTTCAACATTTTCCTTTCCCTTCCCATGTACATTCTCTTATTCTCGCTCAGATTCATGACCTCTTACTCTTTAAATGTTCATGGATAGATGTGATATATCATATATCATATATCTCAGGTCTTCTGCAGGAACAGACTCCTTCCCCCACACCTCCATGTTTATATTACAGTGTGCTGCTTAACTTTTCACTCTCATGCTCTGCTCTCATTTATTTGCCAGGTTGTCTTATAAAAATTTTGTAGTCAATAATCTGGCATGTGTACTTGGATCTATAGATATCATATATATTCCTAAATATATAATTACAACCTGTTCTGTCCATACAAAGTGTGTGTGCGTGTTGACATGTGAATGGGGTTTAGTTCTTTATATAGGCTTAGGGTCCTGTGAGGTGAAGAAATCTATTTGTGTCATCATTGTTCAGGTCTTTTTAGGAGCAAGCCATGCTATTGAGACTTCATGGGTATAGCATACC
The DNA here is from genome assembly GCA_019843965.1 of Rhynchomys soricoides. Taxonomy (NCBI): domain Eukaryota; kingdom Metazoa; phylum Chordata; class Mammalia; order Rodentia; family Muridae; genus Rhynchomys; species Rhynchomys soricoides. The sequence continues at coordinate 13,695,977 of JADRCH010000051.1, forward strand.
TGTCAATACTAGGTGAATCAATTCATAGAAACCATGTTGTTCCTCTGGCTTTCACAATCTTTCTGCTCCTTCTTCTGAGATGGTCCTTAAGCCTTTGGTACAGGCGTTGTATTGTAGGTCAATCAGTTGAGGCTGGATACTGCATGAGCCCTTGTTCTCTATGTGTTGATAGACTGTGGTTTTCTATAATGATTGCCTTCTGTTACAAAGAGAATTTTCTTTGATGAGGGATGAGAGCTGTACTTCTCTGTGGCTATGGGATAAATATTTAGAATATAGCTAAGAATAATAATGATTTAGTAAAGTAGTAGTATTAAGTTATCTAAGATCTATAATCTCACTAATGGCTGTTCAACAGGAGGGAGGTAATACACCAGTGTGGTGACACAAACACTTAATCCCAGCACTCAGAAGGCAGAGGCATGCAGATCTCTGTGTTTGAGGCCATCTTATTCTACGGAGATATTTCCAGGGCAGCCAAGGCTCCACAGAGAAATTCTGTCTCATAAAACAAAAAAGAAAAAGAAAATTAGAGAAACTGTGCCCAGTACTGGAATTCAGAGACTTCTTTATTGCAAATAGAGCACTACATTAGTACTGAGACCCCTTTGTGCTCACGTAAGCCCCATGGCTTCTATCTTGGAAGGCCTCTTCTTTATAGAAGCTAGTCATTATAGTATTCATTCTCCTGTGGAGGCCCACATGGCAAGCATCTGAGATAGGCTCTGGACACCAAGCATATAAGAACTGAGTTGGACCACACATCACTTTTCTGAGCTTAGATGGAGAACTTCACCACTTCAAGTGACATTGACACTTTTTATGGCAACCTAGTACTACTTTGAGACAGATATACACAGTAAGTATATGTCTGGGTTCCTGACTCATAGACACTAGAAAATAAATGTTTGTTGTTCTAAGAAACAAAGTTTTGGAGTCATTTAAAATGCAGAATCAGGTAATTAATGCAGTAATGTCCCTCTATTCTCCATGGTAATTAAAGTTGTGTTGTAAATTTGGAGATTAGGACAAGCCATCCATTTTTAACAGAACAAAAGAGTTCTGGAGTGTATGTGGTATGAGATATGAGGGAAGTGGCTCTCATCCAAGACCTTGTAACAGAAGACGACAATTTGTGAGGGGTTCAAGGAACCTCTGTCCTGGCTGCTTCTCATCTGTGTTAGTTTGATTCTCCTTCCCAAACTGTAAAGCAAATCTTCTCATCCTCTACTTCTGAGCAAGAGCACTTTCTATACCAGCATATAGAATGACAATTTTGGGTTCAGTTTTACATTCTAAAATTCAAGGTCAAAACTTTGGAGATAAATGGCCTATTTCTGGTCCTGAGATGCTGTGCAGCCACATGGTCGGGGATGCGGGGTATAGCAATAGAGTGTCAGATTTGCTTGGTACCCATGGAAGACTTTGAAAGGATTAACGAGGATAATGTTAAGACTCACTACATGATTCAGAAGAAAAATACAGCATGACAAATATTCTTGTGTTCAAAGGTAACCTATTTTCTTAAAATATTTTTGGGTTACCACTGGGACATAAACCTTTTTTAGGAAATATATTTTGATCTATTTTCTAACCGTAATGAGACTGGTAACCAACTAAGAAAAAAGGTAGATGCTTAACTTTCTATCATGACGGGTTGAAATGTCAAGGCCTGTTCAAACCTTAGCTGAACCACAAATTGATTTGTTGATTTAGAGGTCAGTCTTTTAATTGATAAGGTAATGACACCCTGAAACCATCACAAGGTTTGTCTTCACACATTGCCCAAGAGTACATAGTTCACAAGCAGGTGATGGCAGCACTGTGGACTAGCAGGGGTGTGAACCCACTGAGGGCTGCTTAGCTGGTGGTGTCAGTTCATCTAAGGAAAGTCTTTCTTCTGTCACACTTAGGGAACTGAATGTACACAGTATACTACTCACTGCTGTCATACAAGCCAAGAGGCCTCACAAAGGACATCATTTGTCAGAAGGCTGGCTGTTGTGGCAGGTGTCTCAGATGACACTTCACAAGTCCTAAGCATGATGAGAGTTCTTTCCAACCTTGCCTTGCTTTTATTAGCATCGTACTTCCCCAGGCTGTAGTTTCTCCTCTGTTTTTGCTCACTCTGCTTCTTTAAACTGAAGGAGTCTGGCACACTGACAGCATGGTGGAAGAAAACACACTCACACTGTGATGCATGTCATTGTACCCACTTGCACGCTAGACTTTTCTCAGTCTCTGGAATTGTAATCCAAAGATGAATGTTACCTTAAGTGGGAGCTTTTTTGAACACATACATTTAGGATAAGATCAGGAGAGGAGATATTGACTATTTGGTACTGAAAGGCATTCTTGTTGCTAGAGAACTCAGAGTTGAAGTATTGCTTTTTTACTGACTCTCCACAATATCTCCATCTTCGGAAATAAATAAAATCACACACACACACACACACAGGCACTAGTGCACTTTAGTGTATGAAACTTCATTTTCATAGTCTCTGTGAGGTTTCCATAGTGTTGAGGAAGCTACGGAGAATGTGTAGTAGGACATAAGTGTATGTGTAATATAAAAATGTTATGCATAGCTATTGACATCTTGAAGTCCTCTACAACCTTGGTTCTTCATGGAAGTCCAACATCATCCAGGAAAACAGGAGGAAGCCTTGTCCACCGACATTGAATGACAGCCAATGATTACTAGACTACTGGACCATTAAGCCTTAGCACATCTACTTTTGCACCTTTTGTTTGGAGGAATTGCTTTTGAACACTAAGGTCTTTATGATGCCCATCAGTAATGATCTGCATATTCCCAGATGAGGTAGCCTCATCAGCATTTAAAACACACACACACACACACACACACACACACACACACACACACTGATAAGCTATCCTCTTCTGGTGAAATGAACCAATTTGTGATGAATCAGAGAATAAAAAGGCAGATTTATTGATAAGCCACTATTGGGCTGGTTCATTGGTTCCAAGGAACAGGCCAGAGAAGTTGCCATGGGGAGGGAGACGGAGGGGATGAAAGGGAAGAGAAAGAGAAAGAGAAGTAGAAAGAGAAAGATAAGATAAGGCACATGTGTATAACAGACAGAGAGAGAGAGAGAGATTGTCTGGATTATATAGAAAAGAGCTTCTAGAGGAAGGGAAGCCCAACTCTTGAGCTAGAAAGTTGAGGGCAGAGGGCAGAACTGTCCTGTAACAGGTAGAGACTAAGGGATGCTGGGAGAACCTGGAAGGGAGGTCTACTTTAGTTGTTAAATATGTACCTCAGCCCTTTGTTCCAGCTCTGAAACTCAACATTCCAGCCTTTTGTTAATAATACATGAATAAAGTCATGAATAGTCCTCTATGACTATTTTCTGCTGACTTTGGGGTGTTCTTATGGTAGAAAGTGGTGCAAAAACCTGAAATGATGACCAAGTCCAGGAAGAGCAGGTTGTTTTATTTGCTTCATAAGTTGTTGGAACAATTTGGGCTACAGACATAAAGGCCCAGTTGAATCTTTTCAAGTTTATAGAAAGAAATAATTTCTATGTATGTTAGTATTACTACTGTTTGTAATTTTTACGTAAATCCTCATTGTAGTAAGACTAGATACACACCTTTGAGTCATAAAAGATTCTTGAGAAACCATTTAAAAATCTTGAGCTTGTGACTATGATAGTGGATCCATAGTGCAATGGTTTACCAGAGTCTGACTTATAATTTATCAGAACTACATTGATTAATGTCAAATGTCTGAACTTTAAAGTCTCAATATAACAGTGGCATAGTGAGGGGAAGAGATCTGAAGCATGTTCATCCCTCCCATAGGCCTTAAGTCACTTGCTTATCACCCTTCATGCTTTTCACATCCTTCAGCCATTATAGCTTGCATTTTACCAACCTCAAAACATCTTCCTAGAATCTCAAACACTTTTTTAGATCCTTAAACACTTTCTCAGAAGCTTTCATATCCTCGGACCTCACGCCCCCCCCCCCCACACGAGTGAGTGGCTGGGAGAGAGTTAGTCACAATGCCTTCAGGCCTCCAGCATCTTGTAAACATTGATACTTTGATTGTCAACTACCTTATGAATCTTCTTAGTAACACCTCAACACTTGTCACCTTTAAACAGTATGTCTGCCAGGTAGCTACACTGGGTTTTCTCTTTCCAGTTCTATTGTGATCTCCAGCTCTGAAATTGAACACACTATCTCTATAGGTATTGTGTGTGGGAGGTTGAAATTTCCTGCACTTTAAAAACTTACTGTATTAATTAAAAGAATTTATCAAGTATTTTTCTTTGTCTAGACGTGCTTCTAACTAAGAAATTGAGCTTTCATCATGAATTAGTAACGCATTTGAAATTTATCTGCCTAGTCTTCATGCTCTCCAGAAATCCTTGGAGTCTTGATGTGATACAAAACTTTCTTAACATCAGAGAGGAAAACCCTGGACACCTTATTCAGAGTGGACGCAAGGAAATATTTCTTCTCTTATTCAGAGGAGAGGTATAACCGGGTAGTTTTATGTGGGTAGTCATATTCAAAGTACATGAAAATATGAGTTTAAAAACCAGATTTTCCAATAGAAAAAAAAAAAAAAACTAAAAAGGCAAAATGGGGTTTCCCATAGAAACAGTGAAGAGCCTAAAGAGTTAGCATGGGGACAGCCATCTTTCATCCTCTGAGGATTTCTTCCCAGTTGTTGGCATCTGCCTCTGAAGAAGTCTTCCTTTCCTTACATTCTAAAAATATTCTCTCTGTAAATCCCCCTCCTCTAGTTCTAAGCAGTTCTGCAATTCAATACTGCCAGAAGCTTCTCTGCTGAGATTAGCTCTTTAGACCCTCAAGAGACTTGCATTGGGACCCTTCCTACTGAGTGAAAGGCAGAGGACTCTCACTTTCTAGGCAAGCTTTCCTTACCATTGCTAGTTCTTGTTTGCATCTGCCACCTTTGCCTTTGAGCTCCAATTTGCATAGAGTTTGGAGCACCTAGGAAGTTAACTGACCATTCCAAATCATTACCACTTTCACCACCCTTTCTTCTGAGGTCCGTACCTAGACAGCTACACTGAGTCTTAAATAGCAATCTCTCACTTTGCACCCAGGATAATCTCTCTATGTCTTTGGAGTTGAAGTCACATGGGAAACCAAGCTAATCAACAGGCTTGGGTCATGCAGAAGTGTAAGTATTCAACAGTCATAATATACAGGATCTAGGTCAATGTTGTCTAGGTGATAGTTTGTCCAACGGGTCACCTCCATTCTCAATTCTTTCCTGACATCTTATTCTTTCTTTGTTCCCTTTCTTTTGTCCTCTATTTTAGATCTTAGACTCTGTATTTATTTCTCATTTTAGTTTTTCTACTCCAAATATATATTTATTTGCAGTGGGGTCCATGATTTGCCAAAAAATGATACCCCAAATGATAGTAACTGCAAAGAGTGTTTTATTTTTGCAGAAGTCCAGCATGCTGGGATCTCCCATTACCAAGATAAAGAGACAGTCAAGTGAGTTTGCAGGCTTGATTTAAAGCACATTAGGGAAATTCCAAGGTAGGTGGGCTTTATCTTAGTCTATCTCTAAGGACATTCAATTAATGAGGGCTGGCTGTTAACTGCTGACCCATTGTCTTTGTTTTAGGCCAGGTGATGGGGCAGTTTCTGATGGCAGGGCAGTTTCTGACTAGCCTGAAGCCTAGGTTTTTAGGCCTAATCTCCTGAACTTACAATTTGTGTCATGGAGGGAGCCTTTCTCATCAGGTATATGATAAAACTTCTTCTCTAGCCAAGCAGGACCTAACAGTAGTCCCAGTTTCTGCTGTTGGAGCCAGAAGGCAACAGTGTTAGTCATAGGGCAGCATTCCCTTCAAAGGCATTCTCATTGGAGCTACAGAAACAGGCCCGATTAGACACTAGGCACCTCCACAACCTGCCTTGAGGTACCTGGCTTCAATTAGGCATCTTCAAGATCAGCTCCTAGGGACCTGGAGACAACAAGAAATGTCATCAGTAGCTGCCCAGGAGCAACACATTTCCATTGTCTGTCACACGTCCTCCTGAGCATGAGCCACACTCTGAGTAAAAAGCCCTGCTTTTCTTTCCTCTCTCCTTAGTTTCTTCCTCCACCCAGAGGCAGCCTCTGTGCCCCCTTACCCCTCCCTTTAATAAGTCTTCCATGTGAGACCTGTTGGTGCCCCCATCAGAAGCCCCCATCAGAAGGTGCACTTTATTAGCCAGGCCTTATTCTGGTTCTCCTGTGCCCCTTCTGTAAGTGTGCCCTGCTTTTCTTCCTCCATGGCTTCCAGACACTCACATTACAATTCTTCAGTTTGTCACTGTACCTGAACATTTCTCTTGTGAAATTCTACATTACCACAGAGGTTTGAGGCAATACATTCAATATAGAAGCTTATGTGTCTGTCTTATCCAACATTTGGGCAACTATAAAATGTAAATATCATAAAAGTCAAAAGAATAAGGGATTTGACTTTTAAAAACGCATAAGCTATGAAATGACTGACTAATTGAAGTCAGATTAGCTGACATTCCTCAGCAGATGCATGGATAAGAAAAACGTAATACTTACACTTAGTGGAATGTTATTCAAGCACAAAGAAAAAATAAAATAATATTCATCGGGAAGTTACAGACCTGAAAAGTATTATTTCAGGAAAATGTCTTAGAATTTGAAATACCAATGGCATATTCTCACTCTTATAGGCAAATCTTTGGTCTAAAGTTTATGTATGTCTATGTGTGGGGGTGTACAGGTCAGGTAGCTAGAAAGGTAACAAACACAGATTCAAAAGAGGTCTTAAAAGTGGATCTGTGGAGTGCTGGAGAAAGATCTTAGCAGTCAAAAGCACTTGTTTGCTAGGTTCCCAGCATTCAGTTTAGACATTCAGTTTAGATAGTTCACAATTGCTGATAAGTGTGGCTCCAGGGGATGTGACTCCTGCCTCTGTTCTCCAGGCACATACTAATACATGTTCACATCTATGCATGAGATACCCTCCCACCTCCCTATACGTGTGTGTGTGTGTGTGTGTGTGTGTGTGTGTGTGTGTGTAAAATAAAATGTTAAAAGAAAGATGACTGGGGAGGGAAAGATGAAAAATAGCTAACAGAATAATGCATATGACAAGGAAACAGAAGTTAATAGGACAAAGAAGGGGTGATCCTGAGGGGCAGGGTTTGGGAAAGAAGTTAGAACAGTAGTTTTCAACCACAGGTCACCTACAATCATCAGAAACCAGAAATTTACATTACAATTCATAGCAGTAGCAATAAAAACAATTTTATGGTTGGGGGTCACCACACCATGAGGAAGGGAGCAGCAACTGTTTCTGATGGATTGGCCGGCTTTGGGGCCCTGGGTCCTCCTACTGGGTGGCTTGTCCAGCCTTAATGAGGACCCAATCTTATTGCAACTTGCTATACCATGGTTCCTGGGACATCTGCCCTTCTCTTTGGGGTGTAAGGGGAGGTAGAGGAGCCTGGATGGGAAGGGGGAGAGATGAGGGGAATGGAGGAGGTAGGGAGCAGAATGAGGGAGAGGCAACTGTAGGAATAGAATGTTTGAGAGAAAAAAATTAATAAAATAATTTTAAAAATGGGGGTCATAGCATTAGGAAAGTTGAGGACCACTGGATTATAAAAAGAGGATTAATGAAAAATGTATGAAAATCTCATAATGAAACTCATTTTTTATGTATTTTTTTATGAAAACTAGTAAATAAATACAACAATGAAATACATTGTAGCTTCTGACAATTTTTTAACCAGAAATTGAAGTGTATATAAGAAACTACAGATACTAGAAAACAGTGTGTTTATTAAAGTGATTGCCACACAAATGTGAGAATCTGAGTTTAGAAACCATGTATGATCCAGGCCTGGCACATGCTTGTAATCCAAGAGCCAGACAGTTGAGGACAGAAAAATCCTTGGGGCTAGCTGGCCAGCCAATCTACTACGTTCAGTGAGAGTCTTTAAAAAAAATAAATAAATAAATGGAGAGCAATTGAAGAATATACCTAATGCAAACCCCTAGTTTTCATTATGTATGCACACATAGAGAAATAAACATGAATACATACACATACATACACACACAAGAAAAGTGAATAAATACAAGCAAACCCCCCTTGTCATACACTAAACATGTAGGTGTAGGGTAAAGAAGTCAGCTCAGGAACTTTGGAAAATTCCACCAAGGCCCTGAGTACATGGGCATCCCTCCAGGCCTGGAAGAAACAGGTTAGAGAGCACATAGACTGGAAGGGAGAGGCTGATTAAGACCTTGCTGCCTCATTCCCTAAAGACCAGTAAGGTTAAAAGTCACACTGTTCTGCAAATCACACTGTGCCTAATGGCTACTGCTCTAAAAACAAATGGTGCTGGTTAAACTAGCGGTCTACACGTAGAAGAATGAGGATTGATCCATTCCTATCTCCCTGTACAAAACTCAAGTCCAAGTGGATCAAGGACCTCCACATAAAACCAGATACACTGAATCTAATAGAAAAGAAAGTGGGGAAAAGTCTCTAACACATGGGCACATGGGAAAAATTCCTGAACAGAACACCAATGGCTTGTGCTCTAAGATCAAGAATCAGCAAATGGGACCTCATGAAATTACAAAGCTTCTGTAAAGCAAAGGACACTGTAAATAGGACAAAATGGCAACCAACAGATTGAGAAAAGACCTTTACCAATCCTATGTGTGATAGAGGGCTAATATCCAATATATACAAAGAACTCAAGAAGATAGACTCCAGAGATCCAAATAACCCTATCAAAAAATGGGGAACAGAACTAAACAGAGAATTCTCAACTGAGGAAACTCGTAGGGCTGAGAAGCACCTAAAGAAATGGTCAACATCCTTAGTCATCAGGGAAATGCAAATCAAAACAACCCTGAGATTCCACCTCACACCAGTCAGAATGGCGAAGATCAAAACTCAGGTGACAGCAGAAGTTGGCAAGGATGTGGCGAAAGAGGAACACTTCTCCATTGCTGGTGGGAATGCAAGCTGATACAATGTCTCTGGAAATCAGTTTGGCGGACCCTCAGAAAAATGAACATAATACTACCTGAGGACCCAGCTATTCCACTCCTGGGCATATATCCAGAAGATACTCCAACATGTAATAAAGACACATGTTCCACTATGTTCATAGCAGCCATATTTATAATAGCCAGAAGCTGCAAACAACCCAGATGTCTTTCCACAGAGGAATGGATACAGAAAATGTGGTACATTTACACAATGGAATACTACTCAGCTATTAAAAACAATTACCTCATGAAATTCTCAGGCAAATGGATGGAACTTGAAAATATCATCCTGAGCGAGGTAACTGAGTCACAAAAGAATGAACATAGTATGTACTCACTGATAAGTGGTTATTAGCCTAAAAGTTAGGAATATCCAAGAGTCATTTCACAGCAACCATTGGGCTGAGCATGGGGTCCCAGATGGTGGAGTTGGAGAAGGGACTGAAGGAGCTGAAGGAGTTTACAACCTCATGGAGGGAGCAACAGTGTCCACTGGCCTGACCTCCCGATGCTCCTGGAGACTGGATCACCAACCAAAGAATACACATGGAGGGATCCATGGTGCTGGCCACATATGTGGCAGAGGAAGGTCTTGTTAGCCATCAGGGGGAGAAGAGGCCCTTGGGCCTAAGGGTGTTAGATGTCCCAGTATAAGAGAATGCCAAGAAGGGAAGACCAGAGTGGGTGGGTGGATGGGTGGGAGAATACCCCCATAGAGGCAGAGGAGGGGGAGGGGATAGTGAGGTTCCAAAGGGGAGATCTGGGAAGGGGGAAACATTTGAAATGTAAATAAAGTATCAAAAAAAATCTGTATAAAAGCTCAATGAACGGGCTGTACATGGTCTCTCTCTCTCTCTCTCTCTCTCTCTCTCTCTCTCTCTCTCTCTCTCTCATTGGTGTGCAAGGAGACCCCAGTATGCTGGAACAATAAATTCCTCTTGCTTTCTGCATCGATCCCCAAGTCCATGGTGTTCACTTGGGGGTCTCCAATAAGTTAAGGCTTTCCAGAGTCTTCCAGGGTTTTCCTCATGTGGCTCTTTTTCTGGTCTTATTGTGTCAATAATTTGGGTTTGTTCCCACAATCAACGGTAACCGTGCCTATAAACTTAGACAGGTTTTTAAAAACATCACCTTTATTTATTTATTTAATCCCCATACAAAGGTTTTCCCTTAGGTTCCATACAACATAGCAACACAGCTTTCTGGCCCTGTGTGTTAATGGTGAGTGCTCTGCATGAGCAGTACAAACTGCTGAGAAAGGATTCTGTGATGTCAGTTTGATCAACATTCTGTGCAGCAGATCCTGAAGTTTATGCATAAGAAAATGAAATAAAAAAATTGAAGAAAGAAAGAAAACTCAGAAGGAAGGAAGGAAAGAAGGAAAGAATGAATGAAGGAAATGGAAGGAAGGAAGGAAGGAAGGAAGGAAGGAAGGAAGGAAGGGAACGGAAGAACAATGGCTGTGTGAGTTGCTAGGAAACACATGACAGTTGAGTATTCAGGGTCACAGCACTCAGCTGTTGCAACTCTTGCATATTTTTTTTCATTTTATAAAATGCAATTGTCTGTCAGGGTCAGCTGTGATGTGCTCTTCTTCCAGATAGATCTCTGCTTGCATTCAAAAGACTCAATTATAGTGAGAATGCTATCATTTGAATTCTAAAATCATTTGTGTTTCTGATACAATATGAAGCTTTTCAACTAATTAGAAAGCACGACCCTTTAAGAATACAGATATTATACATTAACCTGCACAAGCATGCTGTTATTTTTTGTTTATCAATTTAATTTAAGCTGTTGGCCCGCGAACTTTCTGCCTTCACACAGAGCTTGTGTCTTATGGGAGCAGCAAGAAGCTGGAATACAGAGCTCATGGAATCATGTATCTTCAATATGTTGAACTCCTGAATGTTATTTTCATTTATCTCATTAGTAATGGAATATTTTAATCAAATAAAGATGAATTTCAATGGACATTAAACCTGTAATTTAAATGTGTTTGTAAAACTTTTCCTTATTTACAAGTTTATCCTAACCTACAAGTATGTTCATATTCTTCGTGTCCCTGTGAAAGTTTTTAGATTCAAAAGAACTCACTTGTGTCAAACCCTGACAAATGGCTCCAGCATACTCATGAATGGAAGGATTTCACACATGATTTGTCTGATAAAAGGGACTTTCACAAGGACAGAAAAATCTCACTCAAGAAAACTCCAACACTGTACCAGCCCTAAACATAGAAACTGCTTTAGTTGTTTGTTTAGTTTAGCTGTTCACTCCAGCTGCTCACCCTGGGAGCTTACCAGGATGATAGGGAGGCTCAAGGACCAATGGGCTTTTTTTAAAACAGTGTCTAGAGCTTTGCTCTTTTTCCTAAAACTATACTTCTTGTTGAGGCAATTGCCATTACTTGCCCAGTTCAGAGGCTGCCTGTCTCTGTATGAGTGCCTCAAGTTTCAGGCATATTCTTTGTTATTTCAAAAATGAAAATTTTAAGCATAGAAATTCATCCTTGTATTTTGTCCTTTGGAGGAACAGAGACTCCAGTGTAATGGCCATCCATAAAATTCCAGGATGTGATCCAGACACAAGTGGTTCATCCACCAAGAAGAGTGTTCATTCATTCAAGAACCAATAACTCCAAACACCTGGACCTTTGTTATAAATCCTAAACATCATACCAATGGGGTAATAATTTGACACTGCTTTAATAGACTGAATTATGTCCTGACTCCAAAATATGAACCATGAACGTCTCACAATATAACCTGACAATCCTGTGTTGGGGTGGTTTGTCAGACATGACTTGTGTGTTTATCAAAACAAGAAATATAGAGACAGCAAGCTGAATTTAAAACATCAACAAAGAAATGAAGATCAACATATGTACGTGAACACTCAGTTCTATACCCCAGCACTTTGATTTCTTTGAATCTAGAAGAAGTTAGAAACTGAAATTGATACCAGAATATTGATGTATTTGTGATTAGATCATATTAGGAAGAGAAAGGCTCTGGTATCTACCATGCATGCCTATGGTAGCTTTAGAATTTATAAAAACCATAAGACAAGGTCAGTAGATAAGCAGATTTCACTGTGAAACATTTTATTGGTCCTGTCTTAGGGGATAGTGAGTTGTCCCCAGGCTTTCTCTATTGTCCTCAGTCTTATAATTTTGTCTTTGTCCTCAGTACAGAGGGTAAATTATATTGTTTCAAGTCATACAATCATATTAACCCTAAAATGACACGGATGATTAAACTACCTAAGATTTCAAGGCAGCTATGATAAAAATGTTGCACCATATTTTTAGATTTCATTATTATTTTTTATTATATTCTTTGTATCAGTGATTGGTTTAAAAAGGATGTTAGATACATCCTTCAAAGTAGCACACATCCTTAATCCCAGCACTTAAGAGACAAAGGCAGGTGCATCTCTGTGAGTTCAAGGCCAGCCTGGTCTATGGAATGAGTTCCAGAACAGCCAAAGCTACACTGAGAAACTCTGTCTCACAAAACCAAATTTTATAAAAAGAAGAAAAGAAAAATGAAAAAGGATGTTTCGATTCAAGTGTGACATGTACTTTGACCATAACCCCTCACCCATGACCTCCCCTTTCTCTGCACCATGCTTTGATACTTTCTTTGCTTCTTTTGAAAGTCTCCCATATAGTCCTGGGTCATATATATTTTATATATAGTAAAATCCACATGTAAGAAAAATGGGCAATATTTGCCTGAATCTGACTTATTGTGTCTAATGTAAAAATCTCAACTTGCATCTATTTTCCTGCAGGTGACACAGTTTAATACTTTATAAATGAATGGCACTCCACATATTCTTTACTCATTCATTGTTAATGTACACCTAGACTTGTTCCATCCATGGCTTGGCTATTGTGAATAGAGCTACAATAAACATGGATATGAGTGGTCTCTGTAGTAAACAGACTTACATTCATTCCTTTGTTATATTCTCAGAAGTGATACAGCTGAATCACACGGTAGTTATATTTCTAGATTTTATAACCCTTCATGCTCATTTCCAGTGGTTGAGCCAATTTATACTTTCACCAGTAACATATAATGGTGCCCTCTTTTCTACAGATATATCCCAATTGTATCTACCATACAATAGTGAGAAAGGAGAAGAGTAAGATAGATAGATAGATAGATAGATAGATAGATAGATAGTGAATAAACCTGTCTAAAACATTAAATTTTCAATAAGAGACTTGTAAAATTGCAGGAGAAAGAGGTGGGTCCACTCAGTGTCAGAGGTATAGGATCTATCTCTTTAATGGGCATAAGGACAATGCATGTCTCTGTATCATCCCGCTTCTTTCTCTGGCAATTTGTGTTGGTATCTTTTAATGGAAGCATGTATTTTTTTGAACTTTGCTTCTCATGATGATCTCTGTATTGTTTCTCCCCAACTACAGTGTTCTTTTTGATCAAAGCAGTAGGTACACTATTTTAGTTGCCTTCCTGTCTCTAGCTATGGTTCACAGCTTTTGTAAATGTTTTCCACTGGCTTGTCTTAGCTCTTGAAACACTTAAACAAATCCCATTGTGTCTGGCTTTTAGGGACAGCTAGGATTTTGTCTCTCCAGTTTATGACTCACACCAGCTTTCCAACTCTTGGAAAAGTCCAGGGCTCTGACATTTTTACCTTCTGGGTATGGGATTCAGAAGTTGGGTTCATAGGCTATAATGTGCTAACATTTGCCCCAGGCTCATGTATTAACTATACTAGCAGAGTTTTTGCCTACCTGCTAATGATTCTCTGTCTCTGTAAGAAAAAAAGTCTTCTTGAAAGATCTATTTTAAAACAATCTCTCAATAACAACAACAACCACAATAAAAACAAAGTCCTGATTGAGTGCAGAAATCTATCAGACTTTCAAAGAACAACTAATGCAAGTTCTTCATAAATTCTTCTATATTATAGAAAAGACTGAAACACTTCCAAACTCCTTTTACCAAGATAGCTTTACCCTCTTACCCAAACTTGGTAAAGAATAGACAAAAACGCACAGACAATTATAAGCCAGTATCCCTGATGAACTTATATACAAAAATTCTGAATAAAATGCTCGCAAATCTCATTCAATCACACATCCAAAAGATTATTCATCGTGAACAAGTTGGCCTTATTCTAGAAATATAAGGATACTCATGTAAATCAAGAAACATACATCATCACACAAATGGATTCAAGTTCAGAAACCAAATAATCATTTCAATTGAAACAAACAAACAAGCAAGCAAACAAAGATGTTTGACAAAATCCAACATTCCTTCATAAGAAAAACCCTGGAGACTGTAGGGATGGAGTGAACATATGTCAACATGACAAAGGATATAACAATCCAACAGTCGTCATCATGTTAAATCAAGAAAAACTGGAAGCATTCCTACTAAGATTAGGAACAAGACAAAGGTGTCTACTTTTACTACTACCTTGAAATATAGTGCTGGAAGCCATAGCTAGAGCAATAGATAAAAAACAAGAAATAAGAACATCATAAGTTGTGCAGGTAAATGAATAGAGTTAGAAAATATTAACTTGAGAGAGGTAACTCAGACCCAAAAGGACATGCATGGTATGTACTCACTAACAAGCAGAATATTAGCCCCAAAAGTACAGAATACCCTGGATACCATCCATAGAACTCAAGAAGGTTATCAGGCCGTAGGGCCCAAGAGAGGATGCCTTAATTCCTCTTGGGAGGGAGAAGAAAGCAATTTCAGAGAGGGAGGGGCAGAGGGACAGAGAGATCTGGGTGGAATAGGGGACAGGGAAGGGAAAAAGGGAACATGATCGGGTATTATGGGGAGAGGAACAGGAGTGAAGCTCTGAGGGCCAGAAGAAAGAATGTTAACAGACAATCTTGGGAGGTAGGGTACAACCCTCTAGAATGTACCAGAGACCTCAGAGGTGAGAGAAGCTCGGGACTCAAGGGGAGGGACCTTAGATGAAATGCCCAATAATGGGGAAAGGGAACTTGTAGAATCTACCTCCAGTAGAAAGACAGAGCATCCAGTGGAGTGGTGGGTTTGCCCTCACACAGTCAAAAACTCTGACCCAGAATTGTTCTTATCTCTAAGAACTGCAAGGGCAATAATGGAGAAGAGACTGAGGGAAAGAAAGTTCAGTGACAGGCCCAAATTGGGATCCATCTCAAGGGGAGGCTCCAAGGCCTGACACTATTACTGATGAAACTTGATCCTTCCTTCTTTCTCATCCTGAACACAGATTAATTCTAAATGGATCAAAGATCTCAATGTTACATCTAAAAAATGTTAATTTTGGCAGAGTAGGAAGTACACTTCAGGATATAGGCTCAGGTAAGGATTTTCTGAATAGGACTCCAGTCACCCAAAAAATAGAACCAATAACTAACAAATAGGATTTCATGAAATTAAAAATCCTGTACAACAAAGGAATCTGTTGATTGAAGAGTCAGCCGACAGAATGGGAGAAAACAAATGCTAGCTATACATATGATGAAAGATTAGTGACTTAAATACATAAGAAACAAAACAAGTAAAGAAGAAACAATTGCTTTTAGACGTGGGCCATGTAACTGAACACAGCATTCTCAAAAGCAGAAATACAAGTGGCTACCTATTTTTGTAAAATAGTGTTCGCTATCCTTAACTTTGAGGGGAAATGCAAATCAAAATTACTTTGAGAATTCCTCTTACCTTGTCAAAACTAAGTTTAAGAAAACAAAAGACAGCAATGCTGGAAAAGATGTATCAGGAAAACTTATGCACAGTGGGTAAGCAACTAGTGTAGCCACTATGAAAATCAGTAAGGCAGTTTCTCAGAAATCAATAAATAGGTCTGTCATATAACATAATTATATTTGTTTAGATTTCTATTGCTATAATAAAATATCATGACCAAAAACCATCTGGGAAGAAAGGGTTTATTTCATTTATATTTCCATGTAACAAACAGTTCATCATTGAAGACAATGAGGGCAGGATCTTAAACAGATTAAAGGAATGTTGCTTACTCTTTGATCCTCACAGCTTTCTCAGACTTAGAGCATCCAGGGGTGACACCACCTTCAATGGGTTGGACCCTCCATATCAGTCAGTAATTAAGAAAATGCACTACAGTTTTGCCTATTCCCCTCCTTTACAAGAGACAACTTTTCAGTTACGACTCCCTCCTCTCAAAGGGCTCCTGCTTGTTTCAAGTTGACATAAAAATTAGCCAGTACTACTGACAGCTTTTCAATATGACATACAAACACATCATTGTTAAGCCTTTCTTTTCTTGTTCATTTCCAAGAGCATGCATTAATATTAATATCACAATCTAAAATATTCTAAATTTTAAGTCCTGCAGTCTTTGAAAATCCCTGTCTTCCATGGGCTCATATATTTGAATGACTGATCCCTAGATGGTGAAACTGAGTAGAAAGAATTGAGAGGTATGAACTTGGTGGAGCAGCTGTTTCTCTGGAGATGTCTGAGCTTTGGAATTTCAAAAGCCCATGCTATTCCCAGTTAGTACTCTCTGCCTTGTGGTTGTCTCAAGGTGTAAGCTCCCTGATATATTTCAGTGCCATACTTGCCTGCCCCTGGTCACACTCCCCACAATGATGGCCATGAACTCATTCTGTGAAACTGTAAGCTCTTAATAAACTCTTTTATAAATTCCTTTTGTCATGTTTCCCTGTCACAGCTATAGAAAAATAAGACAGAAGTTGGTACCTGAAGTGGAGCTAATGCTGTGTCAAGCCTGACAATGCTGGCTTTTTTGGAGAAATATGGAAGATTTGAGACTTGCTAGCATAGTGGTTAAACTCTGTGAAGGGACTTAGTGGACCACCCTAGTAGAATCTTGGAAGACATTAGTGTAGAGAGCAATGTGGACTACTGATACCCAGCTCAATAAATTTCAGAGGGCAACAGTATTAACAGAAATAGACACAATTATGGTGATATTTTAGCATAGAAAGTGACTGCTTTTCAGTACAATTTATAAGTCTCAAACCCTTGGACAAATGGCTGAGGAGCATATTTACATTTCAAAGTGAACATGGCTGCCAGGTTTTCCCAGTGTCACTCAGCACCTATCTGTTACACAGTCCTCCTGCTTTGCATGTCCTGCCCCCTACCCTGAACTCTCCAACAGATTGAGCTGACTGCCCTTCCCTATATTATCCAAGTATTTTGGCTACCCATCCCTTTGTACCTTGGTCCTGCTGGCTGCTGGACCTGGCTCCTTTCTTTTCCCTCTCCTTTCTCCTCCCCTCTTCTCACATGGTTCAGGGCCATGCCTACCCTGGACTCTTCCAGATTTCTCTGCCTCTGGTTACACTCAGAGTTTGTCTACAATAAACTTTCTCCTCCACCATACCGAGGAACAGTCATGTTCTTATTTATTTATTTATTTATTTACCGTTATCTTAAAATTCTGCATGAGACTAAATTGAAGAGTTTTAGACTAAATTCAGTGATAAGGAGATTTCAAGACTATGCCACTTGGATATTGCATCTAATTGGAAAGCTGCTGTGGCTTTCAACATAATTGTCTGGTGCTGAGAGTCATATCATAAACTTAATTCCTTCTCCCCTTTGCATTGGTGGTTGTTAGGCAGGGGTGGGCTTGTAGCCTGGGGGTGTAGGTTTGTTGGGGAATAACCTGGAAACACTAGTCTTGTGGCGGATGAAACCTGGAAGCACTGTTCTAGTTGGAGATTAGCCTAGAGACTAGAGCTACGCTTAAGTTTTCTTTCGGGGGAGGGGGGTACCAGCCAGTTAGTTTACTTGAGTTCAAACTTAGGTCAGGTTCTCTAAAATGGAGCCTGAACTTAAAAGATTTGGCCTCTCAGTATCATGTCCAGTACAACTATAGCCAAGACTTGAGAGTTCTTGGAAGAGATGAGCCCAGCCTCTGAAGGCAGAGACCCACAGGCTCTGTGTGTTGCCTTTACAAAGAAAAGAGAGCAACTTTTACGGTTGGGGATATTTAAAAGGCAGAGGTGTTATCTGAGTGCCAGGCCTTACCCAAAGCTTTAGAGGTCATAAGGACATGTAAGTGTACTTCCCCTAAAAGATATTTTCCTTTTGGCTCTCAGAATGCCTTACACAGAGACCTGTGAACTCCAACAGGAGGATTAACTGAATCACCAGCTGTACTTGAAGTTAGGTTTGCTCTTGATGGAAGCTTTACAGGCCATCTGTCTATGAATACAAGGCTTATGATGAAAGAGGTAAGAAGCTCTCAGTGAAACAGAATAAGGGGAATGATGCCCTCCGGGCAAGACTCCACCCAGTTTGTAAAAAGAAAGGTTATGTAACAAAGAAAAGTTTACCCCAGCATCTCAGTTTAGCATGCTGGCGTTAAATTAGGCCTTTACCTCCCACCACATAGACCAAACCTCCCTCCACATCTGCTTTTCCTTCTGAATCACCCCCCCCCCCCACACACACACACACTGTGCTCTAAGGCTGCAGCCTGTACCATGGCAAGGAGCTATTATGTGAGGTCTCACAGACCTGAACCTCAGTCTATCTTCTTTTCATGTGCCTGAGAATACCATGAGAAAACCATGCTTCCCCACATGCTGTGCTGTGAAACAAAATGGGAGCTTACCTCTGTGGATCGGTCATCTCGTGTACAATGTTTGCACACAGATTTCACTATCTCATACAACATCATGTGTTTTGGTAAAGGAAGACCTATGGTGTGAATGAATCACAGTAGATGGTGTTGCAGGCAGGCCCAGCTTTCAAGGTGCAAAGACTCCCGATAGCAGCACCTGCTTGTCCCATCCTCAGCTGACCATCCACTCAAATGACTGCATGAGTGAAGGCATGAGCCTTCTGTCCAGAAACATGCCAAGCCCTCTGTCCCCGTGAATGGACAGGTTATATAGTGGTGGACTGGTTTTGTTACCCCTACTCTGATGTGGGACTCCCAAAAGGCCACGCTTTACCTGGGCTGGAGCTGTAGGTCTCTCAACCACCAGTTTTCCACTGTATTTCCCATAAGGGATGGTGGACATAAAACCTAACTCTGGGGATTGCTGCCCACTCCTGGCCACGAAGCCACCATGGTTCTTCTGTAATGACTCAGAATGTTGCAAGTCTCAGTCATTAATTGTGAAAATCTTGAAAATTTTGGCTGAATTATCCTGGCTCTAATCTTGGAGACCCCAAGTCTAGTGTCTGGCATGAAGGTGTTACTGGAAATGCTTCTGCTCAAACGGAAGAGGATCCTGGGACTCAGAAACCCAGGAATGACACAGATCTGAGGTTGGGCAGTGTCTCAAAGGAAGCACATCCTGAGACACAGGAACCACACAGCTCTGAGAGGAAGCTTCCTCAGCAGAAGCATTGCAGCTCCCAGGGGACAATATCCCTAGCTGAGCCGAGTTCAGGAGCCTCAGCCTTGCCCCTTCTTTGCCTCTTCTCTTCTTCACTTCATTTTTTTTTCCTTGTTGGCTTTTTCCAAGGAGAGAGTCACACTAGGCAGAAAAAAAATCTCATGAAAGAGATTTATTTGAGGACTGAAGGTGTGGAGGGATGAATCCACGATTGGCTGCCCTCTGCTTCTGGGTGCAGACAGTAGGGAATTTGACAAATGGCCAATGATTATAAAGTATTTCTAGGGGGTGAGGGAGTGGGTGGAGCTTCTCAGGACAGAGATTTCCAGAGTGAGGATTAGTGGGATTGCAAGTCTTGAACTTAGGGTTGGGGGGCTCAGGCATTGGTGGGTTGTCCTGGTCAGGGATTGGTAGTTTTTTGTGGAAGCCCCGGGATTTGTGGGTTTTCTTGCTGAGGGATTAGTGGCTTTTTTCACCCTCTTTTTTTCTGCATCAGGCCCATGGGTTAGGGTAGGAAGTCCCTTCTGGCTAAAGCTGGCTTTCCTGAGGCTCCATCTCTCTGGGGCAGTTGGCTGGGAGGGGGCAGGCTTGAGAGGTAGTGCTGCCAATGTGGACAGCTCCGGTGGTATAGCTCCTGCAGTAGTGTTTCATGAACGCTGTAGGCTGAGGCAGTAAAGAAGTGTCACCACCTCATGCTGGCAGTAGGCTGAGGGAGGAAAGGTGTCCCACTGTGGACAGCTCCTGAGGGGCAGCAGCTTCTTCAGAGGCAGGAAAGGAGGACCATCACCATAGATAGCTTCTACAGCTCTTGTGGGGTGGCCATAGGCTGGGTATGAAGGAGGGGCCTGCCACTTTGACAACTTTTGTGGTGTGCTGCTCAAAGACTACAGTGATACTGTGTGTGTGTGTGTGCGCGCGCGCACACACGCACATGCAGGCGTTTGCAGTCAAGTGGCCTCATATGTAACAAGACTGTGAGCTTAAGGATCTTGTCAGTGTCATTTGAAGATTTTATGTAGTCAGAGTGCCTGATAGTTGCAAAGGGGTTTATAGCACTCAAGGGGGCAGCTGCTGTCATGTCATGAGCCTGGCCACCATGCTGTCTTTCTGAGTGCTCTTTGTGGCTATTCCTGGCTGTCTACTGTGAAGCAGTTCATCCAAGGAAACATTTGAACTAAAGCAGACTTTTTAATCATCCATTACTGTGAGAAATAGACCAGTCCACCCATAAAACATGGGCTTCTCTTGGGGCTGAAAGAACAAAGTCTGATCAAACCTGATTAAAACCCTGGATTTTGAACTTAAAATGGAGTTAACTTTAAAATCATCTGTACAAGAGTCACAGTGTCCACTGATGCAACAACTGTATGTTGAGACTCACCATGGCACGTGGTTCAGGATAATTGCTCGCCTTGAGTAGCTTTATACTCAGATTCATCCCACTCCCTAACAAGTGTCCCTAGGACCTAGAACTTTAAATCTCTGACAGAAGAAATGGCGTGAGTCTAGCTGCTGCCCACTGGTATATATTTAGATCTGATCCTATTTTTCATCCTGTGAGGATTCTAAATTATGCTTCAGGAAGTTAATTTTTCTAGAAGAGGCCTTGTTACTAATGTGTAGTTAGTCATACCCTAGTCTCCTGCAGCTCCTAAACCCATGCAAGGTTAAAATACTGTCTCTGAAGGCCAATGTGACCCTTCAGGGCCTCCATATGTGCATACATCAGCAGCCATTCCAAGCCTCAATGCTCTGTGGACTTGCTGTTTTTTCTCTTCACCAATCTTGGACAACCTTATTACAACTCACATCCAGACACAGTTCTGGTTGGGCCCATGCAGTAACTTGCTCCCCCCAGGTAAAGGAGCTGTGAGTGTTTTATTCAGTTCCAGGAACCAAAGCAGACCTCTCCAACTAGATTTCCCAACCTCTGTCTAGGTCCAGCCCAGGGTAGTCAGATCATCATCTTCACAACTTTTATGATTCATGGTTGCCAGGCCCAAAGAGGCAATGCTAGGCCCCCTGTATCTAGGTGGTTTTATCTCTGAAATTCTTGAAATCCTGAGAGGTGGGCTGGAGCACAAGACATTTTGCTCATCCAGTTCAAGATCACATCACCTTGAGTGGCCATGTCTCTTCCTGTGGAGTGACTGAGTGAGCAGTGGAATCTGTACCATTGTGGACTAAGGTGAGGCATGTTCTGATACATTTTATACTTCCTGTTTCTCAACTGGTATTGCCTTCATAAGGTCACCATGGAGAATGGCTTTGACACCAAAGACTCTCTGTTCTGTCCAACAATAGGATGGGCTGTCTGTCAACATTCTGTATCTTCTGTGTGGCTTGCGAATACAGCTTGATATGAGTTGGCTCTTGATATGTGGTGATTTCTCAGAAAACTACAAATGAATTGACCATAGGACACATACACAAAGGGTAGTCATACATCTGTGTTGATTACATTCTATTCATGATAGTTAAATAATGGAATCAACTGCCATGTTTAACAGTGTGTCCTTTCTCACCAGCACCCTATGTTCCTGGTGCAATTGCAGTTGACATGACATGGTAGAGAGACATAATCAGGAACTTAGAGCTTTGGAGGACTTTTATGGGTAGACTCATCAGAAAATGTTTTCTGGGGGGAAGCAAAATATATGCTGTTGGGCACTCAGGCTCTTCACTAATAGCTGAAGAAAGTAGTCAGAAAGAGGAAGGCTGAAAACTGAGGCCTGAGATAGCAGAGGGAGGGGAGCTAGAAAGATGGAAACCACAGAGGGAAATGAATTCTGTAGACGCAGAGGGGTCTTCTTGCCTTATTGTAAACCTATCACCTGAAGATGATGTCCAGTGGTCCAGACTTTATCATTGTAGCAATATTATCTGAGCTCCTGAAAACAGCCTCATTACAATCACACAAAATAACTCCCCATCAAGAAAGGCCCTAACTGTCTTGGTTTGGGCAAATTCCTAAAGGAAGTGTCACAGAAAGCTCAGGAGCTGGGATGCACTCTGGACAAGCTGGATTTACCTTTGCTCTGTCCCCAAGTCAGGAAAGCCCTTCCAGCTCTCTATTCCTGGAGTGCCAACTTGCCCATCTTCACACACCTATATGGCTGAGCATCATATGGTCAGGATGGCTTATCTCACTTCCCCACTAATCCAGATCCATCTTCTTCCTTAACAGGTTCTGCCTCCCACATTAACCTCTACTCAAGGACTTGGTACACAACTCTTACATGAATTCTGCTTCTCTATGGATGTCCTGTACTCCTCTGGATGTTTCTAATGTTTTGCTGAGAATTTGAGTACATGAGATGCTTGGGTTATTTCTTATAACAAGGGCAACTACAATGGTATTTTCTCACATAATAAATAGGTCAACATGAAGACTAATGACCAAGTCACATTCAAAGTTCAGGTCAATGCTTCTTTACTTGTGGGTTCTTTACTGAGGCACAGGAACCCTTCCTCCTCTGAATTAACTTTCAGGAATTATCTCCAGGCTACATGTGACTTACTATTTTCAGTGTCTATGTGTATTTTAACTGTTATGTCTTTGTTCCTTTCTCCCCTGGAATGCCTTTCTGTTCCTCCCAGGGCCCCCTGAAAATGCTCAGATCCACGTTTAGGATGCTTTAGCTTAAGTGGTCAATCAGAGGTGTTTCTGAGTCACCCAAAACAATGGAGCCTCTTAATGCTCTGTGTTACACATCATAATTTGGTGATAATACTCTTTTGCTGAAGATACCATGCATACTGGCCATAGGAAGTAGAAAATAAAGTAGCGCAGATTAAGAAACATTCTCTCTAATGGTTAGCTTTCAGAGACTTTGAGGGTATGAAGCAGACTGCTAATGAGAAGGTGAGGCATCCATAGTCTTACTCAGCTGTGTACCCAGTGAAGTACAATGAAAATTGCTCTGTCAAGATATGCCCATGGATGCAATATTGGCACCCATGTATTTGGTTATAGAAGTAACCAACTACTTTCTAATTGGATTTATGGCTGAATGCACAGGAGGAAAACCATATCCAGTACTGCAGATATTTCCACAAACCCAATACCAAGGATATCACACACCCCAGGGGTAAACCCACTACCACTATTTTGCTAAACGGACATAGTATCAAACTGCCCTTTAAATTTGTGCTTCTCTCCCCATTAGATTAACGTAGCTCTCATCAGAGATGGTGCTCTGTATAGTTGACAGTAGAGAACACAGAAACTCACAACTGTTCAAAGTACAAAGGATGAATGTCAGTGGAGTGGTCAGCCACAGTTGGGATGTCTGTATCACTCACTCTCTTGCCCAGGCTCAGAGACCACTGTGGAAGAGGGAGTGACAGAATGAATGATAAGAGCCTGAGGCTGAGGAGCTCCAGTGCAAAGTTCTGTTTTCTGGACACTAGAGGGCCATTGTTTTCAACAACTCACAGGAATGGCAGACGCTTGGACAAGACCTGACAGGGTAAAGCCAGTTAACATTCGAGCATGGAAGGGGGAGTGGTCCACAAGCTCAGACCCGTGAGGAGCAATGACCATGTAATGGTTTCTTAGTAATGGGGAGTCAGTTTTCTTTAAGATTCTGATCTCTGATAGATTGCAGCGAATGGTCCCATACCCAGGAGTGTATGGGCAGCACAGACTGAAGTCAATAACTTATTTTTAAAGAGGACAAGAAGTTTGGGTGCTTAGGAAGAGGATCTGATAAAAATCAAGGAAAGCAGTCAGGCTGAATATGCTCAAAACACAGTGAATGAAATTCTCAAAGAATGAATAAGAACATTACAGTAACATATATTTCCTATTAAAGTATTCATTAAAAAGTATCTTCTTGACACCACTCTAGTTGGAATCCTGAGAAGATTTTCTAGGGACCTACATGTTGTGTATATTTCAGGATTTTAGTCTTACTAGGATGCAAATCTGATCAGAAAAGAGTCCAGAGTTGATTATACTTTGGGGAACTGTGCTCCTTCCTTGATACTCACTTCTCTCTCTTCCAGCACAACCACTGTGCAGTGGCTGCCCTCTGCTGTACCATTTGTACCCACCCCCTTAAAAATGATCAGGAACTGAAAGGCAGTCCGTGCTTTCTTAGACTCCTTGTCCGGAGCTGTATTTCCAAGCCTCTGCAGCTGCACTCACTTTGCTTTGGAGTTGAGCCTTCTTCACTTGAGATAGAAGTTTCTTTACCTATACTAGACGCCACCCTTCTGCCACACCTTCAAGTTGTCTTTCTTTCTTTGCTTTGGAAACTGGCTGATTCTGCGAGGTTGCTCTATGAGTATCAGCTATCATCTGAACTCCACCAGCACTCTTAATACAAATTAAAACTAAACCTTAGCAAGTGTCGTGGAAGAATTAGGTGGTATCAGTGAAAGAGTAGAAAGCAAACCTCTGAGGAGAAAGCGGGCAGAAGCCTGGAGCAGTTTTTCTGACACTACTAATGGGCATGTAAGAAATAGGCATTTTTATTTGTGGACTTTTATCAGTTTTCTCAAAACAACAGCTTTAATGTTTAGAATTTCCAACTGTATTTCTAAACATCAGATTTACTCCCAGATGTGTTGCTTTCCATGTAAATAATTGCTTGTTCACTTGATATTATGGAAAATGAAGTTATGACTGGACACACACATATGAACACACAACTGCAAACACATGTGCACACCTATATGTTCACATACATGTTCACATACATACACGTGTAATTTAAGAAATACTTCTGTCCAAAATGGAAATAAAAGTAATTCTTAGGATCTTCGAAGAGAAATTTAAAGACAGAAGTTGTAAAAGAATTCACCTGTCAGATGAGACTAGAGAAAACAAATTTATTGAGTCCATTGCAAGGGAGCAGCAGGCAGGGAAGAAATGGAAATAAGACCTACTGAGACATGATAGACTGTGAAGGTTTTTATTTGGGTATTATCCTCTTTTTTTTGGGTTTAGCTCTCACTGCACAAATGAGACCAGATCTGATTGGTCAGTATTTCACCCTGGGCCACAGCTGGGTTTTCAGAGTAGTGACTCTGTGGTAAAGATTGTGGTTAATTTTGATTGCCTATGCTTAGTCACACTATTTTCACAGTGCCCCCAGACTTAGACTAATATATATATATGTATAACTATGCAACTTAAAAACTGCTCATGGTTCATATTTATGGTGTTCTTACAAAGAGTTCCTGGTCCAGAATTTTACTATGGATAGTCTATGATCTTTTTGTTATTTTCATTTTCTCATGTGGTCTTTGTACAACAAGTTATTAAATACGTCTATTGTCCACCTATAAAAGAGAATCTAAGACCTGGTAAGATGGTAAAACTGCCATTCCCTAGATAGTAAATCACGGGGCCAGTGCTTAGTCTTATCTAAATGGCTTGAACAATATGAAGAGGATAAGAGAGTCTTGAAGTATTATGGTATGTAAATCTCATCTTGGGGGCTGGAAGAATAAATTATGTTGAGGCAAAATGTTGCATGGGCAAGGTGTCACCTCTTTCCCATGAGATGGCAATGTTAAACTTGGGGGCTTTGGTGGGGGCTTCATTCAGGATTAGCTATTATCTGTAGTGAAGAGATGCTTGACCATAAAGACAAATATCAATGTTAGCCGTTAGGACTGGAAGTAGAAAAAAATACTTCTGTTTTCAGGAGGTAAAATTGGCCTGAGTGGACTCGTATAAATGAACTAAAGGAAATCGTTTCTTGCTCAACTCAGTCAGTCCACTGCCACATCATTTTGGTACTATGAGTTAGCTTTAAGCTATTTTTATTTTAGCAATACTTCAACTATATTCTTCATGTTAATCATTAAGATGTACAGCTGGCTCACAGATAATGGCGATCATATGGAATACTCTCTTGAAACTCGTCCTGACCTATAAGTGTAGAGATCTTGTGTCTCACTGTACCATTTCATAATGGGAGTAGTAATAGAGTAAGGTTTTAAATTCTTATCTAGCAAGTGCTTGTGTACTCAGTATTTAACTGAAGTACTAATTGCTACCATGTTACCATACTTAGAGAAGAAAATAACAACAATGTAAATTGTTGACAAGTAGGTGCCTTGGTGTATGAATGCTACTTCCTAGCCTTCTCATGATTAACACCTGACTTTTCCTTTTTTTTTTTAGACACTACTAAACTTCTTTTATTGTCTGAGAATGTTCTAGGGGCACATAAGTGTACAATAGTTAAAGAGTGATAAGGTCATGTACACAAAGGAACAAGCCTCTCTTTGGGACAAAGTTATGACTCATTCATAAGTGGCTACCTTATTCTAAGTGTGATTTTTTTTTTGGTGAGGCTATTATAATGAAGCAATTTTATTTAAAATAAATTAAGAGGTACAGAGATTATACTATCACCACATCCCCTGTCCATTGGCAATGTGTTTTTCTCCTCCGACTTGAACCAACCTAGTTTTTTAAAAATGTTATTCAGATTAAGATATTTGCTTATAGTAACAGTAGACTAATATCACAGTTAGCCAGAAATATCTGTTTGTACTATAGGTCACTGCCAGATTCAAGTTCAAGAACTATCCAGTCCCAGACATATAAATAAATCTTGTGTTGCTTAATGGTAATTATACTGTTCATTTGTATTTTCAAACTTTCAGAGGGCTTAAGGAATGTTTCTCCTAAGTGATACCTTCTAAGAAGGCTAGGCTAGTTGGATTGGACACCCACATACATTATGGCTCTAATATTTTAGTATTTCAGCGCTGAGCCGCTGAGATGAAGTAGTCTATAATAGGCTTATGTGGAGTACTTTCATGACCACCTGTGTTCTTGTAATTTTCATTTATGATTTCTTTGTATCTGTCTTCAAAAGACCATAAGTTAGCACGATGGTGAAATGTGTGTTCTACAGACTCTAAATTTATTTAGAATTTATGAACCGTAATGAAGTCCTTTCAAAACTAAAGAGTATGCTAATTAATATTTAAACCTCAAATTATCCACAGTGGAAGGGCTAAAGTAAAGGCATTTCATTTTTAGATGATTATTTTAAGTTACCATTGATCTGTGGAAAATGTAACAGCTCAAAAGTAGGACTCGGGTTCTCATATTTGTTCTCTCCACAAGACTCCACACTGTAATTTATAGAAAATAATCTATACACACCCAGCTTTTTTGAAGTTCCTTTACTCACTTGTTCTGCATGATCGGCTCAATTCTTGTGCAATTTAGTTACTCTATATAAAGAGATGATAGTCAAAAGATTGTTGAATGGCGAGATTGCCTTGATGATAGGCTAATATTCTTGATCTCTGGTTTAAAATGGAGTAATAACTTCATTTCTTTTCTCCCCCTCCCCCTATGGGCATGGAGATGTCTAGTAGCAGCTCAATATGTAACAAACAAGGAATTCGCTTTCACTTTTCTAATAACAAAATTTTGGAAAAATCAATGACTTCTCAACCCATTAGAAAACTAAACTTTCCTGGTTACACAACATCCTGACATCTTCAGCACTTTCACTGGAGGGACTGACCATTAGGTACCACATGAGTGAACCAAAACATTACCCAGAGTGTTTTATAGAGTTTTGAATAGTGAGAGTGGGCTGGTATGAGAGAGTAAAGCTCTCAGTGACTGTAGCACTAGGCAGGGGCACCACCACCTAGGTTGTCTGTGTTGTTTTTGGCTTTGGTCTGTTGCTGGGAAACAGCTCTGTGCAAGAGTGGGCATCTTTACCACTGGAGCAAAAGTCCCTGTTAGGACTATTGTGCCTCTCAGATTATGTATGAACTATCACAAGGAGCTACTTCCCAATCTTGAGACTTTGTATCTTCCATGTGCACACTTCTTTGCCTCTGCATAAGCTCTACTTATGTCCCAATGGGGCAGGGAAAAGTTTTAGCCATGTTTAGGGCTATAAATAGTAGCAGGAAAAGAGGAGGAAACCCACTGAAGACTTTTCTACTGATATCAGGATGCTGTGTAACCTGAAACTTTAGTTTTCTAATGGATTGAAAAGTCATTGATTTTTTCCAACTTTTGTTATTAGAAAAGTGTAATTAGTTTGTATATATTGAGCTGCTACTAGGCATCTCCATGCCCAAGAAAGGTGTGGGGATAGTTAGTGTTCTGGTGCTGCGAGGAGACATGAGGACAAAAGAAAACATTTAATTGGAGACTTGCTTACAGTTCCAGAGGCTTAGTTCATCATCAGAGAGGGAGCATGGCGGCATTGCATTGTGCTGGGGCAGTAGCTGACTGCATCCCGATTCTCAGGCAGAGAGAGTGGAACTGGGCCTCACATGGGATTTTATAACCTCAAATCTTACCCCAAGTGATGCTCTCCCTCCAAGAAGAATACATGTGGTAATCCTTTCAAAGAGTGCTATTCCCTAATATTTAAGCATTCAAATATATGAGTCTATGGAAGCAATTCTTATCCAAATTACCATTCTCCACTCCCTGGTCCCCATAGGCTTCAAGAAATATCATGACACAAAATGCATTAATCCAACTTCAAAAGTCCCCATAGTTTTTCCTTCTCAATATGAGATTCCCTTGTAGAAATCATCCCACAGTTTCCTGGTGCTGAGGAACGAGGGAACAGTAGTGCTTGGATGCACTCGAGGAGGAATAGAGAAGAGCTTAGAAGCACTTCCTGTTTCCTCCTGATTGACCGTTCACCTTTCATAGGCTCAGATCAGAGGCCAGTTGGACCAGCTGAGACCTAAGGATTCTTGTGATACTTAAGGCCAGGAAAACATGGTTAGTTTTAAGAGGGGGGAAAAAAAAGGCACTCCCATGGTGTAGGTGACCTACTGAGATGGAAAGGGATGCTTGAGAGTATAGCTCCAGATGAGTTCTGATCTTCTATTGGCCTTTTTTATTTAAAGCACCTTTGCCTTCATTTGTATATTATGCTCCTTCCCCCCCCCCCCCACTCATTCTTTGTTTGTTATATGTATTCCAAGGGAGAAAAGGTTTCCAGGCTTTCTCTGCCTGCTGGCTTTTCTGTCTGTTCATCTTGACGTCTCTTTTTCTGCATCTCTACTCTTTGTCCATAGCATACCAACTCAGCTTTTCTCTGCCCAAGTCTCCAGAATTCAAGCCTCAAAGGAAGACACTCACTGTTGTCTTTAACCATGCTAACCTTACTCCCTTAAATAGTGTTAACTAAGAATAATGCATGAACAACAATAAGGCAAGAACAACAAAAACAATCAATCAAACAAAACCCCATCCAAAGTTGTAAAGTAGTCCTCAGAGCTAGATAAGATATTATATTGATCTTGGAAGGTGAAATGGAAAACGTGTGTTGAATATTCTAATGGGCATAACAAAAGAGCTGAGAATCAAGAAGCCTACACAGATAAATGGAAAACTTCAGTAGCTAGAAAGGTGAAGATTAGAAGAAAGGATGGGGGGGATGCTGAGAATGAAATCACAGCTATGACATTGAAAAATTAATGGGCATGTTAATAGACTTGACATAGATAAAGACAGAGACAAATTGAAGATAAGGTCACCAAGGAAGTTAGGGTCCCATATTTGAGTTCTTGCTCTCACCAATAAAGTAATTTAAAAATGGGCCTAGAATGAAATTTGAGGACATTTTTGTTACCATTCAGGAGGGAAGCAACAAAGTAGGCTAGTTATATTTTGGAAGAGGGGCCGTGCTTTTTGTAAGTAGCCACATGGCAGATGTTGTCAATAAATCTTGGTGTTGCACATATGAACAAAGCCAAAGTAACTTTGCAAGGCAATTTCTTCTTGTAAAAAGGGGGAGTCATTATCCAAACCTGGTTAGTAAGCACACTGGTGCAGAAAGTTTTCTTCAATTTTATTTTAGCAGAAGTGGTGACCATTAGGAAATATAATGCAGAGGCAGGCAGGGGTACCTGGCCAGCCCATGCCAAGGCACCTCCTAGGAAATCATGCCATGTGACAGAGATGGCATGAGGAAGGTTTATTTGAAGGAAGTGAGGGGAGTGAAGACCTTGAGAAGGGGTAGATGAAGACAGATGGGAGCAGAGCCACAAGGGCAGAAAAATGGGACACAGAAAGGGACAGAAAGAACAGAAAGAGAGTCAGCTGGGAACACACACACACACAGAGAGAGAGAGAGAGAGAGAGAGAGAGAGAGAGAGAGAGAGAGAGAGAGAGAGAGAGACAGGGACAGAGAGAGATGGGGTAGCAAGCAGCCCTTTTTATATGCCACCCAGTTTGTCACCTGCACCTAGCAGCTGGTACTGGTCTGGCACAGGTGATGACTTAATCTATTGCTAGGTCCCTGGGAGGAGTCTAGTGGAATTGCCTGTAAGCCAACAGTGACTGTATCTTTTCTCCCATTAGGTGGGGTTAGTTTTAAAATGGACACAGGGGTCCTGATGCCATCAAGATCCAGGAATGTATTAGGCCTTTGCAGAAACAAAAATCTTACTAGGGTAGGGAGATAAAAACATTTGCATGGAAGTTCTACAGTGTAGGGGAGATTTATGGACTGCAGACCCTAGATGGGATAGCTGCTTTTTATGGAAAAACTAATCTCCCACAGAGAACACACACGTAATGAAATGAGGGTGGAGAGCATCACAGAAAGTATGACAAAGCCTAAAGTGTCAGGGAAAGAGTAAGAAATGAGAAAAGACAAAGGAAATGAAACGTTATGGACACATGCCACACACCCCATACATACAACTAAATACATGCATTCCATATACATACATATAAACCATTCATGCATACACACACACATACACACACAATGCAACACATACATTGACACTAATAAATTTAACATCTTATTTAAACTTCTGAAAACCAATTGACAAGATCTTGAATATAGAGAGGAATGAAATATGTTAGCTATAAACGAACAAGAATAAAAATTATAGCACATTTCTCATCAGAACCCAAGTAACTAAGAAGAGAGTGCTATAACATATTTTAGGTGTTGAAAGATAAAACAAAATAAGAACAGATAGAAAATTACCTGTCAGAGATGTGATGAAAATGTCCTGTAAATGTAAAAAACAAATAGGTCGAGCGACTTGAGATGTAGCTCATTTGTCTTAACAGACATATGGGGAGAAACTGTGCCCCAACAAGGCAAATTTCACTATCTTTCCTCCATAAGTCAATTAAAATGGCAAAATTAACCAGAGAAGTGATAGGGACACCAAACCACCCACAAAACTTTCAATTCAAAACGTGCCCTGTCTACAAGAAATTCAGGGATTGGGTAATGGAGCAGAGACTGAGGGAACAACCAACCAATAACCAGCCCAACTTGAGAACTATTCCATGGGGAAGCACCAATCTCTGACACTATTAATGATACACTGCTATGCTTGCAGACAGGAGTTTAGCATGGCTGTCCTCTGAGAGGCTTCACCCAGCAGCTGACTCAGACAGATACAGACACCCATAGCCAAACTAGTGGATGGAGCTTGGGGACTCTTATAGAAGAATAGGAGGAGGGATTGCAGCCCCTAAGGGGATAGGAACTCCACAGAAAGATCAACAGAATCAACTAACCTGGACCATTGGGCCTCCTAGAGACTGACCCTTCAACCAAAGAACGTACATGGGCTGGACCTATGCCTCCTTTCACATATGTATAGCAGATATGCAGCTTGGTCTTCATGTAGGTCTTGAACAAGTGTAGCAAGGGCTGTCCTAAAGCTGTTGCCTATACATGGGATGTGCTGAGCTGCCTTGACTGTCCTCAGTGGGAGAGGATGTGTCTATCCTCGAAGAAGCTTAAAGTGCCAGGCTTGGGGGACACCCCCCTATCTGCTTAGAGGAGAAGGTGAGAGAGGAATGGGGGAAGGATTGACTGGGAGGGGAGAGAATAAGTAATAAATAAATAGAAAGAAAGAAAAAAAGAGAGAGAGGGAGGGAGTGAAAAGCAGAAAAAGGTTTATTCAATCCCCCAACACACTTCAAGCCCATCTTTGGTGTCTCGAAGTGACATTAAAGTTTAACTAGAAAGCCAGCACTGCATGTGTTTCAGCAGTTCAAACTCAGAGTGCATTCCTGCCTGCACACAATGGGGCATCTTTTGTCTTTAGAGAAAAGAAGATAAACGACTTTTAAGTTTTCTGGAAAGAAAGGTTTCTGATCTGCTTGGTCCAGGTTTTAGGCTTTTTATTCTTCCAGCATGAGATTCCTGGGGTTGGGGGGTAGATGCCAAGTTTGAGGGATGTATTATTTCATTACACTGATAAGCAAAACATAAGTGTGTCTTTAGAATGTCTGTATTCTTGTGTCAGTTACTAAAACAACATCAAATCCAGTAATATTGCCGTTTACTTTAAATATAGTATAAACAAAATTCAGGAGCAGGAAAACACCTATTACAGCTAATACAGGAATAGCATATCCTTCCTTAACATGTCTGAGATGAACACAAAAGAATCTTTAAAAAATAGAGAAAGAACACCACATTAGTACTGCAATTTCAATGGTTCAAATTCCCCTTCACTATTTCAGTTAATTCCTTGATGTAATGCTGGAAAGGGGTCTTTTCTGTTGAGATGACCCTATGACATAGGAAAAGATCAAGGGATGCCAAACACAACAAGACTCAATCCTTATGCATATCTCAGAGACTCTTTGAGCCTCACTTTCCTCTTTCTCCAGAAGAAAAAACAAAACCATAGTCTATTTGCACACGTTGGTTGGACAATGACCTCTTTCATATCAGGCATGAGGATTTTATACTTGACCCCAAGGCCCACCAGACTGTCGTTTACCTTTTCCATGTGGTAAGGTATTTAGAAATTGCGAGTCATTTCAAAGTACTGCTTCGGGTGAAGAAAGAAGTATCTGAAAATTGGTTTTAGAGGTATGGAGTGCAGATGCTGCCACTGCTGAGTGCTGAATGAAACAGGGTACCACTGGCCTCACATACAGGAATACAGTTAGAGAAGGCCCTGAGGAGACCTTCCACAGTGCCCACCCCTGTGAGCTATGTTAATTAGATCAGGGAGTAGCCTATCTGAGTCTTTCTGGTGAAGATCTAACATTACATCTGGAAACAAGGCAGTAAGAAGAGAAAGAGAAGGAAAGGGGATCTGTTCATAGCTTGCTAGCTACAAATACAGTGCCTGATTCTGGAGGCAGTCAGATTTTCTACCTCCATAGTACCATCAAGAATGAGAGAATGAAATAGCTGATCCTAAAAATCAGAAAGGAGCCAAGAAAGAGGCCTAAGATGAAAGCTGAAAGGAAAACAAACACAGTGTCTGCAAAATCAGAAACAGTTCAGAGAGCTACATCCTCCTTCCTTTCTCTCACCTTCCAAGGAAGAGCATGCAGGAAGTTATCTGGAATGCACAGGTGAAGTGCTGAGAATGTGGCTTGAAACGAAGCTGGCAACTTTCTGCCTCCTCTGAAACATGAAAAATGATAACAAGAAACATC
The DNA here is from genome assembly GCA_019843965.1 of Rhynchomys soricoides. Classification (NCBI taxonomy): domain Eukaryota; kingdom Metazoa; phylum Chordata; class Mammalia; order Rodentia; family Muridae; genus Rhynchomys; species Rhynchomys soricoides. The sequence goes on from JADRCH010000051.1 coordinate 13,729,802, forward strand.
GAAGTTTCAATGTTTCTCCTTCCCATCAATCTGATAAGGACTTCCTGAGGACTCCTAGACCTGACTTGACCTGCACGTCATTACTGTTAGTACTCCTGACTACAGTACTGCTGTCCGCACCCAAGGGTTTAGTCTAAGGTTGACTCTTCAAGAGTTGGAGGTCTGGCTCTGACACAATTCTTCATTCTGGGATCACTAGTATGGACTTACCTATAGCAAATATGGATTGCAAGCAAAGTAAAAAACTAATCAGACTTGACATACAGGACTTCTCTATGTGTGCTGTATGCTATGGGAATAGATGCTCATGGAGATGCTGGGAGCTGAAATGGTCCAGCAGTTCAGGCCAGAGATGATGGGTGCTTAATTGAGGGGTTACCACCATGGGGAATGTTTTGGTGGATTTTATATTATTGTAACAGAAAACAGTGACTAAGGAGATGATAATGAGCAGAAATGTAGGTGCTTGTGGTTCTGGAAGCAGAATGGTCCAAGATGGCAAAGCTGTCGTCTGGTATATCTGGAAAGAACCTTACTGAAGTATTGTGCTATGATGGGGAAAGGATAATAGATTGAAAGATGGAATTGCTGCTTGCAAGTGTGATGTGTGCAATCTTGATAAGCTCTGACATAACTGAATACAGGTAGCACAAGATCTTGAGGTCTTCTCTACAAGTTAACCTTTTAATCTGTAAATAATCCACATAGAGATGGCTGACAGCTGTAATATCAACACAAATGTGGCTTGTAATTGCAAACTATCAGCTAATTACGAAACCAGCAAATGATGTTGCCTCCTCGTGTGTATGGTAATATCTTGATCGAGATGGTTAGGAACTTAACAGTCTTAAAAACCAGAAAGTCAAACTAGAACATAAATGGAAGCCATTGCCATGAGCTCTGCTCGCAAAGGAGAGGTAGTGACATAGTCGATGATCTATTAGTCGATGATCATATTGCCAATAATATCCTTGTGAGAGACTAGGAGTTAGGCAGATTCATTGGTAGGCAGACAGATAGGGGGAAAGGCCAAGGACAGGTAATAAAGGTGGCAAATTTCCAAGATGGCCTCCTTCTTCCTCACCTTCCTGACTTGAGACAAAATCCTGGTAACTTAGATCAAAGGCCCTGTATACTTGTGTCCCTCTCCAGCAGGCCACACTGATTGGACTGGCTCAACAAGCTCAAGGTGAAATCAAGACATTACATAACAGTCGTGGGCCAATCAATTATCCTATCTTTCTTCAAACTGACCAATCCTAAATTAGTGGAGGGAAAACTCTTCAGAGACTTTACAAACACAAGCCCCAAGAGACTAGATTTTTCTTTCTTTCAGAGTACCATCCTCCCTACTTTGCAGAGGGTTGTTTTCTCTGTGTATCTGCTGCATCTGGGTGTTTCCTCACTAGCAATAAACACATTTCTTCAACTGCTGATTCTGCCTGCTGTTGTCCATGGTATCTGACATTTCTCTGCTGTACCTGTTGCACTTGACAATTTTCCCTCTTTTTAATTCTTTAACTGGCAGAGAAACAAACTCAAATAAGTTTCCAAGACTATATCACTTGCAAGGGAAACTTTCTGGACTTCTTGCACCAGAAAAGGATGTTTCATACCAGTGACTTATTCAATGGAAAAAAAGTTACATAATGCTTTTCTCCAACTTCAGGCAACAGAATTTATTGAGAGAGGCCACCTTGGGGAAAGGGAACCTGCATAGTAAGTGCCTAACTTGTGCCAGGTACTGTGCTGAGCATGGAAGAGTTATAAGCATCCTCTAGTTTCATTTTCTCAGTGGCTATTAACAAGTTTTACTACGGTGAAGATGCTGATGAAACCAAGCTCATTCTCAGGTTGTAGAGAAGCCAAAGATCTGTCATCACTCCTCAGGCATCCAGTGATACATCACTTGATTTTATTCTCTGAGCTTCTGAGAGTGTTAAGAAAGTCTGCTAAATATTTGGGAGCATCCAGTTTTTCTTATGAATATTCATGACTTCTTGTGCAGTGCCTTAGGTAGGGACATCTATTTATCTTGCAAATGGCTCTTTCTAGTCCTTCTAATATCAAGACTAATGATGTGTGGACAGAACATAATCAGAAGCCATCCTCACAATAAAACCATCCTGCACTTCATCACACAGTTCTTTGATATGCAAAGTCAACAATGTACTCAGAAAATGAAGAATGGAGCTTCTGTGGTGGAGCCAGTCAGGTTCCAGAGAAGTAGATTCAGAGAAAGCAGATATGCATCCTACATGAGTTCTTGATGGAGATGCATTTGCAGGATGCTGCTAGGCAGGGGCACGTGGAAAACAGAAGCCAGACAGTTTTACATTGAAATTTATCTAGAATCTGAGGGAAGTACAAGAAATTTAAAGCAACCTCATGATTTAAAACTGTTCTAGGAAAGATGGGAACTGGACATAATCCTGAGGCTGGCAAGCAGCTTTACAAAGAATATGGGCCTGCGAGAAGACAAATCATTGGAAATGATGTCAGAGAAGATATGTGGCTCTACAGTAAATTCAAGGTTTGGACTATCAGTTACATTTGGAGACAGGGTTTTGTTGCTTTCGTGTGACTGTTCAGCCATCCATGTGTGAGGACAGAGAGAGCAAAAGGGCCTTATACAGGGGCTGGAGGAGGAGTGCCTAGGTGTAGGAGATCAAGTAACATAGATACAGGCAAACAAAACCATATCCTCTGAGAGAAGCTTCTAGATGTGTAGGTTGTTGTTGTGTAAGTGTATATTTATTTTTAAATGCAGATTATTACTACTCTGGGGACATTAGAAGGATCACTACCTTCATTGTTCAGACGCAGAAGAGCAACTTTCAAATCCCTTTGGGAACAAGTGAAAAATTAGCAACTGTGCTATGTTGCTCAATGTCATTTTATCACTCAAGGAATAATTTTGATTGCCTAGAATGATTTAGCACACTTAATTTCAGAAAGAAATGGGAAAAAGTAGTCACAATAAAATACTATGGCTAAGATCAAAATTATATGTTAATCTTCCCATCCCCTCTTCTCCACTGCTCCCTATGAGTTAGGAGCTAGAGTTGTTTGATAGATGTGTTCATTTGGAATGGGTGCCACAACTCTGCATTTTGATTCCTTGTGGTTCTCTGTAGTGGCCTCTGCCTGTTACAATGAGAAGGAACACAGTAGAACAAAGGGGTAGAAATGTTATAAGAACCAGTGTTAGAGAATGAATTTGCTATGAGAATGTGTCTCCTAGTAATTTTAGAAGGTACTCTCATAAAGTCTCACTGATACAAGTGCATACCTTTTTTTTTTTTTTTTTAAGCTACGGTCTAATTCAGCTGGAACAGTTACATTTGTTGTGGACATTATACATGTTTGTCATGTCAACTATTAATAGTTTGTTTGACTCTTGAATAGCACATGTCTAAAGGACTGAGATTCCCATGACTGGATAATGGTAAGCATTAAGAGTGAGAGTGGTGATTCCATTCCACTGTCATTGAACAGTTTAGAAGACTGGCTCTAGTCAATCATTCTAATGACAACACTTTTTACCTTTTTACGGCTATGCCCTCCCAAAGCCTTTGACTTCCAAACTGACTTTCTTGATAATTTGCATAGTGTTACCTAGATCACTGTGTAAGATTAGGCGGAAGGAGATGGGTGGGTAGGTGGGTGGGTGAGTGTCATCAGGGTGGTGGTCGAGTGCTTTTATCTTGAGTTTGGCTCTATAATTGTAAGATTTGCACTGAGGCTGGGGACCTCCACAAAGCATTTCTTTGCCCTTGGGTAAGTTGCCAAATCTCTGGAGCAATCTTCTCTTTTACATGCGCACAGGAAGGTGGCAGAGATGAAAGGCAGCTTTGAGCTTCAGCTACAAATCAGAGCATGAGTGTAATGCTTGACAGCCTTAGAATTATAACTGATCCTGCTTGGCTCAGCAGTGATTGGAAGTAGGTCAAAAGTCGCCAGCCAGAGCTCTGTGTGCTATAGATTATTACAAATTCTTTAGTATTCAAGCTGTTTCTTGTCTTTTTCTCTGAGTATTTATACTTGGTGCCCTTTCTGTTCATTCCTAATCTGTTTTATATAAAAACAAGTCAGCTAAGAAATTTTTGAAACAGAAATGTGATGGTAAGACTGGACTTATCAAACTAATAAAACTCATTTAAGTCCTGATAGTGTTTATGACTCCGAAGACATTTTGAGAGATGAGAAAAACAGATCAATAGCTCAAAATATGAAGCCTAAGAAACAGTCCTAGTGTACAGAAAAGTTAATAACTGATAAGTGAGCATCCTACATCAATGATGAAGGTATGAACTAGGTTAGAAATGTGCTTGGCAAACTGCTCATGAGGAAAGCTCAGCTATCATGCCACTAAATTAAATCTTTGCTGAAATAAAATTCAAAATAGCTTATGAACAAAAAAAGTCACAGAAAACCCCCAAACTGAAATTAATATTTGTATGTTTTTAGGAAGTATAAGATACTGTGTGGTACACGTTAAACAAAATAGTAAAGGAAAGTATATTGTTAGAACACTTCATAAAACATGCATATAATAAATACTATGAACAAAGATAAATTTCATCAAAAGGGATAAGTAAACATATACCGTATGAGATGTGGTAGATTGAATAGGAATGACAAATAATGCTCATAGTCTCATGTATTTAAATGTTTGACCCATAGGGAGTGGCACTATTAGGAGGTTTGTCTATATTGGAAGATGCATGTGAATGTGAAGGTGGGTTTTGAGGTCTCCTATGCTCAAGCTATGCCCAGTGTGGCACACAGTCTTCTTCTGCTGCTTGTGGATCAAGATGTAGAACACTTGGATCCTACAGTACTATTCTGCCTGCATGCTGCGATTCTTCCTACCATATTGATAATGGACTAAACCTCTAAAACTCTAAGCCAGTCCTGATCAAATGTTTTCCTTTATAAGAGTTGCTATGGTGATGATATCTCTTCCCAGCAATAAAACCCTAAGACAGATTACTCTGAACACTCAAAGAATCTGTACATAAATACATAATTGAGAAACTAATGTACACAAATGAAAAAACAAAAGATATATAATCCTCAGAGTCAATTCAAATGGGTTACAAATGTTTAAAAAGCTTTCGACTTCTTTACTTTGTCCTCTTGTCTTTTGAGTTAAAGAAAGTAAATGAAAATGACGTTTGTGACATTTTCATTGCTGGTCATAGAGTGGAAAGATCAGTGGACTCCTTACTGAAGTGAGCAAATGCAGTAATTGTTAAAAACATTCTGGAAATAATTTGCAAACAGGGGCCTCAAAAGCATTTACTTTCTTTGACTCCATAATTGTTTTTTTTTAACTCAGATTTTACTCTGTGTGCAGACTCTCTTTCAAGAAAAACCTCAGCTTCCTTAATATATCTACAAATCTTTTTTTGTTCCATTTATTTTGAATAATCAAATTTTTACAACAATCTGAAATACGTCACACCAAGGTTTGGATTATATACCCTCCTACACTTTAGTATGTATCTTTAACTAGCTAGTTTTATAGTACTAGGGATTGAAGTCGCAGGCTAATGCTCTCCTCCTCACTTCTTCTGAGTTCTAGTAGGCTTTTGAAATACTTTCTTGTGCCCATGACATGCACTATTTCACATGGTTAAGGTGATGGAAGTAAGATGTCTGCTTTGGGCATCCCTTTGGAGGGTTGTTTTCTGAGATTATTCTGCCACAGGAGAGGAGACAGGTGATTTCTCCTAATCTACATCTAGCTTGAGTGATAGTTATGAAATCTACACTGCATAACTCAACAACCTAGTGCAAATGGCCTGGAAGAGATGGACTTCGCTCATCTGATATTGGCACTTATAGATTGTACTTTGAGTGTTAAGATGTTCCAGTTAGGCTCACACCTTTGTGTTTTTGTTTTTGTTTTTGTTTTTGTTTTGTTTTGGTTTTTTTTTTTTGAGATTTACTTATTTTATGTATACTGTTGATGTCTTCAGACACACAAGAAAGGACACCAAATCCCATTACAGTTGGTTGTGAGCCACCATGTGGTTGCTGGCTATTGAACTCAGGAAGAGCAGTCAGTGCTCTTGACCTCTGAACTATCTCTCCAGTCCCAGGCTCACACCTTTGAATATTTGATTTTCAGATTGTGGAGTTGTTCAGGATATGTTCTAGCCTTGCTAAAAAAAACAAAAAACAAAAAAAAAAAAACAAAAAAAACCCAAAACAACAAAAAAACCAAGTTGGTCTGTAGGCTTAGATTTTTTTAAACCTATTTTAATAAGGGTTCTCAAATGGTTTGACACCCACTTCTAGCCCACCATTCAAAGGTAAGGGACAAAAGATGGTAAATGGGAGAAGGGGATGTGGACCTGTATAGAAGTAGTTCTTTGAGGTGATTCCAATCTCTGGTTGTCAGTATACCAGCAGTCCAGTTCAGTAGTGTAGGATACAAAACAGAATCAACAGTAAACCCAAATGAGTCAGCAGGATGAGTCTAGGCAGGATGCCAGAAGTTCTCTGCCATGCCTCTCTCAATGAATATCAGCGAAGAAGATGCAAGACCAATTAAGCATTGCAAAGCTAGCTATGGAAGCTAGCTATGGATGCTGTCACTGTCTGTTGAGTCCTATTTATACTCCCTCCAAGCATCACGTGTCCTTCCATGGGACTTGCCTCAGCAAAACACCACATGAGTCTGCATCACATGACACAGCCAGAAACTTCCATTTCATAGGTCCCTGGGGGCAGACCTTGAGGCTTGCCAGCACAGATCCACATCTTGTTCACTTTTGGGTCTGTATCCCACTACCTTCCTGTCATTGCCTGGATGTTAGTCCTGCCTATTGCTATGTCTTCAGTACCATGGTGGACTATATACCTCTGTGTCTTTCCATGAAAAGAAAGTCTTTCTTTTTTAAGTTTCTTTTGTCTGAACATTTTATCTCATGGAAAGCACTAGGACACAGAGAGTGATTAAGCCTGTGAATAACAGGATAATCAAGACAAACAATGAGGAAGAAAACAAGTCTGATTTAAGTACAAACACGCTGTTGGAGCTCACAAGAGAAGTAACACCTACACAGATACTTAAGAGTTCATCTTACAAATGGACAATGGATCACTCTTCGGAGGATGCTGTAGTTTGGATCTGGACTATCTCTCAAAGTTCATTCAACACGTTAAAAATGTGTCCTGAGTGACAGCACGGGGGTACAGTGGGACCTTAAGAGGTAGTCTGTATGGGAGGTCTTCCCATTACTGGGAGACTGTCTCCTCTTCTCCATTTATCCATTTTCTTCTTCACTTCTCTGCTTTCCTCTGTCATTTTTGGCCATGACAAAAATTAAATTAATCACACAATTTCTTACTCCCAAAATGGTGCACCTCCTTAGTTGGAAAAAAAAAAAAAAGTCAACTGCCTATAACTTCTGCTTTTGTAACTTGATTCAGTAATGGAAAGGTGACTAACACAGGAACACCCACTGTGAAGAAAGCAAATTGCCAGTCTTCTTAGTTTCCACAGCACACAAAAGGATTGTAAGCTGTAAGATTACTTTTATGCTATGTGCTTAGTTATATGTTAAATTCAACGGAGGCATGGATCTGAATACAGTCTGTATTGCTCTTGACTGAGAGTAAAGTACATATAAGATTGCTCAGTATGGAAAGAAGACAGAAGACATAAACCTGACTTTTCTGCATGTTCTTAATTTTCTCACATCAAAGTCTGTCTACTGCACTAGACCTTTTGTTCTTCATTTAAAAATAATTTTATTAAGTCTTCAAGTCATGGGTGTATACTATGAAAATGAAAGCAGTATCAAAAAGCATAGTGACCTTCCACTTCCCTTTTCACTGTGCATCCTGTACCATTATAATAAGTTTGTTCATAATATTTCAGGGCATTTAATACAACAAGGAAGAATATCTTTGTTTTAGGTATAAATAGAAATATACTGTCCATAAAGCTCTATAGTGTGTCTTATGATCAGCAGTATATGTCTTCTGATTTTTAGCATATTTTAATTACCCCTCATTCTTACCTGTTCCATATACCATATCTACATACAACTCTGGTCTAAGATGGATGAATGTATGTATTTTATTTTATCTGTCTTCCCTTCAGTGGATGTTAGTTACTTATGAATAGTTTTCTACTGTCCTGATGATGTTCTCCCACTGAGGTCTGGTTTTCCACTGGTGGTATTTTTAGACTCCCTGCTATAAAGGGAATGTCTATTCTCATACAGCCAGGCTCTTTCTTTGTCCCTGCTGTGGCACTCCAAGGTCTTACTGGAATCACATCTACAGGCTTTGCTTGCAGCCCTGGCCACTGAAACCAGAGAAAGAAGCTTGTTCATTTGTTTTTAGGATTCTGGTCACTGAAATCTCCAGATCTGTTTTAGTTTCTGTGCTACAATTTTCTTTGATGTCTTTCAAAATATGTTTAATTTACTAATTCTCTTTTTAAATCATGCATAACTGATTTTTAACTTAAATACTTTTTACGTGTTTTATTTCCATGCTTATATTTTTCTTTCTAAAATTGCATTTTTTTTTTATTTGTTTTGTTTTGGTTTTGGTTTTTAAGACAGGGTTTCACTACATAGCTCTGACTGTTCTAGAACTCACTATGTAGAACAGGCTGGCCTCAAACTTTTAGCGATGTCCCTGCCTTGGCCTCACAAGTTCTGATATTAAGAGCATGCACTACTATACATGACACTATTATTTTATTCTTAAACATGCATGATTTGTAATAATCTGTTATTCTGCCCTGAAGTTTTTAAATGCCTACCTTTTAAACATTTAGAACACATTTTTTGAAAGTATAATTGTTGTAATTCCAATGTATGAATTTTTGTAATCTAAAACTTCTTTTTTTGTAATCTAAAATAGCTTTCTTTATTTTGCTTGGGTTTTTCTTTTGTATTTGCTTTTATAATCTCTAACTCAGCTAAATCTCAAGCATTAGGATGGAGAGTGGACTGTTTACAACAGGATGTATGTTTTTTCTCTTTCAACGTCACCCAGAGAGTTGGAGATAAAGACCGGCTTCTTTTGGAGTAAATAAAAATGATCCAAGATTACATAATGATGCCGTTTCTTAACTCTGTGCATATAGTAATTGCATATCGTTTGAAAGGTATGTGAGTTACTTCTCCAAAAATCTATGATTTAAGGAATTAGTTAAGAGGATCTTGAGTCAATTAATTTTAGTCAATTAATTTCTCAAGTGGTGATCCTTGGGAGTCAAGTTTTCTTCCAGTGAAAATCAAACAATGTATCTACAAAAAGTGAAAAACCACACCAGCTCTGAGAGTCTCCCTGTTTATACCTTGAGGAAAGGAAGTGAGGCAAGCATAAAACTCTCACCAGTCAAGAAGGTTTACGTGTTATACCATATATTTATTGATACTTGTTTTATAAATATCAAATTCTCTCACTTCTCTAATATTGTCTAATATAATACTTTTAAAGTTTACTATTATTTTATTTTATGTGTATAACTATATTGCCTGCATGTATATCTGTGCAATGTGTGTGTGCCTCATGCTCTTTGAGGCAAGAAGGGGGCATTGGATGTCCTAGAACAATAGTTACAGATAGTTGGCCATATGGGTACTGAGAATTAGACCTGGGTCTCTGGCAGAGCAACCAATGCTCTTAACCACTTAGTCTCTTTAGTCTTCTAATATCATGCTTTTTATTGTTTGCAGTTTCTTACATCTATCTTGTGGATTTTGGATGTTTTCACACACACACACACACACACACACACACACACACACACTTCCCTCTTGTCACTAACTCTCTTTCTGAAGCTTTTTTTCCCCACATGCCCTTCCCACTTGGATGTGAGTTTAATTGAGTTTCCTGCCAGAGAGTGGGAGGGAGATTATTTACATTTTAATTTTGTCAAATTGCCTTTTAAATAACTCATGTTTGTACATCTAGATGTTGTGCAGCAGGGCAATGTTAATTCTAAAACCCATAATTGGCCCAAGTGTTCAGGTAAATGATATTAGAGTATTCTTCTCTAAACAGGAGAGGCATATCACCCACCCTGGGACTCCGGGAACACTGTGGAAAAGGCAGTGGAAAGACTTAAGAGTCAGAAAATGGGAAGCCGTATACAGTAGAGGATGTTTTTCTGGTCATGATGTGTCCTTTGAAATCATGTACTCACTAAAACTGTGATGATCTGCACAAGACCCACCCATGATTGACCCATCAGTGGTTCATGATGGATGACTGAGAAACCTATGAGGTTCCACCCTTCCCTGAATGACTGTTTACTATTAAGGGCTGCTATGGGTTTCTTCAGTGATACAGCCAGTTAACACTTCTAAAAGCTGTATTCTGGCTGCTTTTATCATGTGCTTTCCTTAGACAACTGATGTGCCCGAAGGATTTTCTATATAAACTACTCTGACCATTGTTTTGTATAAATTATCTTTTAACACCCTTTCCCCGTATTTATTGCAATCGGTTTTCTCTCTTACTAAGCTAGGGCAGTGACTTTAATACTTTTTACAAATCATAAACAATATGCTCCACATTGCTGCTTGATTTTAATTTTATTAATTATGTTTCATGACTTCGGTTGTTAGACTTTATGTATAGTTATTTATCACAGAAAATCACCAGTGTTTAATTAAGTTGGTAACATTCACAAACTGTTTCTTCACATGAGAAATCATGGAGACCATTGGGGCAGAATAGAAAACATAAGAACAAACAGAACAGAACAAAACAAAACAAAATTCCTGTTAGAGAGACACTACTCGTTTTAGAAAGTAACCCATTCCTGCAAGGTATGTTTAGTGTTCTAGGGTTCAGTATCTGCCTCTGGTATAGCCAATGTAACAAGAATCTCTTGATGGAATAATGTTGGTTTAAGATGCTTTCACTGAGCTGTGAGAATGTAGTGGCTTTCTTCCTTTTCTTTTATTGTGTCATCACACTTTCGAAAATATACAAGATGAAGTACAATATTATCATTTTCCATTCTTAACCAGTTGTTTGACTGTTGTTTGATGTTACCTCGACAGGGTGGCAGCCTCACTGCCTAAGACAGAAATTAATCTCAGATACAATTTTCTCTGGGGAAATGGTGTAAATACTTTATCACTATCCTTTCCCACTTTGTGATAGAAAAAAGAAAGAAATGAGGCCTTGGGCTAGTAACAATACAGTTACTAGTCATGGTAAGTGTTGGGGATTGAAAGATAAGCAAAGAAGAGAGTATTAAAACTATAAAACAATATTAGACTTACCAAAATCCACTGAAAGGTAGTAAGTAACAGAGCTCTGTGCATGGCTGTTGTATGTTCCCATACACCTTAAGACTTGAGACAAGTTGTTGGACTCACTTGGCAAAAGTGGCTTGAGGAATACATCCCACTAAGAAGGAGAAAATTAACAAACAAAAAAACACATACCCCTAAAACAGATAATTGTTTAGGCTTTGAGCTGTCCACCCAGCTAGCTAAAATCAGATGTTTGTGTGGCTGCGAAGTGGCTCATCACCTCACTGGGAAAAGCAAACAGCTGAAAACCTCCAGAAAACTCTGCTGTGGCTTCTTTGAAGCCTAAGCATAGCCTCCTATGAGACCCCTTCTTCACCTTGACTTCCAGCCAATACCACATGGTCCTGTGAGCACAAAAGCCAGCTGCCATGAGGAACTAGCTACTCAATAATCCGTTGAGTAAATTTATTTCTTGGAGCGTGATACCATCAACAAGATGCTTGGTGACACACCGAGAGATTAATTTTGCTATTAGAAAGCCCTATTTATTTATTTAGCCTCACTAACACTATTAGAAATGGACTCAGAGAAATCAGCTTCTGGGATTTCAAATTTAGTACCGCATCGTGAAGTGCATGAAAAGAACAGCCCAGACAGAGCCCTCATTTTTCATCTCAGCATCCAAGACAGCTCAGACCCTTTAAAGAGGCCTAGTAAATATGTGTGCTGATCTAATTCTTAGAAGACAGACCTATACAAACTGTTTGCAGCCAGCTCCAAAGCAGCAAAACCCTGCAGCCTTTACCAGACTAAAGCAGGGAATATATTTTTACATATTACAAACTGTGATAATGATTAAATTTTGCATCAACACTTTACACCATTTAGGCTGGTAATTAGTTCCTCATTGTGCTTTTTATACCATGAAACAAGCTGTTTGTAAGTAATCATGTATTTAAAATTACCACATGGAATGTTTTATAGAGCAAAAAAAAAAAAAAAAAAAATCTTAAAAATGGCTTCATGTGGTTCTTTAACCTAGATATTTCAAAACTCGGCCTGTGGCTCATTTGACCCTCACAACTCATTTTACTTGATGCAGGAAGATTTTCTTGAACTCTTCACGTGTCTGGCATGTTTAGTAGTTGTGAAGCCAGAGACATGTTGAATGTGTCTTTAGTTATACATAAAGTGTTCAGTCATTTCCAGTTTCCTGGACACCAGGAGGTCTCAATCCAAGAAAAGAGTGGTCAGCAAATTTGAAATGTAGACATTCTATTACAGTTAAGAGCATCTCAAATATCTCCCAGTGGTTAAGAACCTGCTTCTCTGTATACCAACTAGAAACATCTTCAATGCCTTAAGGTCTCCACTCATCATCAAATCAGATCTTTATCAAGGGAAACAGTGAAGAAAGTGAATCACAGTCATGGACAGAATAATGCAGTGAGGACAAAGCAAACTCTGAACTCTCTTCCTAGGTAATATGTCCTGGAGTAGGAAATGCAGTGTTTATGGAAAAGACATACTGGATGCTATTCAAATAGAGATGTCTACAAGACATTTGTAAGACATCTTTTCCTTTCTGCCACTCTGGATGCAGACACTACTGGGCTATACCTTCAGAGATTTAGTTTCTGATGCAATTTCGTGATCTGTGTTTCCTGGTATATCTAGACAACAATCGAGACCTTCCCCCATCTCTCTCTTCTTTTCCTTTTACCATTTGGCAATTCCAATGGTAAAACATAAAAGTATATGTTTCAGTCATTTTCAGCTTCCGTTATTCTCATTTATCTCTCCCTCTTGTACTGAAATCCCTCTTTCTTCCTAGTAGAGTCCCCTGCCCACCACTTTTTTGTCTGTGTGATTCCAAAATTTAGTTATAAATGCTTGTGTCAGCCTCCTTGGGATCATGGGCAATTTATTAGTGAGAAAGCCAATGACATCCCCTCCTCAGCCCAGCGGCAACATTAACTGCCCATACTCCCTCAGTGAAGAGTGGGGTCGCATGGGTCCCTCCCTCATGTGTGTTGTAGTAGGCGATAGACCTAATCTTGTTCAGGTCTTTAACAAGTATTAGTAGAGCTACACTGATCTCCTGAGTGAAATGGGTGCAGCGTGTTCAGAACACACTATTGAGAGACCACTTTTCTTTCTTTTTTTTCTTTACCTGTTTATTGATTCTTTGTGAATTTCGCATCATGGACCACAATGTGACTCATCTCTTCCTCACCTTGTACACAACCTCTAACCATGCAGACACCCCAAAAGAGGGAAAAAAACTGTAGAAGCTGTAGTGTGTTACAGTGTGATCCATAGTATACCCTTTTGTCCCTACTTCTTTGCTTGAAACTTTTCATTGCAATGACTCTTTGGTTTGGTACAAGGATCTAGCTTCTGCTACTCTATTAATACTGGAACCTCACTGGGACTCCTCTCACATATCCTGCTGCTGCCCTGTGTCAGGGAGATCCTGTACTTTTGGATCTGTTGGACAAGCACCTTTGCATGTTTCTTCAGTTCATCAATGGGGTAGATGTTGGTGTGGGCCAAGTCAAAGCCCTGGATCTGGACCTGAGAGGTATCTGAGCTGGTCAGTCTTCCAGATATCCTGTACCAACACCATCTGGGCAAGCTCTCCTGCCCTGGCTACGGTAGTTCATCTAATGCCACATCAAGCAAGAGGCAGAGTCAGGTCTCCTGCTCTTAGCCTAGCTCATTGATGCCCATGAAGGATCACATTTCTCAGTCTAGCATAATATGCTTTCATCAAAGTGATAAGCAACTTTTGTGATAGAATACAGTCATTTTAATTGTGTGCATATTAATTGTAAAAAGAAATGAAATATAATAAGAAAAGTTTTCAAATAGCCTATATTCATAAGCTTTCTTTTAGCACCCATTTCCCAGTGGTTCTCCATGAATTCCATTTTAGAACAGTCACAGTCATGTGTTGACCACATTGTGAATTATGCTTTCCTTCTCATCATGAGGCTAGAGTTCCATTGGATATACGTTATTTCAGGCAGCTGTATACCACTACTTTTAGAACTTCTACCATTGCTACTATGCTCACCCACATGACGATAATGAACTAAACATCAGAAACTATAAGCAGGCTCCCAATGATATGCTTTCTCTCATAAGAGTTGCCTTGGTCATGGTGTCTCTTCCCAGCAATAGAACAGTGACAGTGACTAAAAGACACAGGATGGGAAAAGATAGTAGACAGTAGCATGAAAATTAGTAAGTGAATACTTTCCTGTTGAACACCTTAGAAGAAGTATATTTCCCTATGCAGCACCTTCACCTTCTGAAGTATTCTCCTTCAAAGAGTGAGCTGCCCATCCCAGTGAAATAATATTTAATCAAGAGAGTGAGTCACCTATCAAATCTAAGTTTATGTAATATATTCTGTGTTCAAATAAAAACAGAATGTTCTTCTAAGATATATCCCTGGTGAAAAGCAGTGAATGATTGTGTGTGTGTGTGTGTGTGTGTGTGTGTGTGTGTGTGTGTGTGTTTGTGTTCTAAATTAATACTAATCCAGGCAAATAAAATAGTAGGTATTCTTCTCAGACATATTGCTTTGAAAATGAAAAAAAAAAAAAGAGCCCTACTGACTGAATGTATACAGTATAAGCCAATTGTTTTATTATCTTACTCAAGTCTTTCAATAGTGCTAAAAGAGACTCAGTCCTCTGTCTGATACATGAATTACTGAGCTTCTCTGACCATATTCTGACCATGCATACATGCATGTTATTTAAATAAGCCAGGTTCTTGAGGACAAGTAATTTGGAAACCCAGCTGTTGCTAACACAAGCAACTTTCCTGTAGGATTGTAGGTGTATCTTCCAGAGAGCAAAGCACAAGTTCACCAGACAGCTAGGCACCAGAGTAACTGTAGACATTGTGTGTTCTGTTGTGTAAATGTTTGGAGTGCTATTATCCAGTAGATTAGAGAATGTTCTAGATTCTATAAATCTGAAGAAAAGTGGCTGATGATAAAAGTTTATGACGTTGGTGTTTTTAGTTCATTCTCACAACAGCAGGCAATTCTTCCATTATTAGCACATATAAAGCATTGTTTGCCCTAGAAAGCATCTCTTTTTTAAATCTGCCAAACAAGACCTTAGTGACTTTTTATCTCAGGAGCTTTTTCATCACTGCCTATATTTCTTTTCATTGTACATGGCACTAAAAACGTGGTCAATAAAGGAAGACAGAGATATAAATGATAAGCTGATGATAGAGATACCTGACATAGAAGTATTTGTAGATGACAGATGTGTATTTATGCATAACAGAGATACAGACACATTTATGTTTCAAGATGCATGGTGATGCTAGGCAAATATATATGTGCATACATACAGATGTTCCTCATCTTACAATGGTGTTAAAGTCTGACAACCTCGTGATAAATCAAGTTATTGAAAATTAGGGCATGGTGGCACATATCTGTAATGCCAACACTTGAGAGATAGTAATAAGAGTTCAAATGTTCAAGGTCAGTTTATCTACTTCCCAGGTTCTAAGTCAGCCTGAACAACATGAGACCACATCTAAAAGAAGACAAAAAGAGAAAGGAGGAGAGAGGGAAGAAGAAAGGATGGAGTAAAGGAAGGAAGGAAAAGAAAAGGAGATTTTGCAAATCAAAATTGCACTGAGTGCACCTGACCTACTAAACACTCTGTATTGGTAATAGCACACACTCAGAGTTTTGGTAGTTTTCCTTAGAGATCAGGGGCTGCTTTTAAACTACAGTTCATTGTTTTTGTCCAGAATTGCAAGACAATATTATATGACTCACCTATGAAAAGGCCAATATTCAAAATTAAAATGGTGTTTGTACAGATTGTATACCACCTTTTCACCAACATTTAGACATTTTAATTCAAACCAACAAATGTTATGAGTCATGTGAAAGTATACATCTCGGTGTTTCTTTCTATGAATGGTAGAGTGGAGTTAGGTACTTAGATGTGTGGTTGGAAGGATAAATAGATAGAAAGACAGACAGACAGATTAGATTAAATTAAATCAATGCAGAGAACAAATATTCTTCTATTATTAGTGCAAGTCCAGAATATAGGTCTTCAATGAATAACTATTGATTGAGAAATTGATGAATTAGTGGTTAGTGATGGTGTTCTTGTACATATTCTGTGATATCAATACTATGTATTTTCATCCTAATACCTCACCTTTTATTGCACTCCTGCCATGACCCTGAGCCTTATACCACACTGGGGTACACACTCTGGGCAGATGGTAAGCTCAGGTAGTCCACTTTGTCCACCCTAAGCTCTGTATAGTTTTCCTCCTAAACAGAACTGGAATATCAGGGATATGATATCTGTGTCCTTGTAGAAGAAGATAAGTGGCTGTACTCTTTATATTTAGAACAGAGACTAGATTGAAGTCAAGGGAAGACATCAGGGACAATCATAAAATTTACAAGTAATATAAGCACTATGAAAATACTACCTTTAATTTCCTTTAGAGACCAAGTTGCTCTCTTTTTAAAAGTGCTTGAGTAAGGGAAACCAACTTATTAAAATGCATAGGATCTATCTTACCTGAACATCACAGATAATCAGTGCACTTTTTTCTGAGCTCCCTCTCTTAATATCTTGTTCACAGCAAATGTCATTGTAAATTTTGCAAATATAGAATAACTTCCACTTGATATCTCAATCACACACCTTATTCCCTTACTCCCCCCTGGTGCCTTGCTCTGTCCTACAATGGGTATCAGGTACCAGTGACTGGTAAATGGAGGCAACTTCCTGTCTATTAAGACATCTTTTTGTACAACTAACCCTTTGGCTTAATCCACAGGATACCTATCAAATAGGAAAAGTCTATCTTTTCCTATTTGATCATGTCTATTTCAGCACTAGAGACATATTCTCCGGCTCCCCTTTGAGTACTATCTGTGCCTGCTTCAAACTTGATTTATTTTTCTCACACACTACTTCCCAAGAAGTTTTCAGAAAGCAAAATAATTGCTAGAGTTGAGAGGAACATTTATGTCTCCACCTGTTGAAATCTTGTTTCCTAGCATAAAACTGACTTTCCTAGATTTTTGTCTTAGTTGCTTTTCTATAGATGTGACAAAACACTATGCCCAAGGCAATTTATAAAAGAAAGCATTTAACTTTACTTATAGTTTCAGAGGTTTAGTGTCTCTGATGGTGGAGCTAAGCAATAGCTGAGAGCTCACAAGGAATAGCTGAGATCCACAAGCCAATACAGACAGACCACTGGGAATCCCATGAATCTTTTGCCATTCCTAGTGACACACCTCCTCCAATAAAGACACACCTTCTAATCCTTCTCAAATCATTCCATCAATACGGGACCAAGCATTCAAATATGTGATCCCTTGGATGACATTCTCACTCAAGCCAACACAGATAGGGAGAAAAAAAGTATTGCAAATATTTTTAAAGGGTGACTTCACAGAGAATTTTCTCCTTTTGCTGTGTCCTTTTAATATTAATTTAGTTACTTTTAATGACTATAATAATGTCATAATGAAACATGAAGACAGTATAAGCATCAGAGACTAAGTATTTCTCTTATATACATTTTACATAAAAGACCTTCATCTCCTGGACCTATGTTACTATGTTACCAATAGCATGTTGAAATCTTTCCCTTCACTTTTCCCAAATGGAAACTGTGGAAAGACAGAAGAAGGTCTCCTGTATACATGGACATTTAATAGAAGCTGTAGCAGCAGTAGGCAGACAGGAGCATCATCGTCATTGTCATCATCATCATCATCTGATAGTACCATCTAATATCACAACTCTCCTGCAGGCTTTGGGTTCTGGAAACTTTACTCTATAAGTGCTTTAGCTCTGGGAAGACCTGGGGAATTTGGTTTCCTTAGCCTTTCTCTGTAGCTGGTTCTGCAGCTTCTGGATGAGCCTAGGAATCAGGATCCCTCAGCCTTAATTCCTGCCAGTTTTAAGCTGTTGATCTGTAGTGTTTGGGACCCATGTCTCTAGAGACTTGACAGCTCTCTGGAATTCTTCTAGTCACCAGCCCCTGCAGTCTTCTCTCTTAGGTTTCTTCTAGCCTTTCAATGTTCTCCAGCCTAAGTTCTCCACAGTCTTGCCTTCTGATGGCACTTCTATTATTGACCCCTTTCCCCTGCCCTGGTCTCCCTAGTACTATTGAGCTGGTTTTTAACTGTCAGGCAGCTGGCTGCCCTGCTGCATTCATAATCTTCCCTGCAGACTTCTTGTCTGCAACTTGCTGCCTCTTTACTTCTCTTCATATCTGCTTCTCTTCTGTCTCTGTTCCTTCTGCCTGTGTCACTGACTCACCCTGCCCTACAGAAAGTAAACCAGACAAGCTCTCTAAAGAGAAGCCTTCATTGGGCCTGGTGTTGCACCTACAGTGTCTTCATCACAGGTGGGTGTCTTCCAGCAGGCTCATTCAATGAGCTGGAATGCCTGCCTCTAAAGCTGAACTCCCCTTTGCACTGATCATGTGCAAAGGGAGGATTCTGGTTTTCCAGTGGTAGTTTTAATCCTTAGTAATTGTCACTGTGGGCTTTCTTCTAGGCCATCTGGGAGAGTGCTTTCCATTCAGCCTGTGCAGCAATGATCTAACGTTGGTGAACTTCCACAGTAACATAATATCTGGTAGAAACCATCAATCAGTTCTGGCTGACATTGACCTTTAGAAGCCAAGGCAACCAGTTGCCATCTTCGTTGAGTTTTTTCAAGGTGCCTGGGAAGGGTTCAAAATGGTCATTTTTGGCATGAAGGTGGTCTCATTGACTGTTTGACTGACTGTCCCTTCATTCAAAACAGTGAGGGAGACTCCATCAGCTGCTAATTAGGGATTCAAATGTCCTTGTCCCCAGTGGCTTTGCTTAGTCACAAGACACTGAACATTGAAAGGAACACTTACAATAACAACTTAATGAATGTCTCTTTAACACTGCGTGATAGAAATCATGTGTTAAGAGTATTTAGAGGCTACTGAGTGTTCCTGGAAGACAACTCTGTCTGCCTCAATTGAACTATTTTTATGACCATAGCTGAAGGTGCAGCTTTCAGATTAACCTTATTGTCCTAGGCCCAGAATTCTCTCACTAGCTGCAGGTGACATTTGCCAGAATTGCTACCTCCTATCCCCTACTCAGTATTTGGACTTTTTAGTTCTGGTATTATTGGTTTTGTGGACTTGCTTTTTCTGAGGAAGAGCAGGTTTACATTGATGGCTTTGCAGGTTCTGTCCCTGTGTTCTTATTGATGAGAGAAAGCTCACCAGTCTGGGGAATTTTGGGCATGTAAGAGATGATATTGATGTGTCTATTTGTTATGTTCCTTCTAGAAGCAGAAAGCTAGCAGACACCTGAGGGGCTAATTTGAAAAGCTACGGGCCCCAAACCAGTTTCTCTTCACCTAGGGCAGGGATGGAAACTTAAACACAAGGCTTTTTAAAGCTTCTGTCAACATGATAGAGCAATGTGCTGAAGATTCCTGAGGTAAGGGGAGCTAGGAGCTCACATGGAGACATTTTCTGACTCAGTACATTTGCTAGGTTGGCTATTTTTTCAGGTGTGTGTACCCAGGAGTCTCCTATTCTTGTTTGGCACTCTGCAGCAAAAATGTGACAAACAAACCTAATTTCCAAATCACACCAACACTGGAAAGTGAAATAGAAAAATGAATCATGTAAATAGCATCTTTAATGGCTTAACAGATAATAAGGAATAAAATTCCAGCAGCCAGATCAATACATGTATGTCTTAAAATATTTTGTTATAATTTCTATCTGAGCAGGGAATTTCAGAGTTCTTGGCTCTGACATTCTTCACTATATTGTTGGTGAAACCCAAAGTGGGTAAGCCAGCTTCTTTCACCAAAATGGAAGAAATTAAATCCTGTAGGGTCAAAATGATGCAGTGGTTAGACAGGTGCTGTGGTCATGCCCTGGGATATTTAGGGTCAATTTCAAAACAAGTGCAAATTCAATAAAGCCTGTGTGAGTCACCACCATCACAGATATATCCAGTGATATCCTTATATATCTACTTTTGTATTACAAGTTTCTTCTCAGTTGTTCTTTATATGTGAGATTATAGAATGCACATGCACACATCTGTGTGTGCTAGTTTTTTATTAAAATTGATGCATGGGTTGGAGAGATGGCTCAGCCATTAAAAGCTAGGCTCATAATCAAAAAATATAAAATGGATACTTATCCTGTCATGCTTAGAAAATGTATAAAACATACAGAGAAACAACTCATCATTCATGATGCCATCATTTATGAAGAATGCTTACTTAAGAGTTGATAGCTTTAAAAGACCTTCAATTTCCAATTGACTTAATAATATATATTTTCTCATATCATTAAATATATTTAAGAATAATTTACTGCATAGTGTAGTATTGATAAGTATTAATAATGATTTTCATAAATATTATGCTATCATTAGGGATTTAGACTTTTTATTTTTATTATTATAGAAAAATTTTGAAATGCACCTAATATAAACATTAGTGAAGCAAAATTAGTTAATAGCTTAAAGGAGCATTTTAAAGGGCCCCATAGTTCTAGTAAATATATCTAAAGGTTTTGAAGTATCTGCCATATTTGGTACAATTACAGTGTAATTCTCTGTCCATTTAGTTAGATAAATAAATATCTAAATCATATTTCAATGGATATGGACAAGAAAGAAATAAGGAAGTAGG
The DNA here is from genome assembly GCA_019843965.1 of Rhynchomys soricoides. Lineage (NCBI taxonomy): Eukaryota > Metazoa > Chordata > Mammalia > Rodentia > Muridae > Rhynchomys > Rhynchomys soricoides. Next base: position 13,750,788 of record JADRCH010000051.1, read on the forward strand.
GCACTACAGATTAATATCATTTCTGAAAAAACTGCTGAGAAGACTAAAGAATTTTCTAAAAAGTTATCACAAACAATGGCATATAATAATTTTTTAAGAAAATCAATGTGTAGCTGTGTTTTCAAATTTGATGCATGTTATACAAGAGCCTTTGAGTTGGTTAACAGTTTGAATCTTTGGAGAGGAGATCAGGATGTAAAGAAACTTTCCCAAAGCTGGCAAAGGGGGTATTTGTTGGTGGTGTTGGCAAATGGCTCAGAGAATAGCAAGTTTTAAAGTACTGAGCAGCTAGCCATCAATCTCAATAGATGCAAACCATTGATTAGCTGATTGATTGATTGATTGATTGATTGATTATGACAATGAAGACTGGATCTGGGGATTCCACGGACTTGTGGAGCCGTCTACATCAGAGACAGGTCATCAATGGAGAGGAGCTCACAGCACTGGTACCTAGTCTCATGTTCAGAAAGAGGATTCCAGGAAGCAAGCCCTTAGGAAATGAAGGCAGAGGCAGTTCTGAGACAAAATATATTCTTACCAGGAATTGACTGTGCTTCCTCTGATACTCTGCTGTGCCTGAATTAGGAATGGAATAAAAACAAAGTCAGCTTGGCAGAGGCACAAACTCACTGAACAGTTGTCCTTCATGCAGTCTTCTCTGAGTTCTCTAACAGATATTTTAGGGAATGTAAGTAATTAGGTAAAAAAAGAGAAAAGTGAGCTTCCAATGGCCTGTAGTGTTTGTTCATTTTTCCTACTCATTATTAAGGAAACAAGTTCTGTTCATTCATTTCTAAGTCTCTGAACCTTTGCAGACCCATGTAGAAGTCTCCACTCTTAAACTGCCATTATTCTTAAATGACTTTAATGGATCTATTGACTGAGTGTGTGTGTGTGTACATGCACATATGTGTGTGCATGTGCCATAATGTATGTATGTGTGTAGATAAGATAACAATTCATCCGAGTTGGTTTTCTCTTTCCACAGAGTGGAGTTTCTGAGATCAAACAAGTTTCCAGCCTTTGTGACAAGCACCATTAATCCCTGTCCCATTTTTCACATCACACTACCCCTAGTTGGTTAGGTAAATAATTTAAACTTGAAAAAAATCCCTCCATTGTTCCAGTCTTATATAACGTAATCATGACCCACTTGTGGCTAGTGGCTTGTGGAACAAATGTGTCCTTCATTGGAGCAAGCCCAGGTTGACAATGGCTCTGTGTGACAGGTTTTGGTAAGAACGTGGTGTCTCCTGTTGGTTCAGAACATACATTCAAACTCCCTCTTCATACTTTCTCCTGCAAAGAGTGGGATGAGGCCAGAGCATTGGGTATTTGCATCTTCAATCAAAGTACATGGCATAACAACAAAAGGGATAAAATGATTCAGACTGAAAGTAAATATTTTCTCTGAAGACAATTAAAAAAAATGTTAGAGACTCTGAGTGGGAAGTTCACATTGAGGAAAATGCTAGAACTTTGTAAGACACAATAACAAAACAACATCTCCTCTACTGACCAGAAATGCATTTTTAAACCTCCAACAGATGCCTGAAAACCTAGATACTTGCAATCCTTGCTACCCCTATAAGAAAACACCTCTAATACAATTTAACTCATAAATTAGACTGTAAGACATTAATGGTAACTGATCATGAGTTAGGCATAGATTATGATTAAATTTCTATCATCATTGTCTTTACTTCTGCTGCTATGATAATATACCTTGATAAGAGCAACTTAAAAAAGAAAGCTTATTTTTGATCCCTGTTCAGTCTGCCATAATAGGGAAGCCATGATAATCAGCTTAAAATAACTGATCAAATGCCATTCACAATCAGGAAGTCTAGAGAGATTGAATGTTTATACTCCACTTTCCCCTTTGTAACCACTCCAGAATCCCCAACCAGGGAAAGGAGCTACCCATAGTGGATAATTTCTCTACATCAATTAACCTGATCAAGATATTCTCTAGATTTCATCACATTGACAATTAGATTAACTATCAAATTAACCCTGGTCTTTGGGTTTATTACTAAGTAAAATCAGGGTACTTGGATACTGTCACCCTTGATCTGATTAACAAGAAGGCTATTAAGTGACTATATTAGAGGGTTTTTATTTAAGACAAAGGGATAATTCACATCTCAAGAACAGGAGTGTAAATTTTCATCACAATATACAAAATGATAGGCAATTTAAAATTTTAAAACTGACTTCTATCTGGAACTTGCAACTTAATACATTCAGATTGCTGCCAACTTTGAGCATCTGAAAGCATAGAAAGATATACTAGGGCTAAGGAAAATGTACTGTACTTGAGAAAGGGACATAGTAAGAGAGTGAACTATTGAGGTGGAGGTAATTTCTCCACAGTCCAGAGAAGGATCTGTGGTGCATTGTTGTTATGATGTTTTCTGCTCTTGAGGAGACATGCAGAACAAGCGGCCCATCTTCTATTTTCTTCCTCAGATCTATCACTGAATGCCCAATGCCCAAATGAATACATTGCATAGTATCCATCATCATAACCTTTCTCTTCTTAGGCAAACATTCCTCTTGCTGCCACTGTTCTATCACAACCTCTTTTACTGTTTAGCATGGTAGAAAACAACAGACTCTGAAATGCAGTTCTGAGGCAGGGTCAAAACATGACATACAGGGACTTGCTGGGAAGCACAGGTATTAGTTAGAGTCAGAGCAATGGGGGAAATATGGGCAAAGGCCGTTAACTGTGGTTCAAGGAAAACCAATAAAAACCTAGAAAAGCAAAACAGCTGGAATCGGGATCAGAGGGGTTCATTCTGGTTTATCTTCCTCTGGCCCTACCCTAGCCCTGTGAGATTATGGAAGGCAAACAGTGGTTCATACTACAAAAGCCAGATAAAGGAGGGGGTTGGGAGTCTGGGTTCCATGTTGGTTGGTTTAAGGATTCTTCTGGGATGGATAGTTTTTCTAGGATTTTCACACCCAAGATATCAAACCGTGAGAATATGGGAAACAGAAGATAAGATTCATAACAGCTGTGGAAAGGATCACTAGGTATGAGAATTAAGGGAATTCTTGTTCTAAGAGTAAAGAAGTTTAGACAAAGTTTATAAAGTAAGAGAGCAAAATCAATAAACCCACACACCTACCAACACTTGATATTTTACATTGGAAATTGTTGGAAATTCCCATTCATGATTTCAGGAACAGCAGCAGCCATCCTTGCCAGGTAGTTCCAATCCCAGGGAGAATAGTCAAAGTGACAACTACTTTGTCAGGGAAAAACTGCCATTTAACATGAGCCACTTACATGGGAACAGGTAACATTCAATAAATTTAATATTACTTAACTTCACTTAATTGGGTCATTTCTTTTTCAAAATATCTTATTTTTCTTTGAGACTCTCACACATTTTGTTCATATTCATTCTTAGTTATTCCCATTTCATAAAATAAAAGAAGTGTTACGATGGCCTGAGCAGAAGAGGTGGATTTTGCAACCAGCACAAGGCTGAAGTAGTCAGAATTGGGGTACAAAGAATAATTATTCTCTACAATTTTCACAGGAAAAAAAGAGGATATTGAATAAAAATGGTCATTATCAGCTAGCCTTTTTAGTATAAATATTAAGGCAGAAGGACTTTTATTGTGGGTGAGTTGGAACTGGCCTGTTTGGGAAGCCTGGCTTACATATCCCATTTTTCTGGTATGGAGGAGGGCTTAGGTGTGACGCTGTGGAGCTTGTAGGTGGCACTACTTTTATTTTTATTCCATTATTTAAGTATCCAGTGTGAGCAAAATTCTAACACAATCCTTTACATACATGGAAAGAGAAATTCACAACTTCACATGGAAACAAACAAACAAAACTAGGATAGCTAAAACAATCCTGAAAAATAAAAGAACTGGAGGTATCACTATCAAGCTTTACTACAGAGCAATAGTAATAAAAACTGCACAGTATAGGTACAGGAAATAGACAGGCTGACCAATGGAATTGAATAGAAGAACCTGAAATAAACCCACAAACCTGTGATCACTTGATTTTTGAGAAAAGAAGCCAAATGCTACAATAGAACAAAAGAGAACATCATTAGCAATTGGTTCTGGTCTAACTGAATGTCTGTATATAGAAGAATGCAAATAGATCCATATCTATCACCCTTCACAAAACTTAAGTCCAAGTGGATCAAAGACCTCAACAGGAAACCAGATACACTAAATCTAATAGAACAGAAAGTGGGTAATAGCCTTGAACTCACTGGTACAAGGAGACAACTTCCTGAACAGAACACCAATGGTGCAGGCTTTAAGATTTAAAAAAAAAAAACCAAAAAACTGGTAAATGGGACCTCATGAAACTGAAAACATTCTGCAAGGCAAAGAACACTGTCAATAGGACAAAACAACAGTCTACAGATTGGGAAAGGATCTTCATGAACTCTACACGTGACAGAGGGATAATATCCAAAATTTATAAAGAACTCAAAAATGTAGACACCAAAGACAAAAGTCACCCAATTAAAAAATGAGTTCCAGAGCTAAACAGAGAATTCTCAAGGCAGGAATTTTGAATAGTGGAGAAGCACTTAAAGAAATATCCAACATTCGTAGTCATGAGGGAAATGCAAAACAAAACGAACCTGAGATTACATTTTATACTTTTCAGAACGGCTGAAATAAAAAACTCAAGTTAGAGTATATGCTGGCGAAGATGTGGAGCAAAGAGAACACTTCTCCATGGCTGATGGGATTGTAAACACATAGAACCACTTTGGAAATCTATTAGGCAGTTTTTCAGAAAACTGGTAATAGTTCTACATCAAGACCCATTCATACCATTCCTGGTCATATACCCAAATGACACCCCATTATAACCCAGGGACACTTGCTCAACTATGTCCGCAGCAGCTTTACTTGCAATATCTAGAAATTGGAAACAACCCAGATGTCCCTCAACTGAAGAATGTATAAAGAAAATGTGGTACATCTATACAATGGAATACTATTCAGCTATTAAAAGCAAGGATATCATTAATTTTGCAGGCAAATGGATGGAAATTGAGAATATCATCCTGAGTGAGATAACCTAGACCCAAAAGTACATCCCTGAGACTATTAATGATATCCTGCTTGCAGACAGGAGTCTAGCATCACTCTCCTCTGAGAGACTCCATCTAGCAGCTGACTAAAACAGATGCAGAAGCCCACAGTCAATGGAAGAGTTGGGAAAAGTGTTGAGGACCTGGAAGGGGATGGGTGGGAAGTCCACAGGAAGACCAACAGAGTCAACAAACCTGGACACTTGGGAGCTCTTAGAGACTGAATCACCAACCAAAGAACATGCACGGTTAGACCTAGGCCCCTTGCACATATGTAGCAAGTATGCAGCTCCGTCTTCATGTAGGTCCCCCAACAAATAAAGCAGGGGCTTTTCCTAACTACAGCTGCTGCCTGTTTGTGGAATATGTTCCCTTAATTGGGCTGCCTTGTCTGGCCTCAGTGGGGAGAAAATGTGCCTAGCCCTGCAGAATCTTGATTGTCAGGATGTGGAGATACCCAGAGGGGCACACTCTAAGAGGAGAATTGGAAAAAGGAGGGGGAGGGACTGGGTGAGGGGGGCGCTGGAGTGGGCAGTGATCAGGATGTAAAGTAAATTAAAAAAGACTGCAGTCCGTTGACCTCCCTTAGTATTTGCTTATAGATAGAATAATAAAAAGACCTAAAGACTGGTAACATGTGTGATTAATCAAATCATTGCCAGGAAGCCAGGAAATGTACTTTGTTGTTGTTGATGGTGGTGGTGGTGGTGGTGGTGGTGGTGGTGGTGGTGGTGGTGGTGGTGGTTACTAAATTAGAAAATGGTTTCTTTAAAATACTTTTGTCCAAGGATCTCACTAACAGGATTTCTGACTATGATGGCTGTATTTCATCAAGGCTTTCCTTCTGCCCCAATGACTGCCTCACTCCCTGTCCACTTCTCTGCCTGTCTGCTCAGCACTGAAGTGCTCCTAGATACCTTTAACCATTGAAAATGGTGCTCCTTTATACAGTGTCTGTCGTGCCTAGCGGAAGAGGAACTTCCAGAGAGAAGAGACTTCTTGGTAGTTGAAGAAATTTCTGGACCACAAGGAGGGCTGAGCCTGTATCTACTACTTTTGTCAATGGATACATTTTTTATTATGTTAGCAAATGTTTGCAACAAGGCAAAAGAGTCCTAATGATATTCTGGTATAGATACCTTTACCTACAATGACAGTCCAGAATATGCAAATTTGCATTCTAGAAAGTTAAGTCTAAAGAGGATATTTTCACATAGAAATGTGCGGTCATTAACCTATAATTAAAAAATGGTCTCATTAATAGTATACATTATATTCTAATTCTCCAAACTGGAATTCAGCCTATGATAATCAATCACTAGCTTTTCTATTTGCTAAGTGTTAGTAAACCATCTGACCCTTGTACCTATGATTCAGATCACTTTTAGTAGCCAATAATCTAACATTCTTACGTTTCTTAAGTGTTTGCTGCATTCAGCTTATCTGTATGAATGACTCTATGATTTTACCTATCTATATTTAAGGAATATTACAGAAAAATTTTTTGTAAAATGCTGGGTCCCAGACTGGCTTGATGATATGTGCTTGAAATCCCAGTACATGGGAGGTTGTTACGTGAGCATTGCTTAAGATCAGCTTGGGTTACATTGTAAAAATTGTCTCCAAAACTGCTAAACAGAGAATTCTACAAGTATTGGACATCTCTGTGGTATTTATCATTGCTTTAAAACAGTCTATCATTTAGTAAATATGATTTTTCTTAAAATATTTATAATTTCAAATGATTGCTCAAGGAACAAATTACTTCCTTAGATTCAGAAGCTGAATTTAAGATCTTGTTTTCCATTAATTGAAAGTCTATAACTCACTTTCAAAATAAAAAAGTCTTAACCATGGAAATTTTGTAAAATAATATCAATTATAAATAAATATCACAATGTAAACTTGCTTTTTAATTTCAGGAACATTTCATTTTCAAGCCATAAAGTTATTCAATTATGCACAAATGCTAATTAAGCCCAGAGGGAGGAGAGGTCTGGTTCTTGAGCGTACATTTTTATATTTTGCAAGGAAGCTATTGATTAAATCTTCATATTGACATTATATATTTTATCTACTGGTGATGAAATTTAATGTCACAACGTGCCATTTAACACAATCAAATAAGAACTATCTTAGATTTCTGGAGCTCAATGATGAAAGCAAACCAGCATTGATAATCTAGCTCTTGGACAGTTCAGAGATGGTTCCTACAGACAGTCAGGAAGAATGAGTGTTTTAATTTAATTTGCAAAGGTGTGAGAATCTTAGACTTTGTCATATTGGTAAACAACTGTTCCTCTTACCTTTCACAGGAAGATTTTAAAGATGAGCTTGACATGAGACTTTGGTCCTGTCTGTCCTTGCCACCTACTCATTTCTTCGTTTTAGAATGAGAATTTTTATTACACACCAATATATATTTGAGGTAAGCAACATTCACTTTGATTTCATAGCAGCTCACATTTAATACCCGTTCTTGAGTCTTAACAGATTTTGAATTTTATATTCTGAACAGTGTCAGAACTACTATGAATATAGAGACTGTTGATGTTGCATTGAAGGTATTCCCTATAATCAGATAAACATTTAGTGACTAAAAGAGTGTTATGGCTTAAGCCTCATGTTTGAATGCTCAGTCATTAGTCATGATACCATTTTAAAGGATGTAGAGATATTAGGAGTGAGAAAGCTATGCTGATTTTATGAGAGGCTTCAAATTGGCAGTTAAGGAGACTAGGCCTAAGAACTGAGCAATTCCAGGCAAGTCTAGGCCTCAAAAGCTGACCCACCTTTTGGCCTGAGGAAAGGACAAAGGGTCAGCAGCAGTTTCCAGACTTCCTCAGCTATTCCCTCAGCAACAGTTTCCAGACCTCCCCAGCAAGTTTCCAGCCCCCACACCCTGGTAAAGTAAAGTAATGTCCACAGAGATGGACCCAACAGAATAACAGGAGTCACCTACCCTGGAATTCCCTAATGTGCTTTAAATCAGGCTTGCAAGCTCACTTGGTCATTTATCTCTTCTGGTAATGGGAGACCCCAGCATGCTGGACTTTTGCAGAATAAAACAGTCTTTGCTGCGTTTACATACTATTTGAGTGTGGGACACTTATAGGAGGTAGAACCTGGCTAGGAGAATTCATCAGTAGAAGTAGGTTTGGAAGATCATGCCTATTCCTTGTTTGAGCCATTCTGCTTTCGTCTTGAACTACAGACAAATAACCAGCAGCTCCATTCTCCCACAACCGTGTACAGACCTGCTCCTTCCCTCCAGGTCTTCCCAGCCAGGGATAGAATTAAAGAGGTCTGAACCATGAGGCCAAGCAAAGCTTTCCTCCCTTCCAGTGTTTCTGTGGTATATTTTGATCACAGCAATGAAAAAGTAACTCTAGTTTCTACATGTTTAATTGCATGTATATTTTTAAATGTAACAATATAAAGAGTTTTCTTCTTGACTAAGAATGTGCAAGGCACCAGTTTGCATTCTACCCAATAAGGCAACACAGTCGGCTACCTAGGTCACAGAGCATGAGACTTTTTGAAGGGTTGTCATAACGAGGTAAGGCAGTGAATATATATATATCACTGGTGATGCTACTGTTTTCCAAACACTTTGGAAGTCTCACTCATTAGTAAAACTTCCCCTCTCCACTCCCTGAGTCAGTAAAACAAACCTCCCAATACACCCAGAATCTGGTCTCCAAAAGAGCTACTCCAATTCTTTTTATTCAGAAATGGTAGAATCAGTTAGCAATTTACCAGCATTTATGGCAGATCTGGTAACAGCAAAAGAGACAGAGGCTCCAAGCATCCTTGCTGTCTCTCTCTCTACCTGGCTGTTAACTTGAGATTTCAGCATTAACAACAGCTCAGCAGAAAGTTTTGCACAGAATGAGTGATTTTAGGCCTGTTCACAGCCTGTAGAATTTGTCTGGGTTTGTCTCCAGCAGCCCATCATGCTTGATTGTCACGTAGTTCTCCAGGGGAGGCTGGCAGCTGCTGTTGCAGCTGAGATGATGTTCCTAGCTGTCTTCTGATTTCCCTCTGGCTTTTATCTGGTCCTTGAAGGTGAAATACTTTGTAGAGCATTATATTCAAAATGTTCTCATTTTGTTTAAAACACAACAAACAAAGCATCTATACATGAATAAAAGTGGCTTGGGGAAATGATGGTACTGGTGGTCCCAGCAAAGGGACTGGGTAGTCAAGGTGGTTGGCACTGCTGATTCTGTGCATTTTACTCCATAGTATTTTGTTTTTAAAGCTTGAATTACTAATTACTTCCATAACTAGATAACAAATTTTAACAGTAGAAGTCTAGGTTGATATAAATATAGAGCAATGAATTAACTCAATTTCAAAATGCATGTTGGTTTATATATTTAATTGGGATTTCAGAAAATTAAAATGTTCTTTCTATAGTTCTAGGACATACTGATTAAGTTCATTGTAGCACATTTAAAAATCTCTTGATGAGATATGGTTCCTTTTTCTGAGTCTTCCCTTGGGATGTCCAGGTGGAGAACAATGGAGAGGAGCTGAATTTGCTGGTCTGCTTCTTCCCTAGAGGTGTCCAGGCCTTGATGCACACACAAGTGGGAAAGGATGAAGTGAAGTCCTGAACTGGTGGGTCCGCAGAATCCTGATCTAGCAGTGAATGCTTTGGGGAAGAGCTCTTCACTGAAAATTTCAGAGTTACAACTCTTCAGTGTTACAGCCTTTTTAGACTACATTCAATCAAACTGTTATTTCAGACAGTGTTGAATGAAACAGTTTTTGATCATACACTATTTGGCTAAATCAGGATATCTATATTTATATCTATATCTATATCTATATCTATCTATCTATCTATGAACATTGGAGAGTGGGGATGGGTTATTCTTAGGGTGAGGTTTCATTGGCTGAAGTTTAAGTTTCCGGGGATAACTCATTTGCATGGAAAAGCACTCCAGAAAGTTAAAGCTGTACTTTCCACCAAGGGTTACCTGACATTCCTCATGTAGAAGATTTGGTGTTGTGCTCCCTGAATCAGGCAGAGAAGAGGTAGACCCTCTAATAAAGGGAGTCCTCCATTTTGTGCCAAGCTCAGGAAGCTATCTCTGTATGGTAGACTACAACCTCAGTAACAAGGTGCAACGGTGTGATACTTTTTGAACTCATGGAAACATTGAGGTCTCCTTTGACATGTTCAAGGACCTACTGCCCCTGCCTTGTATGAATGAGTAGATGGTTACAAGATACAGAGATGGCTCATGGGAGTTGCCCAGGTTGGAACAGCCCATGACAATGCAAACAGACTTCTTCTGAGGCTAGTGACCAGTGAGAGGCAATTTTGTATCAAAGACCAAATCAAATTATTCCAGTGAATATTTTTTATTCTTTGCAAAACAAAGACAATAATATCTTGGATCTGTTTTACTAGTTAGAATTTAGGGGACTGGAAAGTTGCCTGTCTCATGATTAAGAGAACTCACTCACTGCTTTTGCAGAGGTCCCAGATTTAATTCTCAGTTTAAAACCATCCATAACTCCAGTTTCAGAAATTCCAATGGCCTCTTCTGACCCCATTGGACACCACACACATATGTTGTTCACACAAATACATTCAAGGAAAACATTCATATACATAAGTTAAAAAGAAAATTTAAGAAAACATTTCTTATTTCTAACCTAGTGCATTTCTTTATTTCATGCCTTCTAAGTAAATTAGAATTTTCCCCACTTGCAGTATAATTTTTAACACAACCAAAATTTTTATTCTAAGAATTTCTCTATTATCTAGCAGCATCTAAAGGGATAACTGATAGGCTTGATTACCCAGATTGCAGTCTAAGTAGCCCAACAGTGTCTTTCTCACCCCAGAGAGGCTGAGAATGTAGTAGTTCTAGGTGCATAAGTTTGGATGCTTCAGTAGTCCCAAACTGGTACTGCCTGAGAGGACTCTTGGAGAACTTGGTCTTCAGTCTACTTTGGGAGCCCAAACAACTTGTTCTAATACCCAGGAAGGAATAGTGCTGGCAGAGTAGATCAACCTGCCAGCAAGAGTGAGAGAAAGCCGACAGAGAGGAAATTTTCTTTTTTTCCATATCTATAGACTACAATCATAGATAACATTCCTGCTTCCAATAATCTGATCAAGAAAATCCTTTTAGGACAGTGTAGAGCAGTGTGCCTTTTTAGTTTATTCCAGAATTAAACTTTGTTTTATTCAAGAACCTAAAAGGACACTATTGTTGGAGTACAAACACCATGACTTCATAAGCTACCCATTATGTATCAGGGGCCCTGTATAACTTCAGTGGCCACTTTATTTGATATAATATTGAGTTTTTTTTAAGAAAAAAAAATCCAACTTTTTACTCAATATGGTAGTCCATTTAATTTAGGCTTTTAAAATTTAAGTAATGTTTAACTAACTTACCAAATGTTTTCCAGATAATAAAAACTGACTAGGTGGGAATTCCAATCCCAGACAGCTGACTCCAAGATTATTCTATGTTTAAAATTTATTACATCTTTACATTCTCTTCCAGAGCAATGCACATTTGAAAATAAGACATAAAACTACATTGAAGCCTCTGGTAGTGCTGCAGTGGAGAGTAGTAAGAAATCTTCCTATAGGCATAAACCACTGAGTGAAATAATCTTTGATAAAGCTGTCACTTTCAATAGATTGGAAATTGTTGGTAGGCAGAAATTATATCTGTAGTGTAAAAAGGTTAATAATGGAATCATTACATTGTACATCCATTGTTGTAAGTCATAGTTGCCAATGTATTAAATAGAAGAAATAGAAAGGACTGGGGCCGATGAAGAGGGAAGAATTATTAATAAGTAATTTTGCAAGCTTTATATGGTGCATAAAAGCATCATTCCTCTTCTGACTGGCTTCTGATCAAGATGTAGAACTCTCAGCAATTTCTCCAATATCATGTCTTTCTGGATGCTGCCATGCTTCCTGCGATGCTGTTAACAGACTTAACCTCTGAACTTGTAAGCCAGCCCCAATTAAATACTGTCCTTTATAGGAGTTGTGTTGGTCATGGTGTCTATTCACAGCAATAAAACCCTAACGAGGACATGGTGAGTAAACCAATTGCATTTATAGAACAAACAGTAAATCTAAGAAACTCAGAAAGGACATTGAGTAACAGAACTTTAGTAATCCAAATCCTCTCAATTGGTAAGAGTAGCTGTCACCTTTTTCTGAGTAGCTTCATTGTAGTTGGTGTTAGGTTCCCAAAGTGTGCTAAAATAAGAAAATTTAAAAAGCAAATGTGGGCTGCCTTTCAAATAGTTGAAAGTTAATAGTGTACATGGAATTGCCTGGGAAATTTGAATTTCTCCAAGACAATTTTTTTCCACACCATAAACTTTATTTATTTATTTGAGTGATTTGATTTAATTACTAATATTATATTATGTGTAGTTACAAATTTGTAGGCAAATAGATCGAACTAGAAGTAATCATTCTGAGTCAAAATTCAGATCCAGAAAGACAAAAGCAGCATACTCTCTCGTAAGTGGATAGAATCTATGCTTTAAATCTCTAATTCATTTATATATATATATATTGGAGTTCCTGAAGAAACCAGGAAACTTGAAAGGAGGTGGGGGAGGCAGGGGAAGGGAAAAGTTAGAACAAAGGGAGAGAGGAGACTAATGGGACCGAAAGAGTTAAGTAGAGTAGAGGATGGAAGGCAGAAAATATGGTGGGATATGGGGAAGATAACTAATAAAAGGTCTTTAGAAAAGCCACATGGAAACCTATTGTTTTAACAGTTTCATAAAATATATGCATATATATATATTTTTTTTCCCAATGGGGTTATCCTATACTTGGGGCATAATACATATTCCAGTTGCCATAGGCTATCAGGCAGAGTTTATGGAGGACTGCTCTGAAACACTCATACTTTCTTCTGGACATGGCAATACAACTGTAGTGATACACTCACAGCAGTTAGAGTTGTCTGTACAAGACCCCAGTGCCAGGATGTTGCTGTGGAGTTCTCAGCCCTAAATGGAAAACTTATATCACATCCCTTCTACCCAAGGCTCAGTGAGCAACCTGGAATAGGTGGTAGAATAATGGTATAAAAAAGAGACAGTGAAGGGCTGCTATAAAAAGTGTTTCTTGGACATGACAGGACTACAATAAACTTATAGCAGCTTGACTACAGGCACAAGCTTTTCACAAGATCAATATAACCAAAGTACTATCATGGGCTGGAGAGGAACTTATGAAGTCCCATGCCTTGTTGAGGAGATTTTGGCATTTGATGATCATTGGGAGAGGAACAAACAGTATCAGTTTTCTTCAGAGTTAACCCTTGGATAAACTACCCATGCTCCAGAAGGTAATTCTACACTCATGTATCTATAAGCAGTATTAAGTGTCTGGAGAGATGGTTCAGTGGTTACACACATTACTGCTCTTGTAGGCTACCCAGGCTACATTTCTCGTATCCATGTGGTGGCTCGTAATTGTTTATAACTTATCTGATTCCCTTTTCTGGCTTTTGATGGCACTGTATGCAAGTAGTACATAGACATGCTTCAGGCAAATACTCCCATAAAATAAAAATAACTAAAATCCCATCTTAAAAGAGCACATAAAATTGAGAAGATAAGTTAGGGTGTATTATGGAAAGAATTGGAGGAAACAAAGTACAGAGGAGTTGATGAAAACACCTATGCATGTATGAGTCCTCCAATAATAAGTTTAAACAATTGCCTTAAATGCACAGAGATCTGTCTCACTGCATTGTGAGTGCTCACATTATAGATATATACCACAACACTGGCATTTTTAATATAATATTTTTATTAATTATTTGAATAGGAATTGCTCTTTACAGACTCATTTGTTCGAATGCTTCGCCCATAGGAAGCTTAAGAGTGTCTTTATAAAGTCTATGATTTTATCTGCTCTTTCTGTTGAGGTTGAGCATACATACACATTTCAGCACAGATCCCAATTTACAACCTTAAGTTGTACTCAAAATTACAACTTGTAATGGTTTGAATAGGAAGGGCTCTCAAAGACTCATTTGTTTTAATGCTTTGCCCATAGGATGTGGCACTACTAGGAGATGTGGCATCCCTGGAACAAGTGTTTTCTTGTTGCCACTGTGGAGGTAGGGTTTAAAGTCTCCTACTCTCAAGGTATGCCCAGTGTTTCACACAGTCTCCTGCTACCTGCTGATATAGATCAAGATGTAGAACTCTCAGCTCCTTCTCTGGCACCATGTATGCCTGGCCACTGCCATGATTCACACCATGATGATAAAGGACTATGCCTCCAAATCTGCAAACCAGCTCCAATTAAATGTTTGTTTTTATAAGAGTTGCCTTGGTCATGGTGTCTCTTCACAGCAATAAAACCCTAACAAAGACACATGCATAACTGATACTTAAGTTTTATTCTTCCTAGATTTATAGCTATAGCCCTTTTAATATTTCTTCTTCATCTCATAATTATTTTCCTCTTGAAGATTTGTACTAAATACATGCAGAATATTAACAATCTAGTAATATTTAGGCTAAGTCATCACTATTTTTAAAGACATATTTTCAAAATCCCATGTAGCCTAATAAAACAACAGACTCACTACAGCTGCAACAGAGGATGATTTTTGAACTTAAGAATCTTTTGCCTCCATCTCCCAAATGTTGTGAACATGGATGTGTGACACTATCCCTGATTTTATGAGGTATTGAGGACCAAACCAAGGCCTCCATGTGCTCCAGGCAGACACTCTACCAACTGAGTTACATCACGACCCTGAGTCTGAATTTTCAACTCTTAGAGTGGTCTTATAGCTCTTTTACTCCCTAACTTTCCATACTTTAGTTTTCTATTGTACAGTAATAAAACAACTTTAAAAAATTCATGAGATGATAGCAATGTAACAATGTATACTTAAACCCTATATTCCTAAATAGATCTGGGAGCTTCAGTTGATTGGAGTGAGAGTTCAGTTGACTCTGACTGATTTCTTCATCACATTGTCACCCATAACTTCAAGTTTGAGTCGTATGTCTGCAGAACAAGGTCACTTAACCTTGATCAAGACTTCAAGATAATGCCAAGAGCTGTCTATAGGCAAGTATGTGCACAGTAGGAGAATTATGGGATGGAGATCCTCAGATGAAAATGTATACTTACACCCTTGAAATAATGGGTTTGCTGTAATCACTTTTTGGAGTAAAGCACATTCCAGAACAAAATGCAACCTTCTTTTCTAAGCTTCTACAGAAGCTCTTCCATTATATTCAAGAAATCCCTAAGCACAGGCCCAAGGGTAGCACTCAGTGGTAGAATGCTTGTCAGGTATCTGCAAACCATAGAAATTAATTCTCAGTACCAAAACAAAAAAAAAACAAATGGACAAGTAAGTAAATAATAATAAGGAAGTACATTCTGTTCATTGCCCAAAAAATCCAAATTAAAAAAACAAAAGGAAGAAAACTGGAAAGCCATTAGCATAAGAGCAGCAGGGTGATTATAACTACAAGGTACAGAAAATATGCTTGTGTTATCAGTGACAGCCTGGTTGTAGCACTGAGTGAATAGTATACAGGTTGCTGTTATTCTGACTCCTTATTTTTGTGCTTGTTTAACTTTGGATAAACTGCCTCAGTTTTACTTCTAAGATACCAGCATATACTGTCTTTGAATTTCTCTTTCAGTTGTCAAACAGTTCTTGTACATGGTTCTAGCACCTCGCTGATTTTCTATTCCAGGCAAGCAGTCTGTTGTGTCTCCCCATCCGTACAGCAGGACATCCCCTATTTAGACAATTGGATCTTAACTAGGTGCAGCAAATGGCACACTCACAAACTGTCAGTCCCAGAGTTTGATTTGTGGCCAGAGGTTGAAGGTTGAATCTTTTTGTACTCCTGTGTTTAATTTTATTCAAAATACAAAGGGAAAAAGATTTCTCAATCTTGCATTTTGTCTGACTAAATTCCTAGTTACAAGTTGTTCTCTTCTACTCGGTTGGGCTGCAGAGAGGACACAGACAGTTCAGATATGAAGCTGATACATGAATATTTGGGGGCTATTGATGCTGGCCCCTCGCCCCAGTCTGGAAGTGAAGCAAAGTTGATGGCGATTAGCTTCATACATGGAAGTAAAAGGGTAATGTCTCTGTAGTCTTCAATACTTCTAAGACTGCTGTGCCTTCCTCAAGGTCAATGCAATAGCAGAGGCTAGCCTGTGGCACTGGGGAACTAGCACACCACTAACAGGACATGGTCTACATTGCACGTGTCCCATTGACTAATTACTTCAGTAGCAACAGATGATCATTAGACATTTTAAATCTTAACACATGTCCTTAAGTTCAAACTGCTGCACTAGAACCCTGTTAAATCATATTTCTGTGCTTCAGAACCTACAGTCTTCAACTAGCATAGTGGCAATCTGTTTGTGTCCAAAGGGAAAGATGTGTATGTTCAAAGTAGCATCTGCTTGAAGAGCCCCTCACCCAAGAGAGCACTCTTCCCAGAAGCCATTAAAGACAGAAATTCTCTCCAAAATGCTGTTTATCTTATATTCCACTTCAGAAGCTCTAGTCATTGCCTTACCATGTCCTACAATGCTGGTCATTGATGCAGGCAGACACTAACATAAGAGAATTACTCTGAAGAATAAACTCGCATTGGAAAACTCAGTCTTTACCTTTATGGTTTTGAAAGTATCTTTTGAATATCACTCAAAATAATGAAAATAAAATCTGTTTGCACTAAAAAATGTTGTTTTTAATATCATGACAATTAAATGTGAAAATGGTTTTTTATGCACTATCCAAAGAATAATAAATGCAAAGTCATAAAAAAAAAAAAAACCCCCACATTTCAAGATCCAAGCTACTTGGCACTGCATGCTAGTTGACTATTTTTAGACTAAGCATAAGACTTCTATTCAGAGGCTGAAATTAGCTGATGTAGCAGTCTTTATGTTCTTACTCAACTGAGAGATGAAATTGGGGTGCTTGCAAGTTCCAATACGAAGCTTCAACTATGTCTCAACACACAGAAGAACATGAGGTGCCTAGGCACTAAGGACCAGGGATTTTATTTGTAGGCTGTTTGCTTGCTAATTTCTCTATGGACAACAACATTTCCAACTGTTTTAAAACTTTAGTCATAAAGATGAAATTTAAAGAAGAGATAAGGAGACATATCTTAATTTATTAGTTAAAAGCCACTCAGAATAGTTTGCAGCCTTCCTTGACTACCACTAGGCCCTTAGAAGTCATTCTGAGACTTTAATTCAGCCCCTTATCATCAAACATAGGAAGGCCTAAGTGTACTTTTATACATACTTTACAAATATTGATCTGTTTTGTTGGAAGATTTTCTGATAAAATAATAATAAGCTTTCACTTTGTGTGAGAACTCATGTATAAGCTGGTGTCTTAGTTAGGATTTCCATTGCCGTGAAGAGGCATCATGTCCAAAGCAACTCTTACAAGGACAACATTTAGTTGAGGCTGGCTTATAGGTTCAAAGGTTCAGTCCATTCAGTCAAGGCAGGAGAATAGTAGTGTCCAGTCAGGAATGGCAAGAGAGGAACTGAGAGTTTTGCATTCTCATCTGAAAGTCCCTAGGAGAAGTCTGACTTCAGGAAGGTCTCTCAAAGCCCAACCCCACAGTAACACACTGCCTCCAACAAAGCCACATCTCTTAATGGTGCCACTCCCTGGGCCAAGCATATTCACCACAGCTTGCTAAATATGTTGATAAAAACTAACTGTATTTCTATTAAAAAACTGATAGTACTTCCTCTTTTTTCTCTTATTACTCATTAAGGTCTAGAATTGAATACTTTCACAACTTATTAATAAAACTACTCTTCCACATTACCATAAATGATAATTGCTAGTAGATATCATACCATGGAAATTCAACTTTATGAAAAGCATCTAATTTTATAATGGCATTTTAAATTGTTTTGCTTTGGCCTCATTTTCATTTTAATTTATTTTCATATAGTTCAGCTTACTGTTGTTAGGAGAATTCTAAATAATTAGTTTTAATAAAAATGATATAATCCTTTTGAAACAAACCAATATAAACTTACATGAATATCACGTAAAGTTAGCCAGAGTGATGGAATTTTCTGTAACTAGATTTTATTTTTTCTCACAAAAGTACATTGATAGATATATAGGAAGAAAGATAGATGATAGATAGATATTATTGATAGATAATATAGACAAATAGATATATAATAGATGTTAGATATTATTGAGATCTCTCTCATATATATATGCATATATATATATATATATATATATATATTAGATATTAGATGATAGATAGATGATAGGTAGTTGATATATCCATCCATACAGAGATCACACAGACAGAAAGAGAAGGAGAATAAAAGAGAGAGCAAAGTAACAGATTCAAGAGGCAAAATGTTATTGAAACTGTGATTTCAGCTACTTTTTCTGTTACTATTCATTAGTTTGTAGAGTTAAATATCTTCAAGACTTACTAGCAAAATCTACTCTTCCACAGTATCATAAAAGATGATTGCTAGCAGATTTTATAGCATGTATCTTCAATTTTATAAAAAGCATCTAATTTTATAATGACATTTTAAACTCTTTTTTATTGGTCTTATTTCCCCAAATCTACATGCTTTTAGCTTAAGCATGGTTTAATTTGATATGCTATTTCTGCATTTTTAGAAATCCTAGATGTAACATAGCCAGATGTGAATTCCTGTCTGTCACTTGCCAGCGCTGCCATCTAGGAGTGATGATGTGTCCTTCCCACAAAGCAGTTACTACCAGAGCTTTGGGTGGCTTTGGGTAATGAAGTGCAGATGGTCCTAGCTCATACAATGTCTATTAATGGCTGACTTTCACATATTTATGTTAACCTAAAAATCTGAACCTGGAAATCTTTGAAAACTGGAACTGCACAATGGCTCTAGCCCACGATCATGCCATCAAAAGATGGAGAGTTAACCATACCTTGTTGTATTTCAGCCACCTAACAGGAAACTGTGTAGCCAGAAAGAAGAATAATGTAAAGAAAATAACACATGAATCCCAGCCCTCTCTCCCTCCTCCTTTCTTGCTTAAAGATTCATCTCATCCAACTCAGAGGTGAAATTTGTGTGGTCTTGGGTTCCCAAATATTCTTAATGGGCCTCCAAATACAAGACCAGATTGGTGACTGCACTGATAAATTTTTGTCAAACATAATATATAGGTGAAGAGGAAATGTTAACTGAGAAAATGCCTGTAGGGAACTCTGTAAAGCATTTTCTTACTTACAGATTGATATGAGAGGGCCTAGATCATTGTAGGTGGTGCTATCCCTCGAGAGACAGTCCTAGATAGTTTAAGAAATCAGGCTGACTAAGCCATGGAGAGCAAGCTGGTTAGCAGCCTTCTTCTGTGGTTTCTGCCTTACTTCTTGCCTCCAAATTCCTGCCTTGCATTCCTTCCCCAACTTTCTTCAATGATGGGCTACACGCTATAAGATGAGACACACACTTTACTCCTCAACTTGCTTTTAGTTATGATATTGTATCACAGCAATATAAGCACCAATTAAATCAGAAATTGGTACCTGGAGAGGGATATTTCTGTGACAAACCTGAACATGTGTTTCAGAGATGAGTGCGGTAGCAATTCAACTTTGAGCTTAGAAAGCCAGCCGTTAAGTTTTCTGGCTTTTCATATTAATATAATATTAATGCTAATATTATAATATAAAACATAAATTATTTGAAAGTCCCACAGGCTTTAAAAATTCACTTTCAGAGGTTTGAACCTCTTCTGCTGCTGAAAGCAGGAAAGCTGGCCCTGCCCTTCACCTGGGCATTATAGGAGAGTTGACCCTGGTATTCATGCAGAAGAGCTTGTGGGTTGGCCAACTCAACTATCACCCAAGCCCAGACTCAGGGCTTTGAGTTGGCCTACCCCAACATCCAGAGTGTGAAGGGCTGGTCCTGCAGAACCAAAGCTGTGATATCGCTGGGAAACAGCAGGTTATCTGAGAGGATTCTCAGTAAAGTCCCAGGATTGATGGTATAGCAGAAGCCAGAGGCATCCAACCATCCCAACTCACCTGGAAGTTGCTATGGAGATGAGGCTGGTGTCAAATGCACAGATATCTACCTGCTTCTCCTCTGGAGTTTTATCTCATTTTTAAATACCCCCTTTATCATGAGTCTCCATAGCAGTTTGTGTTAATATGTATGAATGAAATCACTGCACAAGTTTATCATAGTTAAAGTCTCCCTCTCATCCCCTCGCCTCCATGTTTGTCTTATATGGTTTCTAGAAGTGCTCTCATCTTTCCAGTTCCTGCCTTTCCTGCACTAATGAGCTCTATTGGGGTTACTTACAGGATCAAAAAAAAAAAAAATGATCTAAAGACACCTATAGTTCCAAAACCCACCCCGACATAGGTGACAGCTGACAAATGTTGGAAACCAGGATCATACTGTACATCTTCCAGGTAAATCAACAGATTGGAGTGTGTTCTTTCCAAATGACTCAGTATAAACCTCTTCCAGACAATTCTGCTGATTTCTGTTTCATCCAGGAAGCTGGTTTTATCTCAGTCTTCAGTGAGGGAGGGAGGATCCTAGCAAATCTGGTCAGTTTCAGGAACTTCCTCTGAAACTATTTTGAGTTGTCTTAAAGGGTTTCTCCACAGGGAAGGAAACTTCAGTCTTGGAGAAAACTGCAACACAACACTTGCTCAGAACATAATCTTGCTTTATAGTTGTCTAGTAAATAAATGAACAGATATGTGAATTTGCTGCTATGTTAATTAATTTGCTTTATCTGTAGACTCTATAAGGATATATGTTCCCTAGGAACAAGTTGTGTTTTCTCATCTTGTACTTTCTCCAGTGCACAGAAATGCAAAAACTCCTAATGTGAGGTTTTCCAGCAACATTCCTTGAATTATAAAGAAAGAGACCTTAACTTCAACAATGTATATTAAAGCAATCTAGGGAAATGCATAATTTACAAGTTCAACCTGCCTTCACCATTTACTCATTAGTATACTGTAATTATATCATTTTGTAATGAACTTGATCACAAACACATATGCAAATGTAAGGAACATAATTATATGATAGAACTACATTGTATGATAGTTTTAAATACTCTAAGATCCTTTCTTTGTCATTGTGGCTCTTATTCTAAATTGTCAAAAACTGGATGACTTATAATCCTTTCCTATATGTTAGAGACTATAAAGTCCAAGTTTAAGGTATGGTGGGTAGACATGGTATGTCATGATCACTTACTTCTTGCTCATATGTCAATGTCTTCACACATCCTCAGGTGATGGAAGGTGAAAGGCAACTCTTGGTCTCTTTTATGGCAAAAGAATCCTATTCTACGATGCTGTGCCCTCTAAGAGAATATCTTGTGTATTGTATGGACGGAGCATCCATCAATTAAAAAAAACCCATGGCTTACAGGAAAGGGTAGAATAAAACGTGGGACATTCAGGAGGCAGAAAGAATTCTGGGATAGAGCCAGGCATGAGAGAGTTACTCGGGAAGATGTGATAAGATGTACTTGTGGTACCTGAGCACAGGTAACTAGCCATGTGGCAGAATGTAGATTAGAATAAACAAGATAATTTAAGTTGTTATCTATTAAGAGAAAAGCCTAGCTATATAACCAAGGTATTTGTAAATATATCTTGACTCTGAGTCTTATTTCTGGGAGCATGGAACTGGAAAGAAGAACCAAACATTTTATAGTGCCCTCCTCAGTCCTAATTAACTTCACAAGATCTCACTCCCTAAAATGGTCTCATGAGCATTAGATTTCACTATGCAAATTTGAGGAGTAGGAGCATATAAACCCAGTCTTCTATAGACTTTTTTTTTATGAAGATAAAGTAGAAACAAACATTTCAACAACTCATTGGAGAAAATGTATGATTTTAGTTTAAGATGCTGATCATCTATAGATATTTGACACTAGCTGGGCTTGTGAATACATGGTTTTAAGTTTGGTGGTGAGTCTGAGAGAGGTCTAGCCTATGCATAGACTTCTCACGGGTTGGTGCAGTTAACAATTTGACTGGTAATAATCATCAGCACTAGCATTTATGGTCCCTTTCTCATCACAAATGTTTGTGTTTATAAATGATTTTCATAGAAAGGCAAACAAGTAAACATTTTCCTCTGTTTTCACTTTTTCTGCAATACCGAAATTCTTCAACATTAGCTATCATTGCTGAGCAAAGAAAGCTACATTCACGGGTACTGCATCTTCACTGCTGGTAAAATAGCATCAGATTGAATGCAACACATTGAGGATGACTGCAATGTAGCTTTGGTACCCATGGCTGCCTTCATGGAAACTGAACCTTGCTGATGGGTCAAATGCTGGTACTTTTTACTGCATTCGGTCCGTAGATAGACATGGCACAGTTACAACTGAGTTTCAAGTTGATCTCTATAATTCCAAGGACAGTGTTTTTTTTTAATTTTTTTTTTTGTTGTTGTTTTTATAAAAGAAAATATTAAGAATCTGGTAAATGAAGTTGCATGACTATGGAGTACATCTAGTCATTTGACCCACTGTTTTCTTAGACTAAAATCATAAGAAATTAAAGTTTTTTAATAAACTAAAGTAAAACTATTGCATTTGTTTCTAAGACTCTTACATATCCCAGACTGGGCAAGCTTATGAAATGACAGCTTGTTAACACAAGTCTCCTGCTTACTTGAATTTACACTTGTTAAATTTTATTGAGCTCTATCTCACACGAAAGCTAAAAAGAAATCTCTCACATAGCTAAATCCACGGCTTTAAGAGAAGCTACCCTGCTGATCATAGCTCTAAGAATAAACCCTCTTTTATACAGGCCTTTCAAACTTATAGGGTCACAAAGTGTCTTGAAATAAATCTCAAAGGGAACAGCAAATTCTGAGTCACACCTAAACTCTTTATGTCCATGACTGTAACAGAGTTAATAAATCATGGATATAAATGAATAACTGCAGTGTCCAGCTTGCAAAGCCAGCCTGGAGAATGTTCATCAGATAAAAATGACCAGGTGCTGAGAGACAGTAGATAGGAATTATGAACAGTGGGTTTCATATTGATATCTCGGAAATTTAACTGCTGTTGCAGCAGGCTTGGGAGTGGAATGGAGTCTTGGAGATGAATGCCTATTCCAGACTGTTTCTTAACTGAGAGGAAACAAGCAGCTGAGAGGATTATCATATTCATGAGCTTGCCAACTGTAATTGGTGAGAACTTTTTAAAAATAGAAACTCCCAAGAGCTTTGAATGTTCATTTTCTTGGATTATCTCCTGTGTAAAAACTGAGAGTGCCTAGCCATCCCCTCTCCTCTTCCCCACTTCACATAAGATGATAATGTCCATCCTTGTTTTCATTTTTTTGTTTCTTTCTTTCTTTCAGACTGAAAGGGAACAAATGTTCTGAATGAAAGACTCAGCTCATTTATAGCCCAAGATTCTAAGACTTCATTCCTTTCCAGACACAGTACAGCTACAGATACCAAGGAACTTATTCTTCTTACAGGGCCATTTTCTCTCTTCCTCTGTCCTGTGTCCTTGACTCAATGCTTTCCACATAATACAAATTGCATAACTACCAATTTAGTCTTATGCTTTTCCCCTGGCTCACATCAAAGCAGCCCTTAAGAGGACCCATGTGCCATCCATTGGTTATTTCATTTATAGAATGTGATTTCATTTTTCTGTGTTATTTATTTCCTTCAAAAGAACTATCCAAATATGCTTTGTAAGTTTTTTTTTTCACTTATTAAATTTCAATAGAAAAGGAATTCTTACATCTAACTGATTGCATTTATAACTCTTAAAACCTATACATATTTTACTAAACTTATTTCTCCAAGGTAATTAGGGGCTCTTTCTGTCTTCCACTAAAGCCATAAATCACAGGTACTACTCTCATGTTCTGCATTTACCAAGATGCCTTTATCATTAGCTCACCGTAAATCTATTTTCGCTAAAGTTTTATTTCTTAAGGCAACTTAGAATTATGTTAATAGATCACATTTCTGATACCTTCATTATGTAACAAATGTAGCATCTGGCTTACCATGGATTTTCTAAACTCAAAGAGAGGCATAAGTCATCATTTTTATCTAATGCTAAAGTGCTGTCAATGTATTAGCAAATTATAATAGGTGACCTTGAATTTTCAAAACCGTCTAACTGAAATTCAAAATCACCCCACTTCATCCAATGAGAAGCCACACATTCAAGAGTGCATGGGCAGTACCCACTATACTTGATGAATTAAAAAAAAAAATAAGAAGGAACATACAAAATTCAGTGGGAGAAAAAGAGAGTTGGCTTTGGAAGGAGTTCAAGGACAGGGTCCAATATGATAAAAATACAATGTATGTAATTCCCAAAGAACTAGTACAAGTGACAGAAGAATTTTTCAATTGTTTTAAGAAAACTTAAAATGACCATTTATTTTATTTACTTTCATGGTCAATATTTAGTTAGTGTTCTATTTACTCAATGAAGAAGATAATAAATTCTAACATCCCTCACCTGGATATCCTATTGTTTTCATTTTAAAATTTACTTAAAAAATACCTTTTATCGATAGCAGTATGTTGGAATTATTATCAAAAATAAAATAACTATAAATGTATTGCCTTTTAGTTTTTGCATAATTTTTAAAATGAATAGAAATTGTTGAGAATGATCAGTGTTATGTTTTATCAAAATTGAATCAGTCATCAAATTTGAAATTGACTTTGAAAATCAACTTACACTAAAATGTTAACAAATCTGAAAATACACTTATTTTTTAAACATTATTTATATATACATGTTGTCCATAATAGAAAATTTGAAATATATGGAAAAGCTTCCACATATATAAATTGCCAATGGATAATTATTTACCACCACATTCACCATATATATGAGAAGAAGAGAGAAACATAGGTATTCAGAGGGTAATAGAGCCTGAGAAAGAAACATTCTTCAACAAGATCTAATCCACAAAGGCAGTTTTGCTAGAGCTCCTTAAGCAGAGAACCTGCAGGAAGAAGCTTTGTGATCTATATTTGGAACATGCCCGATGGACTAACAAGGCAGTGAGTGACTTTTATAACCAATAGTAGAGTCAACAGCGAAATGCACAGCCTAGTGTTGGGCAGAGAAAAACACAATGAAAAGAGTCAGTTGAGATCCAAACCCCCGTGTGTTCATCTTCAAAGCTAAACAAAGCTAAATATAAATGATACTATGCTATAATCTAACCCCTATGGAAGTAACTTAGTTGTGATTGCACGCTGCACATCAGGATGCTCTCAGGCCACCTTCCTACACTCTGACTTAGGTGTCTTATCTGTTCTCATACTCAAAAGAGCTGAAAGGAGAGAAACTTTCCCAAGACACACTACAATGGAGCTGGATTTAAGACCAAGACCTCTGTGTTTCCAAGCATCCCCTTGCAGCCTGAATACTAAACATAAATAAATGGTGAGATGATTCTATTTCACATTCTCCTCTAGAATACAAAGTATGCATATCCAAGCCCCCTGAGATTAAAGACCATCCCATCAAAATGTAGCAGGCAGTTCACTGCAGCCCTAAGTCCTCACGCCTGTGATATAGAGCCATCAAATGTATACAGCCTTGAGGTCCCTGTAAATTTTGCTGACTGCAGATACTGAGGAAATGGTTACCTTGAGCCAAAAATATATTTTCTTTTGTTTTAGTTCTGTCACCTCCATTTTAATCTAAAAAAGGTATGTCTTCTGAACATACACGTTGAACCCTTAAAGAGATCAATCTCTGAGGACAGTACAAAGCCAAGACAACTGGTACTCTTGTATGCACTGTGCACATGAGAGAGGTCATGTATCAGACAGCCTGTGTCTTGGGTGGGAAGGCAATATCTAGGGAACCACACTATTATAGGGGCACTTAGATCCATAAAACACCCTCTTGTTGAAAAAAATTAGCAGATAAATTAAAGAAAAATGATTTATTGACAATTTGGCAAAACTTATCAGAGAAGAACTCCTAATTTCTCTCAGTCTTTTCTGTAAAAAAATCTTTTCTCTGTGTTACCTTTTTCCCATTAATTTATTTATTTATGCATCTACATCCTGATTGCAACCTCCCTTATCCCTCTAGTACCCCCTTACACAGCTCCTCCTTCCATCCCCCTCTCCTTCTCCTCTGAGAATGGGAAGGCCCCCATGGGTAGCAATCCACCATGACATATTAAGACACTGCAGGACTAGGAACATCCTCTCTCACTGAGGCTAGACAAGAAAGTCCTCATAGGGGAATGGGATCTGATTCATAGGCAGACAACATAGTCAGGGACAGACCTTTCTTTAGTTGTTGGAGGACCTGCATTTAGACCAAGTTGGACATCTTCTACATAGATGTGAGGGGCTTAGATCCAGCACAGGTATGCACTTTGGTTGGTGGTTCAGTGTCTGGGAACTCCAAAGGTCCAAGTTAGTTGAGTCTATAGGTATTCTTGTGGAGTTCCTCTCCCTTCTGGGTTTCTTAGTCCTTCCCCCAATTGTTTCATAATACTTCCTGAACTCTGTCTAATGTTTGGTTGTGAGTCTCTACATCTGTTTCACTCAGCTGTTGGGAATAGCCTCTCAGAAGACAGTTATGCTAGGCTCCTGTATGCAAGCATAATAGTATCATTAATTGGTGGTGGATGCAGGTGGGGGTAAGAGAGATCTCTAGCATGTACTAGAGACCTGGGATGATAGAGACTCTAGGGAGTCTATGAGGTGAGACCCCTAGCAGTGGAGGATACAGAACCTGAAATGCTACCTCCTATAGCCAGGCAGAGCTTCCACGAGTGGGATAAGGAGAACAACTCACCCACAAAACCTTCAACTTAAAATTTTCCCTGCCTAAAAGAAGTGCAGGGATAAAGATGGAGCAAAGATTTAGGAAATGGCCAAAAGATGACTGGCCCAACTTAAGATTCATCCCATGGGCAAGAAACAATCCCCAACACTCTGTGGTAGTTTTTATAAAAGTTATTATTAGCCTCAAAAAGGAGACCGTGGAGTTGTAAGTGTGATGATGGATTATTGTTGATGAATGGCACTTTGAGGGTGGTGCTCATGGATGGATATGATCAAAATAGATTGTATAGATGTATGGCAAACTTAAAAACAATAAAAATATGTTTGTAAAAGAAAGAGAAAGATAGAAAAGATAAAACAACATCTAGAAAATGTGCATGTGTTAAGTTTGTCAGAATACTGGGAGCTCTCTTCCTGAAAGATATATTCCTCCTTTGTGAGTACCATGCTTTCGGCAGTTCCCTCCCTTGCACATGGGATTCCTGGGGAAATCATAATTTTTTGAGGTACTTTATTTCAATTGTTTCTTTAGAACAGTGGCTTTCAACTTTCCTAATGCTGTAACCCCTTAATGTAGTTCTACATGTTATGGTAACTCCCAACTATGAAATCATTAATATTTTATAACTATAATTTTGCTGCTGTTATGGATTGTAATGTAAATATCTAACCTGTAGCAGGTCTTAAGGGACACCTGTGAATGGGTCACTTGATACCCGAAGGTTCCTGATCTACAGATCCCTGCTCCTTTTGTATCAAAACATCTCAAATCAACTTCAAGCTTTTTTATGTGCCCTTGGAATTATTCACAAGGCTTGATTCTAAATAACATTTTTTTTTCCTCTCATTTATTTATTCATTTTACATCTGATCACTGGCCTCTCTCAGTCTCCCCCTCCCAGAATCCCTTCCTAAGCCCCCTTCCCTTCTCCTCTGAGAGCATGCCTGTCATCTTCCCACCCTGGTATATCATGCAGGGTTATCCTCACCCACTGAGTCTCCACAAAGCAGCCCAGTTGAGGAATGGATTCCACAGACAGCCAGCAGCTTTAGGGACAGCCCTCTCTCCAGTTGTTGGGGAAACACAAGAAGACTGAGCTGCACATTTGCTACAATTGTGTTAGAGTTGGTAGTAGGGCCCTTGGTCCAACTCGTGTATGCTCTTTGGTTGATGGCTCAGTTTCTGACAGCCCCCAAGGGTCCAGGTTAGTTGGGTCTGTTGTTCTTCCTGTGGGGTTCCTATTCTTAATCTAGGCCCTCAATCCTTCCCCCAACACTTCTATAAGACTCCCAGTCTCTGTCCAATGTTTGGCTATGGGTCTCTGCATCTTTTCAGTTAGCTGCTGGGTGAAGCTTCTCAGAGGACAGTTATGCAAATCACAAGGCTCCTGTCTCCAAGCATAACAGAGTATCATTATGGTTGGTGATTGCCCATGGGATGGGTCTCATGTTAGGCTGGTTATTGGTTGGCCATTCCTTCAGTCTTTGCTCCATCCCCCATCTCTATATATAGGTAACATTTCTAATTCATTTGAGCCTAGCTATTTCTGTTGATCATGTACTCTCTATAACATTGTGGCTCTCTATAACAGGTGATCTTATTGATAGAAATAATTTACCATAAGACCATATATCAGATTCCTTGTTATCTGACTTGTAACAGTGTTGTTTTAAAAGCTGCTTGAAGGGGCTAAAGAAATAAGCAATGTGGTTGTAAAAGTCTCGTGTTCCCTAAAATAACTCATTGTAAGAAGAGATAAAAAACACAGAATATATATATATATATACTTTTTAGAGTCTCACTATATAGCACTGCCTGGCTGATCCCTACTACACAGACCATGCTGGCCTGGCAAATGGGGCAACACTTTTGCTCCTGCTTCCTGAGTGCTGTGAACATAGCTATACACCACCATACTTACCTTCTAAATTCATAATTTCATTCATCCTGATTTCTATCAATAAAGACCAAAATTTAAATATCCTGTATATTTTACTTCTAAACTGATTACAAAGGGTTCAAAAAATTAAACAAGAAAACTAGATATCTCCAAGATGTATTTTTATACACAGTGATCCAAATATTCTTATGAAAAACTAACAACAACAAAACTATGTGCCTTATAAGTGCAGAAGCTACATTACCTGATCAGTGGTGCCAGACCTTTGTGTGTGTGCATGTATTGTATGTACATATAAAATTAAAATGTCTTATGGGCTGTGGGTACAGCTCCATGGTAAGAGTGCCAGTGTAGCATGCAGGAAGTCCTGGGTTCAATCTCCAAAACTACATTGTTATGCATGATCCTGTGTATCTTTTAACTTAGTAGTCAGGAGATAGACTCAAGAGAACCAGAAGGTCAAGGTTAGCCTTGATTCCATAAAGAGCTCTAAGTCATTCTGTTCTAAGTGAGACCTTGTCTCACAAAACAAGCAAGCAAGCAAGCAAACAAACAAAAACAGTAAAACAAAAGCATTAAGCAAAGCTACAGTATATGATAGAGGCAAGTCACAAAAACACTAGTGGTCTCTCTCTTACACACACACACACTCACTCACACACACACACACTCACACTCTCACACACACACTAAAAAGTGAAGAGATAATGGAAGAAAGAAAGATCATGCTTTTAGATAGATAGGGATAAACTTCCAGTATAAAGAAGCAATATTTACAAAAAAGCAAATGTAATTAGTGCCCTTTGTCACCAAACTTCATCCTAAATTCAACCAGCAGTCAAAGTTGCCGCCTCTTCAGTTAATCATCTTTAGTGAGAGAAAAAGCAGATTTCTCATCTCTACAAAATAATGGAGTTTTTCAACTTGGAGCCAGGAGACCTAAGTTAAAGTGTACTCTGTCTCCTGTTTAAAGAGATTGACAAACATCTCAAAGGCCTACACAAAGGACTTGACAATGACAGCTTTTCTAGAGGTAGTGTTACTAGAAAAGGGAGGGGACATTTGAGACAGTTTGAAATTTGCCTAAGACTAGTATTTACCCTCTCAGTGGCAGAAGCCTCCCAATAGGAAAGGGATGTGACTAGACTTCAGAACAAAGCATATGCTTCATAAATGAGCTCATATGGGCTTCGTATTTCCTCACAGTTCCACAGGGCCTCATTAATAAGTCTCAGGGGAGCCATTTTCTTGTGTCTGACACAAGGCTGCAGCATATTTTGCTATTAACAAAAACATACAAGAGGAGTCTTTTAGACAGAAGTAAGATGCCTAACTTTCCCTCCTAAGGTATTTCAGACTTTACAAACTGGGGGGACAATGGGGTGATAAGTGTGAATCTGAGTCCCAGAAGCCCCTGCTGTAGTATTCATTGTGTCTCAGGGAATAAAGCTACACTAGAAATACATGGTAAAATAGACACATTTATTAAGAAGGGGGCTGGAATAATAAACTGAAAGAGCCAACTGAGAAGCCCTGACCCTTCACAGGTCACGTACAAAGCACCACCTCTCCCATTTTGTGTATTGTGGGCTTTTCGTCACCGTGTGTGTGTGTGTGTGTGTGTGTGTGTGTGTGTGTGTGTGTGTGTGTAGCACCCAGGTAAGGAAGAACTTTCAGCATTTCTCTACCTGAGAAGGCTAGGCTATTCCATGACAAACTTCAAATGGGCTGTTAAGGAGACTAGGCCTTATAACTGGGCAATTCCAAGCAAGTCCAGGCCTCAGGAGCTGCCCTGCCACCTGACCTGAGGCAAGGACAATGAGTCAGCAGCAGTTTCTAGACTTCCTTAGCTACTTCCTCATCAACAGTTTCCAGACCTTCCAGCAACAGTTTCCAGCCCCTACACCCTGGTAAGGTAATAGAATGTCCATAGAGATGGACCCTACAGATTAACATAGGGGTCACCTACCCCGGAATTCCCTAATGTGTTTTAAATCAGGCCTGCAAGCTCACTTGGATGTCTCCCTCTTCTGGTAACGGGAGAGCCCAGCATGCTGGACTTCTACAGATTAAAATATTCTTTGCATTTACATACTGAATCCCGATTATCATTCTTCCTTGAATCATGGACCCTTATATGCAAATTGGCTTTTTTGTTTGTTTGTTTTGTTTATTCATATTTTAATCTTGCTGCTGCTCTCTCCCAGCCCCATTTCCCTGCCATAGTGACCTGAGCTTTAGAGCAAAAGAAATGTTTCTGAAAGGTGTCCATGATAGACTAGGTTCAACCATTTGTCACAAGACAAATAAAGAGACAGGTATTGTTGGGAAGCAGAGAGAGTTTAAATTGATGCACCCACACAGGGGAAATACAGAAAAAGTCCAAGTTCATCTTTTGGGCACTAGAAAGGGC
Source organism: Rhynchomys soricoides (assembly GCA_019843965.1). Classification (NCBI taxonomy): domain Eukaryota; kingdom Metazoa; phylum Chordata; class Mammalia; order Rodentia; family Muridae; genus Rhynchomys; species Rhynchomys soricoides. The sequence continues at coordinate 13,782,078 of JADRCH010000051.1, forward strand.
TTCAGGTATAAATGGAGGAAGAACTGGGGTAACAGGAAAAAGGTCAAGTTTCTGTGTGGTTGATCATAGCATAAGTTGTGTTTCTGCCAGAAGACACAACCCAAAGACCCACAACTGGACAACATGTTCCAGTCTCTCATTCTGTGCACATTGTCCAGTTGTGGTTGTCTGTTAGTTATCATCTACTATAAGAAGTTTCCTTGATGAAGGTTAAGTGATGAACTGATATATAGGTATAGTGTTCACGATGCTAGAAGATACTTTAGTTAGGCTACTGGAGAAGAAAAGCAATCAACATCACCCAGCCGCAAACCCTGCAACCTACAATAGCAACACAAATGTTATGGGAATAACAAGTCTTTTTTTTTTTTTTTAATTGATTTGTAAGACTGATTCCATGAAACCTGACACTGCTAAGGTGGCCAATAGGAAAACCTACTATTATTATTCTGCTAAAGAAACATGACAATGTAATGACTGCTGATAACACACTGCTTTGTCCACAGATCCGTGCATCATACTGCTTTTGGCTATTATGTAAGCCCAAGTAAAGAGCCTGTGCAGAGGCAGCTGAAGCCAGAGAATAATAAGGAGCCAGAAGATTAGAACAAATTGCCAGAGTTAGTTTGAGGCCAAGCAGAACAATTCAGTCAGGAGCTGAGAGAAGGCAATTTGAATTAGTCAGATTGAAGAGAGGTTGGGCCAGAACAGCTGAGTTAAACCAACAAGCCAGAGTTCAGAAAGAACTAGAAAAGAGTGAGCTTATTCAGCAGTAAGCCTCCAACATGATAATTACAACTGGAGAATAAAAGGTATATTTGCACAAGGCTATCTTAGAAAAGGTCCCAGTGGAGAAGAGATTGATGTCACACAACCAGATTTTCATTCAGTAACTTAGAAATGTCATCCCAGAAAAAGAGAATTAAGGTGTGTGTATGAGAAGGTGGGACAGGGAGAGAGGAAGTAAGTAAGTAAGTAAGTAAGTAAGTTAGGGAACTTATGCTCCTAAGTTCAGCATGCTCTGCATGCTCCATAAGGCATGCTGAATTTCTCTTGCTGGCAGAATGGACTTGTTACAGGAATGGAAACCAATGCACCAATCTTTTGTTCTCCTGATGGTTGAGACTTGGCATAGCAGGTGGCCATGATAAGTTATGTAACACCAGGGTAAGTCACAAAGGCATGATTTGTACTGGTGGTTGAAAGATAGATGGACAGATTAGTTTAATGTCTGAAGTGAGGTATTGAAGGACATCAGGAGTCTGCTTGCCAGTTATGAATTTGGCTACAATCAATCAAACTGTAGACAGTTGCTAAACATTGCATTGTTCAATGATGTGATGCCTATAGTGTTTCCTGAGACAGTTCAGTGAGTAAAGTTACTTAATCAACACATCAGTCTAATGAAAATTGCAAGTTCTAGATTTAGCAAGAGACTATATTTCAAAGAAATAAAGCAGAGAGTGATAGATCAGGTTGTCTAAAAACCTCCTCTTGCTTCCTTATATGCATGTATAGGTACATGCACGTGTGCACACACACACACTCACACACACACACACACACACACACACACACACACCACCCACATCTTTCTGGCAAGGCAGACCTGAATGTAGGCTGCCACAAAAGTACTGCTAGTCATCCCAGAGATCATTCCTTGGCATCAAGGATGACAACACCAATTTTTGGTACCAAATTTGTTTTTCATCCTTTATAGGTCCCAGTTTTCCTGTGTGATTTCATTACCTGGGCCAACTCACAAATCTTTAAACCAGTGTGGGATTTGCAACACTGCCAGTGGCTAGACTCTGGAGGTAGATTCACCCTGAGTGGTTAGGAAGTCTGGGTTATTAGTTTTCAATGGTCTGATTTGCTTCTGTGAAGAAAAGTTTCCCTGCCCTTGTTCATATCTGCATCATGTTAAAAATATTTGCTATTTATCTAATAGAACAAAAATGAGGATTTTTATTAATTAATCTACTTTATGTTGGAAACTGGTCACTGATTATGCTTTCCTCTGAAGTGGAAATGTAATTCTGAAACTGATCTAACGGGTCTAAGAAAAAGATGCCATGTAGTTTTACTGGCTGATGAGGTGATGCAATGCTGGGCACATGCTGTTTACAAGATGTCTTCCTATGTTCCCTCTGGCTAGTCCAATTGGAATGCTCCAGCTTATTTTTTAAACCTATTGAGAATATATTCCTTTTATCCTAGCTACACATTAGCTATTTCTATAGAAGCAAGGTGGATTTCAAGTGACAGTGCTATTTAGTGAAACCACAGGCTGATGATTACCTGACAAAAAGATATCCTCCAATGACAATGTGGGACAGGAATACAGTACTCAGGACACTGGCTAAGTGATCAAAGCTGTGGCATCCTTGTATTACAATTTTTCAGTGACTGACAATCCTCTAAGTATTTCTACCCAGGTTTCAGAACCCCAGTCTCATAACAATGAAATTGCTTGTTCAAGGTCATACTAAATAGTCAAAATTACAGTTTGGAAACCAAAGTTTGGAACAGTTTTATTCTCAAGCCTATCCTTTAGACTTCACTGCCATTCAAATTTAAAGAGTGTGTCATCCATGTCCTGAGAGCTATACCATAGAATAAGAGACAAGAACTCAATTCAGACCAATAAAAAGACAGCTTCGCCAGGAATATCCAATGTGTTAGCATCACACTACCAAATTTCATTAGCAAAATGATAACTCATGAATCAAATGCCATGACACCACTTTTATGGAAGAGAAAAAATATGTACACCCAGACCAGATGGTTAATGTTTTTAGGAAACATGATAATGTTTGGGTCAAATATCTGTGTGCCCAGATTCAAAGCCTCTGCCACAAAGTACAAGGGTTGTTATCACCATTGTCTTCTAATGGAGGAAGCAGAGAAAGTAGGTAAAGTTAGCATGAATAAAGAACGGCTTGGAGGGTAACATTCCATTGCTCCTCCTGTGTCTGTCCCTCTGTCCTACCTGATCCCTGAAGCCAGTTAGATTATAATCCTCTACACTTGCATCTAGGACTTCCTCCTGTCCACAACACCCTTACTTCCCTGTGAATAAGCTGAATATCCAGTATATTTATTAACAAAACCAAGCTTTGTTTTAAATATTTATCTGCATATAATTTCTGGTACTTTGAAAGCTGTACAGCACCAGAGGGAGTCACCTAGGTACACACTACTTATAAAGAATCTGCAGTGAGATAACCAGTTGTTGGGACTGGCCCCTTCAAACTGATCAAATCCCTTCCCATCTAAAATAGTGGTTATCAATCTGTGTGTTATGACCCCTTTAGGCATTGCATATTGAATATTCTACTTATCAGATGTTAACATTACAATTCATAACAGTACAAAATTACAATTATGAAGTAGCAATGAAATAATTGCATGGTTGGGAGTCAACACATGAGGAACACAGTATTACACAGTCATAGCATCAGGGAGGTGGAAAACTAGTGATCTAAGAAATCCATTCACATTCCGCCAGGAGGGGAGACTTATTTTAGCTTACAGTTTCATGCTTGAGAAGGCATGGTGTAGATCATAGTAGTAAGAGCATGAGACAGCTTGCAGGTAGCTCAGTGGCTGACCAGGAATCAGAGATCTTCTGCTGGAACTGGGGTTGACTATAAACTTCTAGTTTCACCTCTATGATTCCCTGCCGGTTAGCTAGGCTCCATATTCTAAAAGAGCAACACCAAGTAATGAGCAAGTGTTCAAACACCTGAGCCTGTGGGAATATATTTTTTATTCAAACCACAAGGGTAAAGTTATCCAGATTAAGGATAGGAAGAAGGAATAGCAAAAGCTCATTAAGGCAAGAGAAGCATCTGTGGATGATCACCCAGTGCTGTGTAATGATACATCTGAGGCAGATGGCACTTTGTAAGGTAAGTGTTAAACTTTTGGCCCAGCAATGCCCCCATCCTCCATCAACTTCCCAGGCAGAATTTTCATAAAGAACAGCTTGGAAGCTCAGATGCTTTCTGTCTGCCACTCTGTCCCTAGGGTAATTACTGTGTTAATCACTAACACCTTGCAGATTAGGGGAGATTAGTGGTGAGTTAAGTGAGGAAACAGAATGGCTCAAATGCAGTTTTTGAGAGACTCCAGTGGTCTCTTGGTGACCAGAGTAGTATGGAGGAATACAGAGAGCCATTTGATTTGTTTGGGGATCTGTTGGAGCCACAGAACCCTAAGGATTAGTGATCCAGAGACAGTGGGAATGGTACTGCAGTTCCAGTGGTTCAAGATGGAAAGCTTGGGGCATATTTTTAATTTAACTGGAGGACAATCCCGGGAGATTAAAACATACGTTTGCAATAGGAAATTTGGTGAATTTATTGAAGGGATTGAGATTTTGGTAACTGATCATTGTTCAGAGCCATCAAAGAGTCAGTTAGCATTACGAGCCTTGAGGTCTAAAGTCTATTATCTTGCAGTGCTCAGCCTTGTATTGACTCCACTGTTACCTGCATCAAAGTATATGAGCATTCTGCAGAGTTCTACTAGACACTTAGAAACAAATAAAGAATTTCAAGGAAAGAAAGTAAATAGTCTTTCTTTAAGATGTTTGCTCTCTCTCTCTCTCTCTCTGTTTGTGTGTATGTGTGTGTGTGTGTGTGTGTGTGTGTGTGTGTATTTGGTTTTGCTTCAATGAGAAATGTTTCCATAGGCTCATCTGTTTGAAGAGTTGGTCTGAATTGCTGTTTTTCGAAGAGGTTAGAAAACTTAAGGATGACACTTGCTGACAAAAGTATGCTACTTGCCTCTAAGTTTGTGCAGCATGCCCCTACTTCAGGTTTTTTTCTCTGCTTCTTGGGTTTGTATATAATATGAACGCTCTGTTTTCTAGATGCCAGGATGACCTTATACCTTACATTTTGCAATGTGATGTTTTCTCTATCTCCTCTCTGGAACTATAATTCAAAACAAATCCTTCCTTTCCTAAATTGCCTTTGGACATTTTAAAAAATCACATTAATTAATAAATTATAAGTAATCAATAAATACAACATTCTTTATTAAATCCACTCATATGCATGGTATTAACTATTATAGAAATGACTAGAATGTTTGAAAAGCTTCATTGGCATACTCAGGTGCAGCAGAGCTGAAATGTGACTCAAGATCTGGATGACTGCATCCTTAATGTGGCAATAATGTTGCATCTCCTGTGCTGCACACTTAAACACTGCTTAAACACTGCTCATGAGATGCACTTTGTCAAGGCTCTCATGCCTTAAAAATATGGAGTGGAGAAAGCAGGTCCTACTTCTAGCCTTGGCTGTAATCACTCTTTAAATAAAATATAAGATGAAATTGAAGGTCAGGCAAGAATCTGAAAGAACTTTCCAAGTAGCTTTGCCTGTCTTTTAGACGGCTAAAGAAAATACTTCCATAAAAGATTATGAACAACTAATTAACGTTCCAAATAAAAAACTATGATGACTGGGAGTGTGTCACACAATTCTGGTACCTGTATAGAGTCAGAGGAGAAACAAAACTTCTCAGTAAGGCCCAGAGAAGACAAGGTTAATTCTTTACCCTAGCGTCTATGGGACATAATTCCAACTTTTAAGTAATTTATCTTAACGCTGTGGAAAAGGATGATCCTTGGGATCCTTCCTAGTGGGTAAGAAATGCAGCATCCACAAGGTGGCATTCCACTGTGCATACCTCAGTTAGTTTGTTTGTTTGCAGAAAGATAGATGCAACCGGAGAATATTTGTAAGTGAATTGTGAACTTCACAGAAATATAAATGTTAATTATTTTCTCTGACCTATGGATACTCGATTTTATATAGGTACCTAATGTCATGTATTTACATACAACATGACAGTAGATGTGATACTTACAGAAAGGAAGAAGATTTATCAGGGAGAAGAAAGAGAGAAACAAGCATGAATGGGTATATGGGCGTTGGGTTAATTGGCAGGGTGTGGGAGAGTCCCATAGATGAGGGAAGTTTGACCAAGCTCACCCACAACACTGCCAGGCAAATGTCATCTATGAGAAGCCACCACCGCAGAACACCACCTGAGGGAGAGGGAGCATGGCCTGGGGTGCTGAGGAAGAGCTGAGAATGAAAATGAAGTGAGAGCCTGAGGCTTGGATCTAGCCCAGGGCATAGAGGGGGAAGACTAGGAGGAGCATGGCTGGATCCCTCAGGGGCGGGGGAGGGGGGCGGATGACTGGAGTTTGAGCCTTGTTGCCAGCCAGCTCACTTGATTTGGCCATCATTCCCTACAGCAGATCCTGATGAAGATAGACAGTCCATGGTTTCAGGTCATTTATTGTCATGGTGGAGAGTGGCATGAGTGAATCCGTATCAGACCTCAGGGTGGGGCGATGTTGAAATACCATTGGCTGGAAAGGGGAGTGACTAAGTTTTTAGATGCCTCATTAACATGGGGATGTCTTGAGGCTAAGTGACCACACCTCTACCTGTGGAAGGGCTTGGATGTTGACCTTACATGATTGATAGTCTCCTCCTATGGAGGAGAGCTTTGGCCTCATGTCAGGAGCCTAGGACCTAGGAACATGGCAAAACACCTACCATCCCTTGTAGGGTTATTCTCTGCTGGGAATACACTACTGGGTTCATGGGGGTGGGGTGGTTAAACCATAGCTCAACCAGAAACCAGGCTGCCTCTCATGGTCCCACATATTGGGGGATATAGACACATAGGTTATGTACTTACATGATGTCCTTATGAAGCTCAGGATTATGTACAGAAAAAATATGCCAATAAAATTAGTGACAGTATGATGAAGAAAGTCTAACTGAAGTAGATGACATATTTTATACTCAACATTTTTAAGTATAGTTTAAAAAGAAGGGAAGTAAAAATCTTACTTTCATAATTTTGGAAAAATATTGAAAATATTGAAAACTAAACCATGCAAACAAATAATGGCCCCTTAGATGATGATTTATTAAAATAGTCCTGCTCTTTCATAAGTGACAATCTTTAGTTTCTTTGGGAATAGTTGCTAGGAAGCCTACAAGCCTCTTAATCAACAGAAAGACAATCTGCTTGAGGTGAAGAATAGAATTTCAGTCAGTAATATCTTTGTGGTCACTGGGTCAAAACCTTCAGAATCTGACCTTGTGGTTTGTTCATTTTACACATTAAAGCATAGTAAATTTTTGGAAAAAGGCGACGTACTATGTAACAATTACCACAACATAGCCACAGTTACAAAACAAGGTAGCAATGCACCTATGACCTTTATAATAACAAAAGAGTTCTATTGGCTGGTAAACAGAGCTCATGGCTTTTAGAGGAAAGACCAGTTATAAGCATAAGGGTACATTCTATTGGTGGAGGATGCCTCCTTCACTGGGATGGGTTCTTTTTACTGAGAGACAAAGCTCAGGATTAGGGCCTAAACAATGCTCAGGATATTGGGGGGATTCAGATGGAGGCTGGCTCCTAATAGAATAGCAGGACAAGGTTGCTTTGCAGGGGACCAGAAATAATTCATTTCCTTCCTTTGAAGAAAATAGGCCTGCATGATTGACTATTCTGGTTTCTCCAGTGCTTACTCTAATCTGTTTGCATCCTACGAAGAGCAAAGATGAAGGTGAGAGGGGCATTGTATAAAACTTAGTTCAAGAGGCAATGTCAGTTAAACTAGAAAGCATGGTGAGCACTTAGTCTAAGCAGCTACAACTTCTGTAATGTAGGGAAGTAGTTCAGCTATTATTATGATCAAGTCAGGGTGTGTTACCCATTTTGCCACTTACTGCTGAGACAGAATCCACAGGCGCTAGGTATGTGCTATGTGTATGTGTATGATGCATAGCTCTCCTTTCTACTTCTGTTGACTTGAAGCAGACTGAAGTTTTGAACCACATATTAAACAGGGACAGAAAAGCTTGAGGAATAACTCTCCACCAATATCGGAGTTTGAACATGAGTCCTCTGAGAGATGGAGACACAGAGAAATATCCCCATTTTCTTTGTTTTGTTTTGATTTTTGCCCAGCCTAGACTCATGGCAAGTCCCAGTCCCAAAAGTACCCTTCGGTGGAATCCATGGCAGAAGCTGTTGTTCAGAAAATGAAAATTCAGAGACAAGTCTTCCTCCTTGAAAAATGAGAGGAAGAAAATATTCCTTCATGGGCAGAGCAGTGGCCCAAATACTGCTACATCATTCTTTTGTCGGTGTCCTTGTGATTCCCCCTAGAAGCCATCCAAGCTCAGGCTGTGTATGACAGCATAGTTGCTATAGAAGAGGACAGGTGTTCTTTGAATATAGTGAAAATGAGATAGCCGTGGAAGCACGTACTGTAACCCCAACCCCTGGGTTGCAGAGACAGGAGGAGCAGAAGTTCAAGTTCTTGGCTACATAGAGGGAGTTTGAGTCAAAGCCTGTGCTAATGAGACATTTCAAGACATAATAAAATATATGAAGGAAGAAAAAAGGAAATAACAATATAACTGAGAAAAATAATTTGAAGCTCAAGAATATAGAGGGCCTGGGGAGATGGCTCACCAGTAAAAGGCACTTGCTGCTCTTGCTGAGTTCTTGTTGATTCACTGCAGTCACATGGTGGCTAACTATCATCTATAATTCCATTTCTAGGTGATCCAGTGCTATCTTCTGCCCTCCATTGGCACCAGATATGCACGTGCTACACAGACATACACTTAGGCAAATACATTCATGTCCATGAAAGAATAAGTAATAAGAGAAAGAAACAACAACAACAACAACAACAACAAAAACAACTCTAAGAAATACAATGAGAAAAACAATAGACATAAAAATTTGTAGAGGGAAAAATGCGAGTTTGTCTAGTTACCGATAATGTATTATGTGTATAGAAGTGTCTCTAGACATCTGAAAGAGCACAGCCTTCTGCATTTTCTACATGAATTTTGTAAAAGTCAAAGATGAAAGGTCAAAGTAATTAAAGAAATGCAGTCATACAATGAGCAATCAAATGTCAGAAGTAAAAACAGAGGATGGTAAAATTTCACCATTACCTTTCAAGATGTGAAATGTTCAGATTTTAACATAAGAAAATACATACCATGTACATACTAAACACACAGTAAATTAGAGTTCATGTCATGCATGCCACAAGGACCTAAGTTTGAATCTCTTACAGCCAGGCCAGGCTATTCATGCCTGCAACCCTAGCTTAGAGCAGGAATTGGAAGGGTCAGGAATAAAGAAAGGCAGATTTAGCTTGCTGGTCAGAAAGACTAGTAAAAAGGCAAGATTCTGATTCAGGGAGAGACCCTGTCTTAATGGAATAAGGCAAAGAATTTAGAGAAAAGCAACTGATGTCTTCTGGCCTCTGTATGCCCTCAGGCATATAACCACAACGCTCTTGTGCATGCACCACACTCACGCCACACACACACACAGTTACACTTTAGAAAATGCTCTCAGAAAGACAGGATATAGTCCAGGAGAAAGAATACAAATTATGTATTCAAAATAATTTAAATGTAGATTATATGAAATGCCCTCAAAGTCTAAAAGTTATCACATTAGCCAAAGTAAAGTGGACAAGATAAAAAATGTGTGTGTGTGTGTGTGTGTGTGTATCAATATCAGCAAAAACCCCAAACCGAACCACCACCACCAACAAAACCAATCACAAAATTACTTGACCACTAGGTTTCCTGGCACAAGATTTTAACCCTAGCATTAGAGAGGCAGAAGCAGATGGATTTCTGTGAATCTCAGGGCAGATAAAGCTACAAAATAAGATCCTATCAACTCAGCGCACACACAAACGCACATGCACACAAATACACACACACACACACACACACACACACACACACACACAAAACCAGTGGAGGTGGAGAGAAACAGAGAAACACAGAGAGATAGATACAGAGACAGACAGAAATAAACACAGACCACAGATAGAAGGGGGTGGACTTTTATTTCAAAAGATATTCAGCATTACTCTCTATTGAGAAATGGACATTGAAGCTATAATATGACACTACCTCTCATTATTAGAATAAAAATCCAATGTTGCCAAGTGCTGTTGAGAACATATTCCCAATGGAAACCTTATTTATCACTTATGGGAGTGAAAAATAATGTAGGTCCTGTTACAGTAGTTGGATACAGGTTTATAACACTCAACAGACACCCTCAGGATTATCAGTCCTAGGTTTTTATATTATACAAATAAAAAATACGTTTCTATAAAACTACAACACTCTGTGTTGGCACAACTTATCAGTACAACCTGTCAGCAACTAAGAATAACCCAGATCACAATAAATTGAGCAAATAATTAATAAATCCTGATGATTCTATAAAGACTGTACCACTCTGGCATATGAAAGAATAAGCCATTGATGTTAGGAAAGAATGTAGATCAATGTCAGTTGCATCATACATGGTGAAAATCAGCATTCTGAAAACATTACATAATGGATGATTCCACATACATGACATTCTGGAACATGGGACATATAGCAGGAAAGAGCATCACTGAAGAAATAAGAACATGCAGCAATACAGGTCAGAGACAGCCTGACATTTTTATGGTTAATGGTACCATTATGAGCCACTTTGCTCTTCTGCATCTGCTGATTGTGAAGGGGACATGTAGTAAAGGACATAGAATTGAGATGCCCGAAACACAAAATTTACTGAATGTGATTAGCAAAGTATTAAGATATAAGAATCCACAATAATACATACAATGAAAGACTTCAGTTTTTGGCGATGGGCGGCTGTTTGATTTTTTTCTTCTCCAGACACTGATTATTGAAACAATAAGGGCTTAAAGCAATGACTCTCTGTTTTCTGGCTAATAAAAACATTAAAGAAGAGGTCTAAAGGTTTTAGAACACATTAAAACAAGAGGTGTTAAAAAAATTAAAATCATTGATAAGCATAACACAGGATCAGGAGAAAAGCACAGGATTATAACAGGCACTTACACTGTCCACACTGAGTGCATAGCATACCTTCCCAACACACACAATTCCATGTGATGTCCACACAGGCCTGGGGCACCCATTTCAGTTTGTATTTGCATGGAGTTAATACATGGCTCTGTCTAAAATCTCCACAGGGAAAATGCTTCTTTCCTTTGTATATCAAGATGTTTCATATATTTCTATAACTATTCCTTCATTTCTAGAACAGATCTGTGAAGGTAAGTAATTGCCATGTTTTGTTTACCTAATCTTATATGCAATAAAATAATACTTTGCTAAATAAAGCTAATTAATTGCATTCATATCTTTTTGTTGGTTACTAGCCTCTGGATTTCTCTCAATTATCTATAGCCTTGTATAATTATAGCTTAAATAATATATTAATTTTCTGACCAAGACAGCAACAGTTGATTTAGATTGATTAAGTACATTCCTGGAAAGGGAGTATGGCAGCATAAACTTATGAAATATATTTCAAAGACTAAATATCCTTTTAATGAATAGGGTCCAGTTTAATTAAGTAAATTGAACCAAATATTAGTAAGGGATCTTTCTGCTTATCCAATTTAGGAGGTTGAATCATCTAGGCAAAAAACTTATAGTTATTAGCATTCCATAAGTAAGTCTAATCAGTTTCACACAGGTTTGAATAATTTTTATTATTGTCAAAATAATTACTAACTCAATTATTATTATGAAACAGGTATTTTCACACGTTGACATTCACTTAAACCATGAGCTATTGTTCAATTAATTATGGGCCATTCAGTAAAAAGAAAATAGGGCTTAAGCACAGGCCTGAACATCTACACATCACATCTAGCTGTCTGATTTTTAGCAAATATGTAAATGTCTCTCAGCTTCAGTCCACTATCTGTGACTTCAATATAAAATGGTATTTCCTTATTCAGAATATTCTTAGAATTAAACATTTTTAACATAGTGCCTAGAAAAAAAGACATCTAATCAAAGCTACTTTATTAACAACTTCTGTTATAATTTTGTAAATATTATCATTAAATAAGCTATTTAGTAAAAGAATAAGATTTATAAAGACAAATAAAGAAGAAGAAATAGTAGCCCATGCCTGCGTATTCTTGAACTACATCCATTTCAGGCAGATGTCAGAGGTTAGCATTCTACCTAGAATCTGAACCAGGGCTGAAGGAAATGTCTGACACAAATGTCTTGAGAGAGAGAGCTTCAGAAATGTGAAAATACTGTAGCATCAGTGTCCACATATACCTTTAAATTATGCTTTCCCTGCAGTTTTGAGAGCTATTGGTCAGAGGTTACAAGGTGGAAAATGATAGAGACACTAGAAAGTCTGGGTGTTCATCCATGTAAAAGACCATCTGGAAGAGATGTATTTCAACATGAGCTGGAGTCTATCAGGTAACAGAAAACATATGACTCATTTAAGCAAGGATCTTACAATGTGTCACGATCTAGTGAACTTGCTCTTGAGTAGCCTTGTGGCTTTATGAATACAATTGCATTGCCTTCAAAAGACTTGAAACTATGCTTCAGCAGTAGTGTTGCCTTCTTGTTCATTTCCAGTTTGTAACAAAAGCTTCCTGCCTCCCAAGGAGGGAAAAAATAATAGAAAATTCTTATGAAGACCCTAGGACTGGGGAGAATGAACAGGTGGCAGACTTAGAATCCGGAGTTTCAGACTTTGTGCATGAGAGATGGCAGGGAGGCAGCCTGGTGTGCCACACCATAGACCTGCTCAAAGGTTGCAGTTATATGCAGCGTGAGAAAACATCAGTTCCTGCAGGGCAAGTCACATCTTCTGTTGTCATTGTCACCAAGCCCAAGAGAAGAGAACATGGGTCTATAGACCCATTGAAAAGTCAAAGCCTCTTTCTGAAAATTTTGAGCATGTGCTAGGGAAATACACTGTGGAGTGTTCTTCACATATGCCTTGGTGGCAGCTAGCCAAGGGAAATGAGGCTGAACTCAGCTCTAGTTTCATGAAGCAAGGCAATGACTTGTTCATTAATAATAGCTCAGTAGTGCTTACTAATATTATTAAGGCTCCCTTTATGTCTTCTATCTATGCTTACTCAATTTTTCTAATACTTATAATTTAGAAATGATGCTGTTGCCTGATCAAAGTCATAAAGAAGCAATTATAGAATCCAAAATATGTAAGTCAGTTGTTGCAGAAAAGATAAAGTAACGTCTTAAGGTATTAAGATTATCTTAGAAGATAAGAGTGTCACCCAAGGGTACTGTCGAGGCTTGGAGCATAGAAGTTTCAACACATCCTTTGAAACTGTGGTTAGTATTCGTAAATCAGGAAAAGCACTCTAGTGGTGAATTTAGTTTAGGATAGCTAACCAAGCTAGTTTCTCTTAGAATCCTTTAGCTGTGGACTTGTCAAAAATCATCTATGAAAGAACTGGTTTCAGAGTTTCAGAGCAGTCTCTCTGTTGTGGGGATATATCTGATTTGCTTGATAAATTCTAGTTTGATTAGTGTGTTGTCATTTCTCCTTTAATTTTCAATTCAGCTCACAACCACACAGTAGGGTCATTATTAAGAGTGCTTTAAGGGGTAGATACTTACAATCTTACCATGCAAGCACTGCAAGGGCTTTAAAAATATCTTAGTTTAATTAGTGAAAATTGATAACTAAAATTTCTTGTTCTACATTATTCAGCTTTTCTCAATACATTCAAAGAAAGAGAATAGTCTGTGCTACAATTTTATGCTTTGGATTTGAATACATTTTTTTAGCTACACTGAGAGATAAAACTGGCATAAGACTGAAAAAAGTTTCTATCCCCTTAGCCAATATGTTCTACTGTTATTACTATTGTTATTGTTAGTAGTTCTGATATCAAGTCCAGGGACTATTACATCCTAGGCACGTGCTATATACCACTGAGCTAAACCACTAGCTTCATTTTGTTATTGTGTATTAAAACTTTTCCTGGGGTAGTTTTCTTTCCACTGACAACAAGAATTTATGTTTGAATTATATGATTTAAGGTGACAGAATATGATATCATTTTTATTGTATATTCTGATCTACAAGTTTGGTCTAACCATCATTGAATTTTTTTAAATACCAATAAAACATCTTTCCTTTTAATCTTATACTGAGAATAAGCTCTGATTAATTCTACAAATCTTCCTAGATTAATAACTGGACATAAAAGTAAAGACTTGGTTGGGTGTATTTAAATTTGCAGATTGAAACTCAATTTCCTTCAAGCTTCAACTAAAAACAGGTTGTTTGGCAGGAAGATATGTACAGTGCATATTAGAGTTTTTTTTTTTTTTATGAAAGTTTAATTCCCTTTTAGTGCTTTTCATATCATGAAAATATGTTGAAGTAGAGAAAATGTATCATTCACTTTTTAGCATTTAATGAGTAAAAGAAATAAAGGTAGATCCAACTCATGACTCATGTATTTTGCATGATAATCAGCTCTAAGGCTTGGTCCATGAATCAGTGGGAGATTTGGAATTACAGTAATAAAGAGAACTTCTCAAGAGGCACACAGAAAGTCTCCAGCTCTGTATTTATGGTCCTGGCAGTAGTACTTACCTATGTATGAGTATATATTCTCTGGGATGCAGCATAAGTCAGCTTCCTATTTGCAGAGACTATCTACAGGTTTAGCATCAAAGAGCCTATACAATAAAGTGTGATGTATTTAACTTGTTGAGTTCAGAATATTTGGGCACAAGGTTTAGAGGATAATGTAGGCTCAGCAGATCTGGACTAGATCTAGACCTCAGTTTACACAAAAAAGGAACTGAGCAAAATGATTCCATTTTGATGTCACAGGTAATGGTAGAGGGAAAAGAGTGTATGGAGGTGGAAAAGTGGGGAGATTTCGAAGTTGGGCACCATTACAGAAGGGCAGACAAACAGGAGTTTTCAAATCCACAAAGGTTTTGATTTTCAAGCTTAACGCTTGGCATTTCATGTCAAAGAAAACATGGCACATACACAGCTGGCAGCTTGATGCTAGACTTTGGATCTCTAGTGTGCCCTGAGGGTCATGACCTTAAAGACTTAATCTTTAACATGGATCCGTTGCCAAGTGGTGGAACTTTAAGAAGTGGTGACATTTTTGTTGTCTAGAGAATGCCTTTAAGGAAGATTGTAGAAAGCTGGCTTTATTTTCTTTCACTTTGCTTCCTGGTCACTATGAGGTGAATATTTTCACTTCACACTGCTTAACATCATGACATGTTGCCTTGCTCCAAGTCCCAAACTGCGTGGTGGTCTGCTCGAAGTTCATCTGAATCCCCAAAGCTGGGAGCCTCTTCCCTTTATAATTTGAGAATTGAGGTGCGTTTCTTGATGAATTCAGAGTGTGATCTGTGACTACCCCATGGAGAAATGCATTTGTGGTAACAAAATAAAGGAAAAGAAAATGAAGATAAGCCAGAGTGAAAACAAGATCTCATTGACCTAAATTGGAATAGTTATTGACAGAAGATAGATTTAAGAAACAATTTCCCATTTTGCTGAGAAAAGAAAAGCAAGAACAGCTTTGAGGATGTCTCCAGAGCTTTGTCTAATTAATTAAAAGTTTGAATCAGTACAGAATGGTAGTCATACCTACCCAGCTCTGTATTTCAACTCTTCTAGGCATGTTAATTAACTCAGATTTGAATTCTGCATCTGGAACTCTGTATAGAACCTAAGAAAATGCAATGATAAAATTATGAGGAAAATTCACAAGTAGTCATTAAACCAAAATTCATTTCTTTTAATCATATTTT
The DNA here is from genome assembly GCA_019843965.1 of Rhynchomys soricoides. Classification (NCBI taxonomy): domain Eukaryota; kingdom Metazoa; phylum Chordata; class Mammalia; order Rodentia; family Muridae; genus Rhynchomys; species Rhynchomys soricoides. The sequence goes on from JADRCH010000051.1 coordinate 13,797,788, forward strand.
CAGTACAAGTTATATATTTTTATGACATTAATATATGTCTCTACCAATAAACTGAGTGTTGAAGTGTTTTAGTGACACTGTGATTTGTTGAGAACAGACTTCAGGGAGCCTTCACAATTTGCACACTACCTCATTTCAACTAGCCACTATCAACATCAAAATAATGTTCTCAGTTAAGTAAGTGTGCATTCTCCCTATGTAACAATGAAGGATGTGTAGAATGCACACCCCAGGATCCCTGTATCTGAAACATACTCTTTGCATGATCTTCAGTGCTTGCATTTGAAGAAGTGACAGAAGTCAGAATTCTTATCCAAGTTCTTCCTCTTCCTTATGTTCTCACATGTTTTCCTGTTTTTTCTGTTCTGTATTATTTGTTTTTTTCTCTCTTCTGTGATGCAGAGCAGTGTGGCTTTGCACTTGATTACATAGTTGTATCACAGAAAAAAATTGCATGAGAGTGTCAGTGTCTAAGAAGGGCCATGAAGGGAGAAGGTTCAAACATCTCTGAAAAGCAGACACAATCACTGCTACTTTATTGAGTATATTTTAAGGGAGATTTAACATTAAGCCCATGCTCCAAAGATAATGAATAATAAATAGTTACCTGTTTGAAAAAAAAAAGTCTAAAATTCTATAAATCCTACAGAGTTAGATCTATAAACCTATTAAGCTGAAACCCTAGTTGGACCAAAATGTTATTTCTATAGCAAATTCATATAATAATTACTGGTTTTTAGATGTCTGGCCCTTCCTTCTTGGTGCAGACTCTTTTGGTCAGCCTGAAGAAAAAGGTTTCATATTTATGATTACCATGCATTGATAACTGATCAGCTGATGAGATCAGAAAAAAGGCAAATGAGAACAATGGAATACTGCCTTAGTTTCTTCCTATTGCTGTGAGGAGACACCATTAACCAGGCAACTTATAAAAGAAATCTTTTAATTGGGGGCCTACTTGCAGTTTTAGAGGGTGAATCTTTGACCCTTTTGATGGGGAGTATGGCAGCATGCAAGCAAGCATGGCGCTAGAGCAGTAGCTGAGAACTTACATCCTGATCTACAGGCAGCAAGCAGAGAGCCAGACTGGGCCAGGCATGGACTTTTGAAACTTCAAAGCCCACCCCTAGTGACACACCTGTTTCAATAACCCCACACATACCTCCTCACCATTCCTAAAAAGCCCACCAACTGGGAACTAAATATTTAAATATATGGTCCTAGGGGTAGTCTCATATATACCCCCCTGCTGCTGAAAAATTCTTTGATTCTCCAAATGCCCAGATTCTTTGTTTCAAAGGAACTCACACTTATCACTCAAAGATGACTTATCAAGACCTTTGATATTTCCTAAATGCGTAGTTTATTCACTCAAAGAATCCATAAAGCATGACACATTTTAACTTAAAAAACCAAAAATGACAAGCTTGTCCTAGATAGCAAAGAATGGACTCAAGGAAGACTTGACATAGAAGGAAACCCTAAGCAGAAACTGGAAAGCAAGTTCTGGGTATTGGTGTAGAACAGACCAAAAGGATCACATGAACAAATTTGCATGTTTTCAGAAAATGTAAACTTGAACACCACCTTGCCTGGCTATCTGAGGTGACCATTGGATGAGTAACAGACAATCGGCCCAATGCTGGGTAGTGTACAGACTCACAGGCTTCTGCCATTCTTTGTTTTCTATAGTCTTAATCTTGTAGTAGATATTTTGTGTGGCCTCATGGGAGATGTTCTGGTACCATCTCTCTTCCTTCTTCCTGGCTGTTGTCTTTACATGATTGAGAGAACAGCATAGGCTGTGTGAAAGAAGTTATGGTATTCATCCCATCTCCTCCGTTTTTTTGTTTTTTTGTTTTTTTTTTTCCTGAAATGGGCTTTAACCATTGTGGATGACATTTTTTCTTGTTAGGCACTCTGGCTTCCTTAAGCCAGAGATTTAGTTCCTGATAGGTTACGCAACATATGTCCATTGCATTGACCCTGATACCTCCAGGGAAAGCCTAATCTTCGTGGCCTTGTGTGTTTGCCTTTCCTAACTGCCCCATCACTGTAAATCTAACTCATTAGCCTTTCATTCATCCATGGTTTGACTGAGCCATCTGTTTCCTTCCATGATGTTTCTTGCATGAAACTTTGTTCCTAAGCTTTGCACTCTAACAGATTTTCTTCATGTGAAACTAATTTTGTGCTTGAATGACTGAGTCACTGAAACCTCAGGCTGACCCTGCAAAATAGCTTATGAATTATGTTAGTTTTCAACATAACTTTGCTATGAATGAGAATAGGATAGAATAAATCAAGGCCCTATTTAAGTGTAGGTTCAACAAACCTCATAAGTGTTTATAGCCCTGCCAAGTCTCTGCAGTGTGAAAGCTTCATGATTCCTCCCATGGGTTTACACAGATGCTGCGGTGAGACAAAAACCACTTCCGTTGGGAAATGAAGATCTATTCCTTTAAAAGCCTTCTTCACCTTATTAGGAGAAAGATGCCATAAACAGAACATCACACATTCCCTTTCTGTTATTTCCCATCTGTCTTTTTACTAGATTACTCTTTTGGGTCCTGATATCCTGTTTCTCTTATAGAACTACCCAATAATGTTGTTTGCTTCTCTGTTAAGGATTCAGTTGCTACCTGTGGACCAGGTGAAGGAGCAAAAGGTCACTGGAATGAATGACAAGACACTCCTTGATCTTCTCCATACCTATTCTTTAAGCATTTGCCATGCAATTCATCCCCAAAGAAACCGTGTTCCCAGCACTTGCAGCACATAGTCTACTTTAAATCTACTTTCCCTTTCCCTCATATATGAAGGAATCAACTGATTTTATCCACTGGAGTCAATTTTGTTTATAGTTCAAATCACATTTGAAATAGCTATGAGACAAGACTGTAACACTTTCCTGTTTCCATATACTTTCTGTTGGTTTTGGTTACAGTTTACTCTTACCCCCACATTGTCACTATATGTGACCACTTCTTCTGCCTGCATTCTTAGCTCCTTCCTTTTCCAGTTTTAAACACTATCTATGGAATCTAATTGGTGTCAATAAGTGTATTAGATTCACCCACAACAGGCAGCAATGGACATTTTGTTCAGCTTGGATTGTGGACTGAAGAATGTTATTGTTTGAACCCCTCTACCCTTCATGCACCATAACCAAAGTCCATTTACATTGTGGTGATCTTTACGCAGTCTACTTAAGAATTTTCAAAGAAAATTACTCACAGAAGCTTACTATTTGATGACAAATAATAGTTACCTGAATTTCAAACCAGGCTACCAAGTCACGAATGGATAACATAAATGGGTTCAGTCAAAAAGAAGATTAATTTATTTCTGAGAAGCTTTCCTTTCTCATTGTGCCTGGATAATTTTCTTAGATATTTCATAATACCGTGAAGGAATAGAAAAATCCATTTAGATTGTTTTTTATTCATGATTTTAAAGAAAAGGTAACATAAACCCTTTCAATTTGTTCAAGTGTAACATAATTCAGTAGCTCTGATAAGACGCAATTATATAATAGCTTTATTGAAATTATATTAGAAAAGTATTTGTCTAAGTTCTGCCCCACTAAATAACATCTTAAATTTCTCTAGGAACAAGTATTTTAATTCTGATATGATGACATTAATTACAGTGGTTTCTGGTTTTCAGAAAAATCAGTAAGCATTTCACAAATATTTCAGAACTACTTTTATTTACTCAGTACCATATTAAGTCATACTTTATATCCAAAACTAAGCTTTCTTGAGTAGTTTATAAGATAGTTTCTAAGAAGCAAGCCTAGACTTTTTTTTTTTTTTTGCCCATGCTTCTTTTTCCTGTCAATAAAACCTGCTCTAAACTCATGTACTCTATCATTGCACATATTTCTTAGGTGTTTGTAGGAAACACCTGCTCCATGTCCACACTTCCAGGCCAGGCATGGATCCTCAGAGATGTGTAGTATTGGATAACATATTTCAAAAAGAAGTCATATTTTATAGCCTATTCCATAAAGGATTTGAAGCGCCTTTTAAAGTGAAACACTCATAAATCAGAGCAATTAAAGTTTAAAGGCAAATGAAAATCCAATTAGGAAGATGATAAAGGTCCATGTGATGGTTTCCTTAAATGATTTAGTTGCTTCCGTCAAGCACTACCTTTGCCCCATGGTTCCTGTCATAGCACACGTGCGAGGAAATGATATAAAGTGAGAAAATTCTCATGTTACAATTCTCTTTGGAGAACATGTTTTTAAATCAGCTAATAAAAGATTCCCAGGCTGGTAGCAGCATCCTCCAAAGATTTTGGAGCAGTGCCTGTGTGTAAATACCATTTCGAAGAATAAAGAGACATTTCCAAAGATCTCTCCTACAAGCAGAAGTGATTGGTTTTAAGTCTATTCCAGTGGATTCAGAACAACATGAAGAGTTTCACTTGTTTATCCCGTATATATATTTTTGATACATGATGATGCATATGGAAACAGGGTCATATTTTAGGCCTTGCCATTTGTTGAAAGTAAAGCACTGATTCCCAAATGCACCCAGATGAGTTTGCCAGTGCCATATGTTTTCTGATTCTGAGGTTCCAGTAGGTGGCACCATGCGTGTCACTCATATAAGAGACAGGAGTCTATTCACTGTCAGCTGAAGCAGTATGACTACATAGAACTAATCTGGAAATAGGTGCTGATGTGAATGGAAAGTTCTCCTTTGTCTGAATGTCATTTTCACAAGCAGAAAAACACTGTATTTCCTTAAATGTCTTACATGTTACTTTTGCACTGGATTGGGTTCAAATCCTTTCTCTGGTACCTGCTATATCTGTGATGTTTGGCAAGTTAACTGACTACTGTGTTTCTGTTTTTGTACTTTTCAAGTATGTGTGCCATCTCCCTAATGGTGTTTTGTGAGAAATTATACAAAACACCAGGACTGGCTTCAGAGGAGTGTATGCTGCTTTCCTTTGTCATTGCTCTGATCGAGCTTGGGGTTTCATGCTCCCACTCATAACAAGGCATGAGCTTGGCATGGGCTTCTCATTTCTGTCTCTATAAATTATGATAAGTGTTTTCTGATTACCCCCTTTGTACTCACTCCTGACTTTCCATTCTCCTTTGCATCCTACTCTTATGATTAGCTTTATTTGAAAATTGTTTAAACAATATTTTAGACCAGTCAGTATTTTATTTTCACCAGTTTCTATCCTACTGGAGAAATGCTGCAAGGAAGAGCATTGCTTGAGTTTCATCATCATCCTATTGTGGTTCAGATCCTCATTCTTAAGTCACTCCTTTTGAGAATATGTATTCAACATGAGTTCATCTCCTTGATGTTTTGGAAATTTCAGATACAAAGACTACTTGGGATGAAATTGTGTTGCCTGAAGGAAGGGTACTATGGTTGGTTTTAGTGTCAACTTGACAAAAATTAGAATCACCCGATGACAGGGTCTCATCTGAAGAATTGTCCTGATTGAAGTGGAAAGGCCACCTGGAATGTGAATGGCACCTTCTGGTAGGAGCACAAATTTTAACAAAAAGGGTATGTCAGAAGGAAATTTATTACTTAGTCTTTTGTTGCCTTGGCTTTACCTCTTACCTGTGAGTTGTTGCTGCTATTGTACTTGACAGGAGAATTAGTATTCCTAAGCTTTCTTCCTAGAATACCGACCAGAAGACCTATAGAAACTATCCAGGCTAAAACTGATGGTTAGATCTATGTGTCCATGTTCCATTATGATATTAGCCACCAGGTCCATCCACTATCAATAGTATGAATTTCTAAGTTGGGAGATGGCGAGAGATAGGTGGTGATCAATCTTGCAGGGTGTTTTATTTAAGAACTCTCTTGACAGGGAATGTATGCTGTAATTTTCAGATTATTTCCTATTGCTATCTGCTACTGGAGATACTGAGCAGAGAGATTTAAACAACAGCTTTAGAAAGTTTTGACCTTGAATTATACTGTCTCCAACATGAGTACCATATTAAAGCTGAATAGACTGTATTAAGCTGAGTTAATGAAAAATTTGTCTAAAACTTGTATTTGATCATTTCTACCAGTAAGCTGGATTTTGCTGTTGTTTTCTGTTTGCTTTTTTTTTTTTTTTTAACTTTTTGGTTTCAAAGAACCTTTTAAATATAGTTATTAATTACTAGATAGTTTCATATGATGTAGTGATCAATTTACCTTTGTCGCCGAACCCTTTCTAGATCCAGTAACTACTTCCTGTGTTCCCACTAACTTCATCTTCTCTTTAATTTTTTTAAAAAAATACAATAACTCATTCCTCTAATTTGTTTGGCTCATATATGTCTGGATATGGGGCTGTCCATAGAAGTGTGGTCAACCTGACATGAAGCAAACCCTTAAAAACAAAAAAAAAGAAAACCCTAACTTTCCCTTCCCCAGAAACCATTAACTGTTCTTAGCTCCTCAGTTAGCAATAGGAGCTCATGAACCCCTTCTCATTTCATGCTAGCATGTTGACTAGCTTGATCATCTGCAAGCAACAACAGAGACTGTGATTTCATGAGTTCAGTGTTTCTTTCAGTATAGAAGAAACTATTTTGTTCTGTCCTCACCTCCCTTTGGTGTATACAATCTCCCTCTCCCTCTTCTACCTCTTCTACAATGATTCCCTAAGGATTGAGGAAGGTGGGTATCATATGCATGTTCCATTTGTTACTGAGTACTTCTTAGTTATTTATTCTCCACACTTTGACTGATTATGAATTCCTACATTAATGAGTATCGACCGTGTGAATAACCTGAGAGCTGAACGAAACAATGGATATAGAGATTTGAAGTTGGGTAAGACTGTTCATCGCACCCCCAACCCCTCTCCAGCAGCCTGAAGAGCATCTTCTAGTATTAGGAGAACTTGCCACCAGGGAGGAACTTTCTGGTCAGTATTCACTTGATTTCTCTATGTTCTGTGACCAGTGTTTGTGATGTCTTCAATAGAAAGCTAATCCTTAATTTCTGATGTCCAACCAAGAGAACGTGACATTTGTATCTCTGATCAGGGTTATATCACAGACTATAATATTTTCTAGCTCCACTCATTAATTAATTAATTGCAGCCCTGATCACAAACTATAATATTTTCTACCTCTATTCATTATTAATTAATTGCAACCCTGGTTTTAATTATCTCTTTGCACATACTATTTTAGGGTTTTTTATTTGTTTGTTTTTGTTTTCAGGTGCATAATTAAGTTACTAATTTTAGATCTAATTTTTTTTTTAATATAGGAAGTTAGTGCTTTAAACTTTTAAGAATTGTCTTCATTGGGTCATTTTTACTCACTTGTAGGATTTATTTATTTTTTCCTTCTTGATTTCTTCCTTGACCCACTTATTATTTAGTAAAGTGTGGTTTAGTTTCCATGAGGATAGAAGAGTTTCTGTAGTTTCTAATACTGTTGATAGCTTTATTCTGTCTTTTGATTAGATTTTATTTGATGTCTATATGTCAAATATTATAGGTATGTAATGTATATATATATATATATATATATATATATATAATATATAATTTATATAATAATAGTAATATATGTGTTTGCTTGTTCCCACTGGCTTAAAATACCCTTTTCCATCTTTTTGCCCTAAGGTGGTATATATCCTAGATCCTAAGGGGTGTTGCTTGGAGACCTTAACATGATAGAGCCTATCTTCTAATACAATCTAATAGTCTGTCTCTTTGTTTAAGAATTGGAGCCATTAATAATAAGTTATTATTGAACAATGAATATTAACTCTTGCCATGGTATTTTATCTTTTTGGTGATAGTTTCTTAGTTGTTTTTAAATTAACTGTTCGGAAATTGTATTTTATTGACTTCCTAGATATGTTTTTCTTCTGCCTACTGTCCTCTACTCTTACAACAAATCCATCTATTTATTGATGCCTTTCTTTACAGATATAAGAACTAAGATTCTTCAGAGAATTCAAATCTGAGCTGAAGACCAGTAGGCTCACCAAGAATCTTCCAGTCATCTATCCTAATGGACTGTGCAGATTCCAGGTATAAAACACCATTGTTGGACTATTCGGACTGTACCATGTAAGCCAATGTAAAGAATCTCCTTTTAAAGTGTATTCATCCTATCAGTTCTATTCCTATAGAGAAAAGTACAACATGTTAAGAGGGATCTGCCCCCAGGAATGGATTGATGCTATGATAAATAGCTTCCAAATAAAAGATTTCAGTTCTCTCTCCCCTCCTTCTCTTACCATGTGTTTTTATTCCTCACACTTTCTGACATAGGATGATAGAAAGAGAGGCCCTCATCAAGACGCTACGATTACAATAGTCTCAAACTCCAGATAAATGAGAATTAAATTTCCTTCTCTTATAAATGTCCCACCCAGACTGTTTTACTCTGTTAGGGCAACATAAGCCAGAATAAGATAAATAGAAGAGGATTAATAATAATTACAACTAAATGAAAAGAACAGATAAAATGCCAAGACCAAGAATCAACTTGAGTGACAATGGAAAATATTCTACATACTCTTGGGCTAGAAGTGAAAGATAGGCTAAGAGAATTGAAGAGTTAAGACCTGTAGTTGACTAAACTACACTGAGTAATCACTAAATTACTCAGTGTGAGGCTGGGTTTTAGATTGATTCTGTTAGGAGTCATTGGTTGTCATGATTCCCTCATGGAACAGTTAGACTTTATTAAGGTCCACATTGGAGTATACCAGACAGGAGTTAGGGGAAACAGAGACTTCTAGGAGCATGGCTTTGTGAACTGTTCATGTGTAAGACTTGAGTCTGGTGCTAGTGGAAGAAGCAGCAGGGATGTGGAAAATGAGGCTCATGGGTTGGCACTGCTGTGTTCCATTTTGTCACAGACTGTAAGCCAGCAATCACTCTTCTGCAGTCCCACAACCTTGAAACATACCATTAACCACATTGCTCAGTAAACCAAACAATTGCTAGGTTCATTTCCAAGTGGCATTATAAATACTGGCTCAATCAGCATTCACACCAAGTAAAATACATCTACTAAAATTTTGTGTCCCTTGTCATGGCCCTGCACAGCATCTGAATTTAGCGTATGACAACAAATGCTGGCTGAATTGGAACAGTCTTATAAAAACTGTTATTTGATTCTAACAATAGAAGTATGTTTCTTTTCATGTGGGCCATTAATGATCAAAGTGTTGAAGGGAAACAGATGCTAGAGGAATTGGCATAGGCACAGGTTATACTGGTATAAAGTAATAAACATTTCATTATTCACATTGATGTGACATACATGTATGTGCATGCATCCATGCAGATTCCATAGCTTAATTACATGAAAGTAACAAGTTTGACAATTGTATAAATGGTTCAGGAACATGACATTTGTATTAATCATAATATTTATTGATGATAAGGAAACAATTTCACTTTCATTTATTTTTCTTAAAGCAGGATCTCGTTACACAGTCAAGGCTGTTCTCCAACTCTATTCTCACTCTTCTTCCTTAGTCTTAATTTCTATGTACTTGGCTTGAGAATCAGTTTTTAATCAAATTATTAGCAATGATAGAAGGTAATTATAGCTTCTCAGAGTAGGACTACAAAGATGGCTTACGTATCAGATGACCAGGGATATATGTGATGTCAATGACCCAAAGTAGACTACAGGAAGAGATGAAATGTGGTAGACACAGATAGCAGGGGACAAGCTGCACCGGATGACTTCTCCAGAAGCAGAACTTGAAATAATCATTTGCAATGTTGTAGTGACTGCTGTCTTGAGGAGACCCTTGGTGAAAATGAGACAACCATGATGGGATAGGAGAAAGAGTTGACTCAACATACGCTTCAGGTAAGGTCATGTTTTGCCTTAGTTTGATGAAGTACTTGAAGCATAAACAGTGCCATAGTTTTTTGACAGCAAAGTGAAGGCATTTGGCACTTCCCTATTGTCCAATCAGTGAATGACCTTGTTGTAGGAAAAGGACACATGCTCTTACATCCTTAGAGCCACATTGTTTCCACATCATTAGAAGATTCAGGTATAAACATTTCATCGTTATGTGCATTTGCTGTGGTTGGTAGCATCACTAACGAAACAAAGATAGAGCCTGTTTGGCAATCAGAAGAGAACACTGAAGACTTGCTGTAGAAAAGGAGGTAGTTAGAATAGGTTTGTGTGGAGCAAGGATGGTGATCTGGGAAAATATGTGAAGTCTGAAGACAAATTTGCACTTGTGTTTCATTAAAAGTGAGTGAAATGGAAACAGAGTTCTTCCTCTTTTTTTCTACGGGAGCTGGGAATACAAATATACAAATGTAGAAAAGCCAATGAGAAAAGTGAGACATTAGACTGAGAAACTGCTATAGCCTATAACAAAGAGTAAATGAGAGCTAACCTAAAGCCAGCTGAGAGGAACATCACAAAGACGAGAGAACACAAATCATCCACTTTTTTTCATGAAGCCTGTTTAGAAAAGCAGGTGCAGTTATTAAGTTCCACGAGAATGAATGTTCTATCTAAAATTACAACTGTGAACGCTACTCTGCTGTAGAACAGTTTTCTCTGAGACTGAAGCCTTCCATCTTGGAGAGCAGCTCATTAAGACACATAGTGGTAGGAAGTCTGTGAAACAACAGAATGTTCTAAGGAAGGGGATACAGGTTTATCCTTCTGTGAAACTCATTAAACACAGAATGTCTTAAGAGGAAAGTGAATCATTCCATGTGAGAAGTTCCCCAAGCTGACCAGAATTACTAGGCTCTTGAAACCTGGTGCATACATCTCTCACACATCTTATTCTCAAACAAGGTGAGCTGCCTGGAAGAGATACCCTCCAACCTCTAACATAGAGCTGTGTGAAGATTGTGAAATCTAGGTTTCCAGATTCTGTGAATCAGTATCCATTGTGTTCTGGGCTTTTGCTAATTCAGCTTTAGTGGAGTCATTTCTGTTCCTGTAAGTTACTCCTGTAACTCACTGGTTCTCTAAGTTGGACATTGGTGGCACCTGTATTTCAGTATGTCCTTGCTTCCCTAAATGGGGTGAATAGATATTTGTTGACATTTTTCCATGAATAATGTGTCACAAGAATTTTGTGTGTGTGTGTGTATGTGTGTGTGTGTGTGTGTTATACATTTGAAGAGATTTTATATTTAAAATAAAAGGATTAAGAGAAACCCCACAAACTGTAATTTTTGTATTTTTAAAATCCTGTATGCAAAATGTTAACAAAAAGAAAAAATGAATGTTTAGCTTTTAATAAATTGTAAGTGTAAAATAACTTAATAAAGTTTTAAAAAGCTTTCACCATTGCTAAATCTTTCCTTCATCAGAGTCATTGCTATATGCTTTTTATTGGGTAGGTTAACTGAACATGAATACACTGGAAGGCACTTGAACCATATCCACACTGACCCATCTGGAAAGTAGTTTCTGTTCAGAACTATTCAGTATAAGGAACTCATTGACACTGATGGATTTCAAATCACAGTTTTCATTAAATGCAAACATCAGCTGTTGTTAGTTTTGAAAATTGCCTGTGCCCCCTCTTCAACGAGGAGTCTGTTGTGTGAGTTTCCAGTGTGTTAGCTATTCCCATGACGTGATACATTCTGATTTCCCTCCGGGTCTTCCTTCTGTACTCTCCTTGCATCTTCATAGTTGTTCAAATTAATGACTAACATATTCAGGCTCAAATGTGTTCCTGAAACCCATAACGTTGTTAATTAGTACCTAAGTTTGACAGGGTATCATAAAACTATGCGTATTGTTTTCTATACAAAATGGCACATGCAGGGTTATAAAGTGCAAACTATTAAATCACTCCATAAAATAGACACTGGCATATTGGAGGAAAGGATTATCATATTTAGGTTAACAAGACCAAAAGTCATTTTGCAAGCAGCTTAATGCTTTGTCCATGTTATTTTCTGACAGCTCATTAGTTTTTAATTTTTACTGGCATCAGAAAGACAGCTCAGACTCAGCAGTAAAGCTGTGGTAATCTGCACTGATGAGCAAGTCCAAGCCAATGTTCTTGGCAGATACTGGGCAGACATTGTCAGCTCTATGACAGCTAGTTCGATCAAAACTGGCAAAGATTCATGGAGTCCTAGTTATAAAGTAAACGACAACTCACACATATATTAAATAGATTAAAATGAACAAACTAATAACAAAACGACCATTTCTTCTGTCATGTTTTCCAAAGATGTTTTACACTGGGCTCTGTCCATGTAGACTGTTGTTCTATGTTTTAGGAGCTGAAATGCTCAGGCCTTATTTCACAGTCATGGATTAGAAAAGTATGTCCATGGAATGCAAATAGATTACAGATATGTAAAAATATCTATGATCTTGAGTAGACACTTCAAGCCTGGGCTGACCCCCTTAACTGCATCAATGATGATATATTTAGTTTGATGTGTTCCTGATTATAACCTATTAATTCATACATACATTAATTTGTCTGCTTATGTAACTTTTTCCTTTCAATTCCAATTTACCATGATTCTTCAGGCTTCCATTGCAGACTTTGGCTGACCATCATCCTCTTCAATGCTGATAGATCACACTCAGACTATTAGGATCAGATATTAACTGCTCAACTATAAAGTGCTTGGGTAAGCAAGAAATGTTAGCCAAACATTCAACATTACTAAAGGTCAAGACACCAAAAGCAGAGAAGCTCAGGAGGAAACAGGAGAGAAAATAAATTGTGTTTTGTTTTTTGTTTCTTGTTCTATTTTCCCCGTGAGTCTGAAAGTGAACAGCTTTAGAATGTGGGCAAATATTAAGGTATCAGATATTAAGATAGAATACTTCATCTAAATTGCTAAATATGATGTAGTGGATGTAATAAATGTCATACTTTATAATTTACATAATTGTTATAATGGTGTTCAATTTATATCTGAGAGAAAAAAACCTTTTAATGGACTAAATGGGGAGAATTGTTGAGGTCTTGTCTTTTACTGTCTATTGTAATGCTAAGTGTCTGCTCCGAAGACCTGGAGTCTGGGAACCTGCCCCCAAGTTAATTCTGATTGGTAAATAAAGATGGCAGTAGCTGTGGTTGAGGTTTCATGGGCTTGGAGAGAGAGGACCACAAAGAGAACAGGAAGGAGAAGGAAGCCACCATGGAAGAAGTAGAATCTACAGGAGGCAGAAGGAGAGCCTCCATAGGCTAAGGACCTAGAGAACATGGCCCAGAGGGCTGTCTGATTGAGTTATGAACAGCCCAGATAGAACATAATAAATAGTAAGTGATAACTTGTAGTTATCAATAGAAAAGGATAGATTCTAACAATGTGGAGGGTAGGAAGCTGCCTAGCTATTGTGCTGCCTAAAAATATTAAAAATATAAAGGATGTGTGTGTGTCTTTTATCCAGGAACATAAATGGTCTAAGGTGGGGGAAAAAATCCCTGAATCTGCATTATTAATATTTACTACTACAAGGAGAAGGCATCCTTAGAGTGTGTCTCCCCTTGAGAAGGGCAGGTATGAACAGTGTTTATAAGAAGAGGGTCCTTAATCCCTTCAGAAGGTGGAAAGTGTGTTTGTAGAAGCTGAGGACTGCTGTGTGAATCACACTCCTGTTGGTCTGACTGAAATGCTAAACAGAAGTTCAGAGAGAACAACCTTAAGGTAGGGACTGCTTCATTTCATTCATGGTTTCTGAGAGTCAGTCTATCAATGAAAAGAGTGGAGCAACTCCCATCATGGCTTCCAGTCTCACAGACATATGAAGATATCTTCAAAAGGACTAAGATAAATCTGAGTGGCACTTACCTATAGTGAAGGTTCAGAAGAAAGGAAAGAGAAAAATCAGAGATTCCACCAGCATAAACCCACCTTAGCTTCTCAGCAGCTGAGGCTAGCAAGGCTGCTGAAACACAGACCAATGTCTGAGGCTAGCAAGGCTGCTATCTACATCCTCCTTCAGTCACAGTTGTCACTTTTCAAGGTCACCAGCAATGGCTTCAGCACTGTTCTAGCCTTGTGGGACCCTAACAAAGAAACAGACTGACAGTGCTACTCCAAAGTCCTCTTTGTGACTACTACTTTCTTCGTGAGACTCAGAAACATTTAAGCAGTGTGGGGAAGAGGCAAAACAGAAGCCCCTAAGAAAGGACTGAATCAGTGAGGAGATACCATGAATTGGACAGTGATTGAGATAATGGCACTCAGATCTGAACAAAAATTTATAGCATCAGACAGAGTGTACCAATTATACTCAATTATGTTTTTCACTATTAGTGAAGTAGGTATTGGGCTAACATGAATTTGATTATATATACTTAATTCTGAAAATTTTGCAGTGGGATCGCAGCAAAATTTCTTCCTTCTTAGATGTATTAATATTCACACAAAGCTGATAAAATGAACATGAAATGTACTGTTATTGTCAATGAGAAATGAGAACTTAGAGACTCACCATGCTAGAAGTTGGCTTGTAATCTATGACCTGCTTAATCCTACCTTGGCCTCCCAAACAGCCACACGATACAATATAATTCAGCCATAGAGTATTGTGACCAGTCATCAAGTATACCATGTTCCATAAAGGTGGCACCAGTTTTTCTCTTCACTAAGATTTAATTATAGAGAGAAGACACCTGTTGCCCAGGGCACCATGATTCTCCCATAGAAAGAGGGTCTCGATCACCCAGAACACTAAAGCTGGCCCACTGAGAACATTATCCTGTTTTCCTTATGAAAGGAAAACCTGTAATAAATAATTACTGCTTAGTTGCATTTGTAGTGAAAATCAACTTCTAACTGTAGAGTATCTGAACTAGGGACACATCTGAAGAATGAGCACAGTTTACCAGACAGAAACATGTGCATGTTGAATTAGTAAGATCATTGAAAACCTAGAGAATCATCAGGACATTTACAAAGAGCTACAAAGATATTACTGCCATAGTAACAATGGGTTACAGAGGGACAAGAAAACTTCTGAGAAATCAACCCCTGTCCTCAGGAGAAAGTAAAAGGAAATGACAGCCCGGAGGACCAGGAATTATTGCTGTAGGACACCAAAAGGTCTTCAGGTATCCTGGCAGGGCAGGAAGAAACTATCAGGTATTACAAACATAATCATACTATAATATATATTAGTTGCAAATCATCAATATCTATCTTTTATACAAAATTAATATTATAATTTTTATGTGTTGAAATGGTAAATTTACTTTTACATTTAATTTCTATGTTATAAAATAAAATGTATTATATATTTATGATCTTTATTTCTCTTAAAATATAAAATGCATTTTAACTGTTAAATAGTTAATTATTCAGGATGAATGAATACAAATTCTTTATGTGCAGTCTTATGACTTCATTTAAATGTAGACCACCTGCATGATCATGGTGCTCTGAGTTTATATCAAATCTTCCTATTACCTAGGCACATTCATTATCAAGGCTCCGGTGTTTTTTGTACAAGCAAGTCTACTGCACTGTTAGCCATATAAGATATAGAATATGATCATTTGAAAATAAGAGTGAAAAATCAATGCTACTGACTTCTGTATTCACTATATGTAGTGGTTAATAATGATTGTCAACTAAGCTCTGCTAATGTCCTTGGGGCGTGTCTAGATTAGATTGATTGAGATGGAAGACCAGGCTAAGGGAGACATTATAACTAGGTTATCCTTGACAGAATGACAAAGAGTAATTTGACAAAACATCATCACTCCTCTGTCTGTGCTTCCTGCCTCTGGATGCAGTGTGGCTTGCTGCCTCTTGTTCTCCCTACATTCCTTTTCATGCTGTACTATAGCCTCAATCTGAGAGACAAAAGAAGCCCTTACTTCTTTAAGGTACTTGTCTTAGTTACCTGTGTCACAGCAACAAGAAAAGTAGTTAATACATGACAATAAACCCTTATGTACTGCTACAGAGTACATCTCTGCTTATGACCATCAGAAACAGTTATCTGTAGGTGGTGGTAGATCCTCAGAGCCCCCATAAGGAGGCCCTGTCATCACAGGAGGTTGCTCCCGGAATACTGCTACTGGAGAACTCCTTCCAGGAGGAGGAGATGAAGAGTCAGAAGACAATATCAATTTTGTGACCAAAAGATTGAAACAAAGTAAAAAATGTAATAGATTAAACAAGAGAAAAAGGTTGAGAATGAGATATAAAAAACAAAGAATTTTATACTTTAGAGATTAGTCAAGAAGTTATAAAAATTAAATTTCTAAAATAAAAATTGTAGCAAGCTAAGTTTAATTTATTGTTAAGGAAAAAATGAAACCTTAAAAACTTAATGCAGTATAAGTAACTCTCTAACTCTAGAGCCATTCATGGTAACGTTCAATGCTCACAGCAGCTTCTAGTCTTGTGAGCTCCATTCATCATTAGTTCCTTGTACAGTTATAGCATTAAATATTATTTTTCTGCTGTAATATGCCTTTTCTATGTTTAGAAACACTTTTATTTGCAAGTATATTTGCATTAAAATGAAACAGTATTCAGTACAGCGGTATGCTGTGCATGTTTATTGTCTACTGCCAACTCTGCCACATGGCCTAGATGGGTCATAAGCTACACTGCTTAGGGTTAGGATAGGGAATTCTTTCCTGCTTGTACAAAGCATGTTTCAGTATGTATCCTTTTCAATAAATCAAGCTTGGCTGTATTAACATAATAAATGTTGTCAGTAGAGGGCACTGAAGGGATAATGGACAAGAACATAAGTCTCTTCTTGGGTTTGGCATGCCTCCTCTGGCTAGCTCTTGTGGTCCCTGGATGACAGCCCCATGATTTGCATTCAAGGTCAAATATCTTCACCCAGGTGGCCAGTGGTGCCAGACAGTTTCACTAGAAACCTAATACATGATGTTTAGTTTCTTCTATCTAAGTTTTTATTCCAAGCAGTAATTCTTGGCAATTCTCTGCTTTGAACTTATCATAGGCATACTTTCCCCAGCTTCATCCATTTCACACTTAATTAGGGTATGCTTCACATATTTTCCTTCCTTGGAGGTGGACAAAGGTGGTCACTTCCCTCTAAATCCCTGACAACTCATTTTTTCTTGCCATTGGGATTATGATATTTTGACTGTCCGCGGTCATTGCTACTTTTCTGATATCTATTTTAGTTCCTTCACACTAAGAACTCTCAAGAATCTCTGTTTCGTGGCTAAGAACCAGATGAGTCAAAATCACTTCTAATTTAGAAGACTACTTCAAGCCAGTAGTGACCAGGGACTACTACTCCCCCCAACCCCCCGCTTGTTAAACCATGCTATGTCTTAGCAAACAACTGACATTAGGGAATAAGCCGATTGTATATTTTTTTTTGTGTGAGTCTCTACTTGGTTACCTTTCACTGTGTCCTGTAAACATTACAGAGCTCATGCTTTTATGGTGAAGAGAACTGATTAACTGTGCATTTGATTTGGGCCTCATTCTCAGAAACAATGAATTCTTGAACAACTCACCCAATTGTACTGAAGTTCATTTAATGAAATTGAGCCATAAAAACTTTCAAATAGAATGGTGTATGAGCCAATTAATTGCACATCTAAATATTCATTTGCAATATCTAATGGAAGAGAGAAGAGAGGCAGCGATAGCAGTGGTAATGATGGTTATGACAGTGATCACTTGCATTTCTTTACTATACATGCCTGCATTTTAGGTGCAGTGTGAAGAGAACATAGATAAGGGACAGCCTGTACACCACAAATAGAAATTTAGGAAATCAAAATTCCTAATGAAGGAAAGTTGCTGCATCACTAGGCCCAAAAGAAGCTGTGATGGAAGGAGATGCTATTATCTTAAGAGCTTTTGTCCCAGGGATTCAAATAATAATGTGAATAATTGTGCTTGCTTCCATATTGGTCAATACAGATCATTGTTTGGCTTCATTTATGAAATAGTTCCTTTCTGTAACTACTTATTGACCACTCATTTTCATTGGCACAGGGGAAATTCCTTAAACAGAACTCTAATGGCTCACACTCTAAGACCAAGAATTGATAAATGGGATCTCATAAAACTGGAAAATTTCTGTAAGGCAAAAGACACAGTCAATAGGACAAATTGGCAACCTACAGATTGGGAAAATATCTTCACCAGGCCCACTTCCAATAGATGGCTAATATCCAAAATATATAAAGAACTCAAGAAGCTAACCACCAGAAAATCAAACAACCCAATCAAAAAAAGAGGTATAGAACTGAAGAGAGAATTCACAACAGAGGAGTCTCAAATGGCTGAGAAGCACCTAAAGAAATGTTCAAATCCACTTTACACCAATCAGAATGTGTAGGATCAAAACCTCAGGCAACAACACATGTTGGAGAGGATGTCGAGAAAGAGGAACATTCCTCCATTGCTGGTGAGATTGCAAACTGGTACAACCACTCTGGAAATCAATCTCGAGATTCATCAGAAAATTGGAAATAGATCTACATGAAGATCCAGCAATACCACTCTTGGGCATAAACCCAAATGATGCCCCACCATGCCATAAGGGCACATGTTCTACTGTTTATAGTGGTCTCGTTTGTGATAGCCAGAAGCTGTAAAACAACTCAGATGGCCCACAACAGAAGAATGAATACAGAAAATGTGGTTCATTTATACAATGGAATACTATTCAGTTATTAAGAATGAGGATATCCTGAGTTTTGCAGGCAAATAGATGGAACTAGAAAATATCATCCTGAGTAAGGTAACTCAACTCCAAAGGACATGTATGATATGCACCCACTAATAAGTGGATATTAGCCAAAAAGAAAATATACAGGATATAAGCCACAGAACTCAAGAAGGTTAACAAGCTGAAGAACCCAAGTGAGGATGCCTCACTCCCACTTGGGAGGGAGAAGAAAGCAATTATAGGAGGAAGGGAGTGAGAGACGTGGATTGAAAAAGGGACAGGGAGGGGAAGAGGGGAACATGATCAGGTATTGAGAGGGGCGAACAAGACTGAAGCCCTAAGGACCAGCAGAATGAATGGAAACAGGCAACCCTGGGAAGTAGGAGGTCGAGGGACCCTCCAAATAGTCTCAGAGACCTGGGAGGTGGGAGACTCTCAGGACTGAAAGGAACCTTAGATGAAATGTCCTATAGTGGGGAGATGGAACTTGTAGAACGTCCTACAGAAAGACAGAGCATGCACTGAGGGATGGAGTTGCCATCTCACAGTCAAAAGCTCTGACCCAAAATTGTTCCCATCTGAAAGAACTGCAGGGACAAAAATGAAGATGAGCCTGAGGAAAAGAAGGTCCAGTGACAGGCCCAAATTGGTATCCAGCTCAAGGGGAGGCCCGAAGACCTGACACTATTACTGAGGCTATGTAACACTCACAAAAAGGGCCCTATCATGACTGCCCTCCGAAAGACCCAACAAACAGCTGAAAGAGTCAGAAGTAGAAATTTACACTGAACCTATGGACAGTATCTGCTGATGCTTGTTGGTGAATTAGGGAAAAGCTGGAAGAAACTGAGGAGGAGGCTGACCCTACAGAAGGACCAGCAGTCTCAACTAACCTGGACCCCTGAGATTTCTCAGACATTGGGCCACCAACAAGGCAGCATACACCAGCTGATATGAGGACCTCCCCCACACCCCAACACATATATAGCATAAGACTGCCGAGTGTAGCCTCAGTGAGAAAAGATGCACCTAACCCTCAAGAGACTTGAGGCCCCAGGGAGTGAGGAAGTCTGTTGGGATGGGAGAATGGGGGTTGGGTCAAGGGATTGGGACATCCTCTTGGAGACAGGAGGAGAGAAGAGGAGGTATGGGATGGGGAGCAGTAGTGGGCGGACCAAAAGGGGGGATGAAGACTGGACTATAAGAAAGGATTAAAGAATAAAAAAAAAAACAATTTTTTTTCGTGATGACATTTACCGCTTTTTTGTTGTTGTTATTGTTTGTTTGTTTGTTTTGTTTTTTGTGAATGATGTGGTAAAATAGAGATGGAAGAGCTTTCTCCCTGAAATGTATCATCTTTGCCAAAGTTTAAATGAAGAATGTCAGAGTTAGTTGAAAGAAAAATTATGCTTAAAGAATTTAGATGCAGATAAGTTCAGTGTTTCAGAGTAATGTTGTAGGTACAAGAGGTGGAGGAAGAGAAAGAAGACTGGGAGAAAGAGAATAAAGGAGGAAGAAGAGAAAAATGCAAAGGAAGGAAAGGAGCATGCTATGCCCACTCCTACATGGGATTCAAAGTTGACCCAGCTAATTCAAGGGTATATAGAAAAAATAATACAGATTGCTGTTTGCCAGTTTTATATCTAATGTGTGTTATATTAATTGAAACACAACTAAGCTCTTTATTTAAAAATATCTCTAGTGGATCTTTGTGCTGTAGAGTTTTCAGGAATATGCAGATGTTTGGCTCAGAGTTATATAATTCATATCTCTTATTTTTCTAGATCAAATGGTGAAGTTTTTAACTGCTTCCCTATCAGGTTTGAAAACTGAAATTGCAATCTACAGAAGAAATCAAAGTCCAAATATAAAAATCATAAATAAAATTTGACTGACATATAAAGTCTCAAAATTTGTTTAAAGAATTGGTATCAGAAGTTGGAGAAATGACTTAGCAGTTAAGAGAGATGATTGTTTTTCTAGAGGATCAGGGTTCAATTTCCAGTACATACTTTGTAGCTAAATATTCTCTGCAACTCCAGTTACAGGGGATTCAATACTTATTTCTGACTTCTATGGGCACTCCATGTATGTGTTATAGAGACATACATAGAGACAAAATATCCATGCTCATAAAATAAAATAAACTTGCAAAAATTAAACAAGTCAGTATCTATAAAATACCAAATAAAACATGCCACAGCTTAATCATCTGAGAATAATCTTCTCACCTTTATGAATGGACACCATGTTATCTTTCCTTTCAAACTGGCAACTACCTAAAGTTGATGAGGTAATGCAAACTATTTATGATTTGCATGATAATTTATACATATTTCGCTATGCACTTGCGAAATTCTGTCTACTCATTCAAAGTACTTTAGCACTCATTCACTAGTGGTTTAGAAGAATTTACTATAAAAATTCAAACATATAAGACTGGATAATAATAACATATATAACTATGCCATACAGAGAGAGAGAGAGAGAGAGAGAGAGAGAAAGATATGTACACACACACACACAAACATATGATTAAAAAGTAGATAAAAATCTTTTAAAGTTATATAATGTCATTATTAAAAGCATCTAAATAAAGATTATTTTCTAAATATTCAAATTTCCTTAGAAAATAAATATCTAATATCTAATATATACTGCATTTTGAGTTTTACAAAAACATGTATTTATTAGAAATGAGACCAAACTTATCCCCATTCATAGGTCTGTTCTTTGTTGAATTCAACCTTTCTACCCATTCACATCTACAACACATGCAGGTTGTGAGCAGGAGACATGTCCTGTACAGCAACCTAGTCTCTTTTGTCCACCTGATTTTATTCCAACCAAGCCATTTACAAAGTCTAGGCCCAACCTGTGCATCTTCTCTTCTGTGTCAACCTTCTATGTCCATATAAGATTTAGAACTAACAAAAGAGGTCCTCCTACCCAGATCCTATTCCATAAATACCAGTAATATGAACAATAAAACTAGTATCTTCATTCTAAAACTTACCACAAGTCCTGCAAAAATTTTTGCCAATGAGAATTTTCTTGATGAAACCCATGGTGCAGAATTTAAAAGAACAATAAAAATCTTCACCAACAAATTCAAGTTTTAAAAAGACACAGAGAAATGGCCCAATGAAACTAGAGGGGAGGGCTTAAGGAGGAAAAACAAACAAACAAACAAACAACTCCCCTCTAAACAATGGCTGTATAACTCAAGAAAACAGAAACATAAAGCTGATGGAAATGACAATTCTGGAATTAGACTGGAATTCAGTAAGAAGAGAGAAACATTCAAGACGAGTTGTGCTCAAAGAAACATGAAATTAAAAAACTCAATAATTCACCAGAAAACTCAAAGAAACCTTACAAGTAGAATGGATCAAGCAGATGATAAAATATGTAGAGTTGAATATAAAGTAGAAGATATAATCCAAATAGACAAGATATACAAAAAGTTTAATTTAAAAATGCAAGAAAGGAACATAGAGAAAATGTGAGACACTGTGAAAAATGAAACAAAACCAAAAAACATACGTTTGAATTATAGTCATATGAGGAGCAAGGATCCAAGGTCAAAAAGTGTAGACCAGATCTTCAACAAGACCATTGAAGAAAACTTCCTCAAAATGAGGAAAGACACCAAAGAGACAAAAGTAGAAAAAAATCCCTATGGCATACTATAGCTAAAACTCTAAGTTTATATAACAAAGGTGTATTGAAAACTGCCAAGTAAATATGCAAATAACATATAAAGAATATAAAAATGTCCATACATTACATGAAGATAAAAATATAGCAAAACAAACCTCTGATAACCATTTAAAATAATATAATGAGGGAAATTTATAGCTCTAAGTGCCTACGTTGAAAATTGAAAGAACATGAATAAATGGCTTAATGATGCAACTTTAAAAAACAAATAACGAATCACATCAAACCCCAGCTGACATCTAGACATTATAAAAATCACATCAGAAATCAATGAAATAAAAACAATACAAAACGAATCATCAAATTTAAGAGCTGTTTTTCTGAAAAGATAAGCAAGTTTAACAGACACTTGACCCAACTACCAAAAAGAAAGAGATTATCTAAATTAGCAAATCAGAAATTAGCAGAGAAACCTTACAATAGGTAGCATAGGAATTCAGAATAGACTAAAGAAATATTTTTAAAATGTGTACTTTATTCAGATGGAAAAATCTTTAAAAATTATATTAATTTATAGGTTTAGTTAAATGACCAACATCAAATCATGAAGATGTCTAGAACCTAAACAGATAAGAAAAGCAAATAAAATTGATCACTTTATCAAAAGCTATTCACAGATTCGATATAATCTGAAATGAAATGCCCATTTTATTCTTCAGAAAGACAGGAAAAAAATTCTTCAATTTACATGAAACCACAGAAGACCCAAGTAAGAACCCAAATAATCCTCCACAGAAAGAGCAATGACGCAGAGATTGCCATTCCAGATACTAAGATATAATACACATACATAGTAATATAATCAATTTTGCACTGGCATAAAAACAGACTTGTAAAATAATGGGAAAAAAAACCTGAAAATCCAATGTATCAATATAAATTTATCCATTGAATATTTGAAGAACATGTCAGAATCATAATCTGGAAAAAAATCATCTTCAACGAATGGTGCTGACAAAATAGAATGTCTACATGGAGAAGAATAAAATTACATCCATATTATCACCATGGACAAAAATTTACTCCAAATGGATTGAAGACCTAAACATGAAAATGGAAGCACTAAAACTCTTAGAAGAAAACATAGGTAATAATACCCTACTTACATGGCTGTAGGAAAGGATCAACAATTGACAAATGAGAGTTCATGAAACTCAAAAGCTCTGCTCAGCTAAAAAACATTCAGCTGCATGAAGAGGATGCCTACAGAATGGGAGAGAATCTCTGCCAAGCTATACATCTGACAGTTGATTCATATCCAGGAGGTATAAAATACTCAAAAAGAAAAGCATCAAGAAAATAAATGGGAAGTCTGAATGACTTCCCATTTATCTGAATGGAGCTGAATGGAGAGCAGTACTTCTAATTAGTCAGTAGAGACAGAAATAAATACAGAATGAAGCAAAAAGTTGAAATAACAGTAAGGATATTTGAAAAAACCATTAGGAGACATTCTATTAAATATTCATCTAAAATGATCCATATATGTCTATATATACATCATTTAAATGAATTTCTCTTCTGAACTGCTAATGCTCCAACCAAGAGTCAAAGATCACCCAAGAAAAATTCAATCATCAGACACGAAGAGCTCCCTTTTAAGTTGTTGGTCAGGGCTGTCTCAGAAGTTCCCACAACATATGAGCTATTGCTTTTGCCTTTGGTTGTCTCTAGAAATGAAAGCTAAGTTTCTATTGCTGAGGACTCCAGGCACTTCAAACACAGGGCTCAGTCCCTGAACTGGAACTGACCTGAATGCCTCCTCTCTGTGGTCTAGCTTTCATGTTACCTGAAGGTGCCATGTTATTTTCCAAAGGAGGGAAGCAACCCACTCCTGACCCAGCTTATTCCTATGAGTCACAAGGACCAGCATGACACCATAACCTCATGAATGCAATAGTAGTACACACACCTTGGAGGTAACCAATAGACCTCTAATCTGACTTCTGATCCATGAAAATTTAAGGCAGGTTCTAATTGGTATGCAGCATGAATTAATGATATATGGAGATGATAGCTTTGTGTTGTTTGCTATTTCATCTTCCCTTGTCTCTGATGACCTTGTATAAAGACAGTTGTTCTGTTAATGGAAGACCACTCTATAATTGCAAAATGTTCAGTTTCTCTTTTGATATTTTGAATATGTCTAAGAAAATACAATTTTTTATTAGTACTGTTGTCCTTTTCATAGGTCTAAAATTGTTCTTTTGGAGAAGCTAGTCTTTTGCTTTTGCCCATTTTGGGGTACATGAATTATTGTAGTGTTTATCTTTTTATATAGATATCTGAAAAAAGCTTTTATTTACACATTTTCCATTTTGGGATGGGGAAAATCACCTTTTCATCCATAATTTAAACTCCAATATCATGATCAGAGATATTGTGGATAAGAGATAGCACATAGCCCACTTGCAAGAAAAGGGGGATCAGTTCACCACTGAATTATTATAATCAAACTTTCTAGAAGGACTAATAGAAAATTATGTTCTAACCGTTACGTGAGGATTCCATTCTTTAGCTTCCAATACTGTGCAATAGCAATTATATTCTGTAGCTCACCTGTTAGAGAATGACTGAGAATGTGTCACAGAAAGTGTGAGCCTAAAATTCAAGACTGCCATATTAAACTCTTTGTTGACATTAGTTCCAGTGAAGGCTGTGAGAACATTGGCTGTAATGCTTTTGCCCATTTTGCTAAATATGGATTGCTCAGGAAGCTTGACTATTTAAAAGTCTTTTTAACTAGTTGATCTAGCTCTTTGAAAAAAATTATGCCATGCTTAAAAGCAAAGTTAGGGTTTGTTTTCCTATATTGTGATTTTCCCTTTATAAATTAGATACAAGGAAATATGATATTGTTCTCTTAAAGTGCCCATGCTTTAAATACTGTTCTTGTAACTTTATACACTTTTGTGTGGAGTGCTGTTTGTCATATAATTTTGACTTAAGTTCTTCACATTCACATTTGCTTATATAATTTAAGAAGGGATACTGAGCATGAGTCCTGGCTGATGCTAGAAAAGTAATAATAGCAGAGATTTTAAAAAAATAACAACAATGATGATGATGTCAATGATGATGATGAAGACTAATCTACATTGTAATTTGTCTGTTACAGCTCCTTTAAACAGAGTACCTAGCTTCCCATGTGCTTACTTTTACTTTTATGTTATTGACTGAGAAGTGCACTTTAAAAACAGCTGTTCTATGCTTCTGTTCAGCATGTGGTATCCTTTGACTAACCTAAGCGCTCTGAATTATTTCTAAGCAAATTTGAATATTATGAAGTGATATTATACACATAGTAGTCTTTGTAAATGTCGGGCATGAATATTTTATGATAGTAAACATTGATTAATCTTATAAAGTCTTGACCAAAGGTTGGAGATATATGACATGTGCCTAAACTGTATTCTAAAATTGGGTATATACTTTTCTCTATCGAAACAAGAAATATCATAGTTTCCACATTAATTGATAAATCCATGTTTATCAAGAAAATTAACCTTAATGTTAATTAAATATCACTTTATATATAATCAATAGTAATTATTTTGGATGCCTTTTCTTGGTGATTGAAATTACATGCTGGTCATTTCTCTCAAAGGTCCTTTTTCAAATTTTATTAGACTCTGTAATTTGTACTTATCCTGTATTCATTCTGAATTATTTCAACAATTATATACATGTCTGTATCTGCAATGCCCTGGTTTTAGTATAATTTTTAGACTACCTTTTATTTATATGTATGGGTGTTTTGTCTATCTGTACGTATGTGCACTATGCAAATCTCCGGTAGAGGTTAGATAAATGTTTAGAATCTCCAGAATTGTAGTTGTGGATGGTTGTGAGCCTCCCTGTGGGTGCTGGGAGTAACCTGAGCTATTTGCAAGAACAATACATGCTCTTAACCAGTAATCCAGATCTCCACTCTGCCAATCCTTTTCTTAACTATTCTGAACAAGTAACTTTGTAAAAGAGAGGCAGAAGTAAACAGAAAGAACAGAAAGAAAAATAAAAGTTATGTGAACAGCCAACGCAGGCTGACAGTGATCTCAAGTTTCATATGTGGATCATAAAGAATGAGGAAAAATACTGTTTATGTTTCTATGCCTCTAAGAATCACTTGCTACAGAGAGATTCCAGGTGTTAGACTTTTCTTGTTTGACCAATTAGGTTATTTGTCTGTAAAAGAGTTATGGCCTAACCTCATTTATATTCTACAAAACACTACCTACAAAACTGACATTATGCTCTATTCCAGATCAGCAGTGATGGCAATGAATAAAGCTAGACTCAGTTTTTAGTGGCAAAATACAAATAAATACATCAGTTCCCATACTACTGCCAAGAACTTAGATCTACGTAAATAAATGCAAAGTGCTGCAAACCATTACAATATGAGGCAAACTGGAAGACAATGTCTTTAGATTAATTCTTTTAAAAACTAATTGGCTATTTACAGTGTCTATGACATTATGTTTTATAATGTATCTCCAAGTAAAATGTAAAGTAATGATAGAAAGTTCAAAATAGGAACTTAAGGGCAACTGATCCAAAATTGAGGAAAAGCAGAAAGGTTGATTTTTACCTACTGTATAGAAAACCGACCCTAAAGAGTTTTAATGTTATATCCTACCCCATGATTAAGAATGAATTAATAGCAATGTAAAGAAAATATATTGTTAGATAAAATATGGCTTAATACATAAAAATCAACAAATGAGCAATTAGAAATGAGTTACTAGCATTCTGGTCTACAACAGCTTTAACTATGTATGATTTTAGAAACAAATTTCAGTATGTGTAATACCTATGCTTCCAAACTTTCCAATATTTTACTAAAGATAAAGAAAGACAGAATATCTCTCTTGCTCTTCTCTTACTCTTGTTTTCTTGTTCTCTTACCTTCTTGCTCATGGCTGCCCCTCCTCTCTCTCTGCCTTTCTCTGCCTCTACTACCCTCTTAACTCTCCTCCCCATGCCACGAATAAACTCTATTACACACACACACACACACACACACACACACACACACACACAGAGAGAGAGAGACATAATATCCCCATGGATTAGCAGACTCAAAGTACTTAATGAGACATTTTCCCTAAACAGATGCATGTGTTCTCTGAAGCCCCACTTGAAGTCCTTATGGATTTAGTTTTGAAATCATCCTTATTTTACAGAATCTATAAAAATACATATTGTCTCGAAAAACCAAAAAAAAAAAAAAAAAAAAGCATGAAGAAAAATACATATTGCAATCAACATAGCCAAACAGGCCATGGGACAAAAACATATTCAGAAATAGACTCAGATATGCAGTGTTTAAACTGTTATGCCAAAACAGTTACAGGCACTATGCTTTCTCAATAAGCTATCATTTAAAAACTGGACATGTAGATGGCTGAACTGAAATGGTAAACATCAGAGATGAAAGCCTGTGTTCATCAAAAGAACAGATTACAACAGCAACACTCAAGCTGCAGGCAGAGAACATAGCCACAATTCATACGTGACACAAGATTGGTATCTAACATATGTGAGACATCCAGACAACTGATTGATAAGAGGATCTACTACATAGAAAGAAGTTACATGAGACATATGAGGCCTGTCTGTTGCCATGCCATGTAACATGCCATGCCATGCCATGTGGCCCAGGAGGGAGAGGACACCCAGAGACTTGCCCACAGTCATGCCACATGGGCTGACTATAGACACCTAGAGGCCACGTGGCTCCATGCCAAGCCTTGTAGGCAGAGGAGTTCACCCAGAGACCACCAGCCAAGTGGTCCACCTGCAGTGGGAGCCACTAAAATGTGCAAGTATATGATGGACAGATATGAGCGAAAGAGAAGTGGAGCAGCTTGAGCATTAAGAAGAGAGATGGAACTGGAGACTCAAGGGTGGAGAGGAATAACATGTTAAGAGAAGCCAGCCCCATCACCTGAGGTCATGGTAAATTCTCAGCCAGAGCTGCCATTGAGAACCATGTCCATGGCAATGTAGCAGCAGGTGCTCAGTGTCGATGTCCATGACTCATATTACCACTAGATACCATGGCGATATCCCTGGTCTGTGCAGCCACCTGGAATTACACAGATGTCAAAGGGCTATGCAAAGCTACCCCTGCTCCTCACTGGCTGCTGTAATGGAGAGCTGGCTCCATATCTCCCCAGAGGCAGCACTCAGGAGAGTGGCCTTGAACCTCACTGTGAAGAGTTGGATCATGTGAAAGGGCTGGTCTGGCTGATCCAAAGCTGCAGGATCTTCATGACACAGGGCAACAACAGGCTAACTGTGAGGAGTCCCAGTAAAGATCCAATATTGATGGCGTGACAGAAGCCAGAGGCCCTCAAACCAGTCCAGTGACTCCATGCAATGACCATTTGCAAGTGAAAAAATTAGGACATAGGAGTATACTGTGTGACACACTGTGACACACTACAGCTTCTACAACAAGATGTTCTGTTCTGTTTATTTATTTATTCATTGTTTTGTTAATTTGTTTTTTATTTTCATTTGGTGGGATGGTTGCACGGGAAGAGATAAGATACCACAGGAGATGAGTGGGACTGGGGTACATGATGTGAAACTCACAACAAATCAAAAAGCTGACAAAAAGGAAAGAAGTTACACTACAGATTTATAAATGACTTGGAACACAGGAAAAAATTGCTTAGTTTTAATCGTGAAAGGAATGTAAATTAAGGCATAATGACATGCTGTGGATTAAAGTCTGCAAGATTCAATTGTAAAATGAACAGTGCTAATGCTGGTGTACAAGTGGGAGAATGGAAACTTTCATAGATGCAAAATATTGCAGTCACTGAGCAAATGATTCTGGAAGATTCTTAGGAAGTTATCCTAGAACCCAAGAATTAATCTAAAATGTGTGTTCAAGAAAGAGTCCTCTGTGGAAGCAACTTGTATCCCCATGTACAGAAAATTCTATAAAACCTGGTTGTCAGCGGAGGTAGAAATGCCTACTTTGATATGATGAGATCTGAAAGCATTAAGTATGGTGTATTCCCTGTCAATCACTGAATCAGGAGTGGTGAAAGATGCTAGAGTAGTTGTTTCCAGTAAGGATCAGTCTATTGTGCCAATGGGAATAAAGAAAATTCCGAATGGTTGGGAGGCATTGCAGGAGATTGGCAGAGGAGGGCATCTTGCGGTTGCATAGCAGTCTAAACCCACAAGGAATGATGTCACAAACCCTTTTCAGCTTTCTAACACGTCTCATATATTTCACATTATTGTTCTTGATTGCTTTCTCTTGCTTTGAAAGGACACTGACTGATGAAATCCATCTTGGGAAGGAGAGGGTTTCTTTTCATTTGAATCCATCATTGAGGGAAGTCAGGGCAGGAACTTGGAGGTTAGAACTGTAGGAGAGACTATGGAAGAACGACACTGGCTTTGCTTCTATGTTTCTGAACAGCTTTCTCATACCACCCAGAAACACCTCCCTGGTGGTGGCACTACCTATAGAGGACTGGGCTCTTCTATAATAATCATTAATCAAGAAGTATTCCCACAGACTTATCTACAGGCAATCTGATGGAGGATTTTACCCAACTGAGGTTCCCTCTTCCACACGACTCTAGTTTAAGTCAAATTGGCAAAAACTGTTATAGTTATTTCACATTATCTTCTTTGTTCTCTTTTTAAAATACCTCTCCTTCCCTTCTCTCTCTCTCTCTCTCTCTCTCTCTCTCTCTCTCTCTCTCTCTCTCTCTCTACCTATCACTCATTTGTTAAGACAAGGATACAGTTAGAGAAAAACTATAGAAGTTGGTTCTCTCCTAACACCATGACACCCAACGATCTCAATAAGATCATCTGGTTTTTCGTCAGGTACTTTTAACTGTTGAGCCATCTGGTTGACCATTTCATCATATTATACAGCATTCATTTTGCCTGGAGTCTTTAGAGCTCTACAAACTGTTGGCTACTATTTTGGAACTGTCTCAACCGTGTGTTTGTCAGTCTCTGTGTGTGAGTGGCTAGCTCAACATTGTTTGGTCAGGTCAGGTAACACTGCAACAAGGTCTGAAATAATTCTAGACAGCAGATTCCTTCTGAACAATGTTTCCCAAGATTGTACCTAACAAAGCTTGAACTCAATGTTTTTATGCAGATATATTAATTTATGCATTCCATTATATCTGTACTATTGCATATTATAATGACTTAAAGTATGCACGCAAGTATTCAGGATAGAAAGAGGATATATTCATATACTTTAATCTAAAGTTGTCATGGACTTTCTAGTAGCTGAGATCATATTCTGAAAGAAGCATCAAAGTATTTCAGTATCTATTACATCAGCAATGTATGTGAAAAGCAGGGACACTGAAGGAATTGAACTTGGGCCCTCAGATAGAGCAGTATATGCTCTTAACTGATGAACTATTGCTCCCATCTATGGAGTAGGAGTCTTTCAGGAGGAAGGAGATGGCATATTTAAGAACCAGATGATCTTGGTTGAGACTATGTGCCTTAATGTATATGCATTAAATTTAATTTCCTTCTTCTAGAATCACCAAACATTCTGAGATTCAAACCACGTCAATCTTTACAGACTCATCAACAGTTATATATACACATTAAAATTTACTTTTGCTAGAGCTCTAAGTATGTTCTTTGTGGGTATATGCTATGTCAGCTGCTTAACATCATTTGGTACAAAGCAGTTTCACAAATTATCACTTAAATGCTGATAGTGTTATGATATTCTCTCAAAGTTTGCTTTAACAAATTTCTGACTATGAATTTTGCAAATATTTTTATAGACTCAATGGCAACCTGAAAAGTAAACTCTTTGTTTGCCATGAAGAGCCCACTTTATTTCTTACATTCCTTTATACTACTAAGAATTAGAAAACCTAACCACCCTGGATGCAAAGAAATAGGCCTAATAGATCATATAAAGCCATGAGCCAAGATAAACCTTTTCTCTGTCAAAGTTGATTTTTCTCAGGCACTTTGTCCCTCTGATACATAATTAGCACAAAGGTCTTGAAGCCAGAGCCAAACTAACCCAAACCCCAAAACAAAACAAAGCAAAGATAGCATGATATGTGAATTGTTGAAGAATTTATAAAACGTAATGGGTTAGAGGTGGTTATTAAAGATAGAATGGAGACTAGAAGCCACATAATAATCAGGATTCATGAGAAGTGATGAGTGCATCTGGCTGAGTTTCCCACTGGATTCACTCTGGAAGCTCTGGCTAAGCAGCCATGCAAAAGGATGTCTATGCTGAAGAGAAGTCATGAATTTTCCTTAGGAAGGAAGCTCAAAAATCTCATTGACATTTAGAAATTCTTTATAATTTTCACCAATTCTTTTTAAAAAATAGCCATTATTTCTATCTATAGTATTCTGAATTAATGAAAATTTCATCTGTGCTTGGTATTTACTATTCTAAGAAGACTTGCTTATTGTGTTACAGGACACAAATAGTTACTTCATAAGTTTTAGAAATCAAAATATTATAGGAACTTGGAAATTTGACTTTGAATTCAGGGACTGTTACACTCTTTGTTTGCTTGTTTGTTTTGTTTTGTTTTTCAATTAATTTCTTTATTCACGTCACATCCCAATCACTGCCCTTTTCCTCCCAGTTCTCCCCTCCCACAGTTCCTCCTGCTACCAGCCTCCCCTTTTCCTCTGATAGGGTACAGGACCCCCTGGATATCCCCACCCTCTGGTACATCAAATCTCTCCAGGAATTGGTCCATCCTTTCCAGACAAAGCAACCCAGTTAGGAGAACAGGATCTACAGGAAGACAACAAATTCAGTGACAGCCAGTTGTTGGGGGACCCGCATGAAAACTGAGTTGCAACATTTAGTGTAGGTCTAGTTACAGCCTATGTATGCTCTTTGATTGGTGCTTCGGGCTCTGAGAGTCCACAAGGGTCTGCGTTAGTTGACTTTCTTAGTATTACTGTGGAGTTCCTATCTCCTCCAGTCTCTTAATCCTTCCACCAACTTTTCCATAAGACTCCTTGAGCTCCACCCAATGTTTGGTTGTGGATATCTGCATCGGTTTCAACCAGCTGCTGGGTAGAGCCTCTGAGAGGTCAGTGATTCTAGGCTTCTGCTTGCAAGCATAGCAGGGTATCATTAATAGTGTCAAAGATTGGTACTTGCCCATGGGATGGGTCTCAAGTTGGTCCAGTTATCAGTTGGTTATTCCTCAATATCTGCTCCAGTTTTGTTCCTGCTTTTCTCGTAGATAGGACAAACATTTAGTTGAAAGTTTTGTGGGCAGGTTATTGTCCTTATCTCCCCACTTGGGGTCCAGCCTGGCTACAGGACATGGCCACTTCAGGTACCATATCCCCATTGGCAGGAGTCTCAGCTAAAGTCACCCCCATAAACTCCTGGGAGTCTCCTCATCTCAGGACTCTGGCATGTCCTAGAGATGTTCCCTACCCCCACGCTTGACAATTTCCATTAATTCTCTTGGTCCTCTGGCTCTCTTTCCTGTCTCTTCTTACATATGATCCTGAACTTCCTCATTCTCCTTACTATCCCCTCTCCCATCCAGTACCCTCCATCCTTTTGCCTCCTATGACTATTTTATTCCCGCTTCTAAGTGAGATTCAAGCATCTTCAATTGGGCCTTCTTTCTTGTTTACCTTCCTTGGGTCTGTGGAATGTAGCCTAGGCATCCTATAATTTATGGCTAATATCCACTTATAAGTGAGTACATACCTTAACACATGTCTTTTTGGGTCTGCATTACCTGACTCAGGATGATTTTTTCTAGTTCCATCCATTTGCCTGCAAAATTCCTGATGTCCTTGTTTTTAACAGCTGAGTTGTATTCCATTGTATAAATGAACTGCATTTTCTTTATCTACTCTTTTGTTGAGGAACATCTGGATTGTTTCCAATTTCTGGATATTAAGAACAAAGCTTCTCTGAACACAGTGGGGAATGTATCCTTCTGGTATGATGGAGTATCCTTTGAGTATATGCCCAGGAGTGGTATAGTTGAGTCTTCAGGTAAGAACTATTCCCACTTTTTCTTTAGAAATCATCAGATTGACTTCCAGAGTGACTGTATAAATTTGCAATCCCACTAGCAATGGACTAGTGGTTCCCTTTCTCATTTATCCCTTGTTGATCTTAGAGACTAATCCACTGATGTTCTGTTCAGAAGTTGTCTCCTTTACCAAGGAGATCAAGGCTATTTCCTACTTTCTCATCTATTACACTTACTGTACATGGTTTTATGTTGAGATCTTTTATCCACTTGGACTTTTGCTTGGGGCAAGTGATAAATATGGATCTATTTACATTCTTCTCCTTGCAGACATCCAGTTAGTCAAGCACCATTTGTTGAAGATGCTTTCCTTTTTCATTTGTATGTTTTTGTATGCTTCTTTCTCAAAGATCAATTGTTCATTAGTATGTAGGTTTATTTCTGGGTCTTCAATTCAATTCATTTGGTCAACCTGTCTGTTTCTATACCAATACCTTGGAGTTTTTATTACTAATATTCTGTAATACAGTTTGAAATCAGGGATGGTGATTCCCCTAGAAGTTCTTTTATTATACGGGATTGTAATTCCAAGCCTCAGTTATCTGCTCTTTCATGTGAAGTTTAAAATTTTTCTTTTAAGTTCTCAATGTATTGTGTTGGAATTTTGATGAGAATTTCATTGAGTCTGTAGAATGCTTTTCATAAAATGACTATATTTACTTTATAATCCTACCAATCCATGAGCATGTGAGCTCTTTCCATCTTCTGATATATTCGGCAATTTCTTTCTTCAGAGAATTGAGGTTCTTGCTATACATGTCTTTTAATTGCTTGGTTAGAGGTATATCAAGTTATTTTATATTATTTGTGACTATTGTGAAGAATGTTGTTTACATGATTTCTTTGTCAGCATATTTATTGTTTGAATAATGGAAGGCTACTGCTTTTTTGTTTTTGATTTTTTTGGTTTTTGTTTTTGTTAATTATGTATTCAGCCACTTTGCTGAAGGTGTTTATCATCTGTAGGAATTCTTTGGTAGAGTTTTTCAGATCACCTATTATACTGTCATATCATTTGTAAATAGTTCAACTTCTTCCTTATCAATTTGTATTCTCTCAGTCTTTTTTCATTGTCTTATTGTTCTAGCTAGAACTTCATGTGCTAGATTGAAGAGATATGGAGAGAGGACAGCCTTGCCTTGTCACTGATTTTTATGGAATTGTTTTAACTTTCTCCACATTTAATTTGATATTGGCTTGCTGTATATTGCCTTTATTGTATTTAGGCATGTGCTTTGTATCTCGGATCTCTCTCATACTTTCAACATGAAAGGGTGTTGGATTTTGTCAATGGCTTTTTCAGCATCTAATGAGATGTTCATGTATTTTTCCTTTTTGTTTATTTATATTGTGAATTACATTGGTGGAGTTTCATATATTGAAACACCCCTCAATCCCTGAGATGAAGCCTACTTGATTATGGTGGATGATGGCTTTGATGTGTGCTTAGATTAAGTTTGCGAGTATTTTATTGAGTATTTTGAACACATATTCATAAGGCAGATTGGTATGAAATTCTTTCTTTGTTGTGTCTTTGTGTGGTATAGGTATCAGGGTGACTATGGCTTTAAAGAATGTGTTTGGGAATGCTCATTCTGTTTCTTTTTTGTGGAATATTTTGAGACGTATTGTTATTAGCTCTTCTCTGGTAGAATTTTGTACTAAAACAAGCCTTGGGCTTGTTTTGGTTAGGAGACTGTTAGTGACTACTTTAATTTTCTTAGGGGTTATAGGATTATTTAGATATTATAGCTGATCTTGATTTAATTTTGGTAAGTGGAATCTAGCAGGAAAGTTATAAATTTTCATTACATGTTCAAATTTGTGGAGTATAGTCTTTTAGTAAGACCAAAAAACTCTTTGAATTTCTTCATTGTCTGTTGTCATGTCCCCCCTTTTCTTTCTGACTTTGCTAATATGGATACTGTTCTCTGCCTTTTAGTTAGTTTGGCTAGGGGTTCTGTCTTGTTGATTTCCTCCAAAACCAGCTCTTGGTTTTGCTGATTCTTTGTATTGTTCTCTTTGTTTCTAATTGATTGATTTCAGCCTGAGTTTGATTAGTTCCTACCTTCTACTCCTCTTGGATGTGTTTGCTTCCTTTTCTTTTTGTTCCTAGAGCACTCAGATGTACTTTTACTTCATTAGTATAAGAACTCTCTACTTTTTTTTTTTAAGAAAAAAAAAAATGAGGGCACATAGTACTGTGAAATTTCTTCTTAGCAATTCTTTCATTATGTCCCAAGCAGGTAGACTTGTAGCCTCAGGGAGTGGAGTGCAGATCTGGGATTTCAGGTAGAAGTGTGGCCTGAAAGATAGAGCATAGAGTGGATGGAACAGATCTCAGGGCTGCTGGGCTTACCGGTGGCCCCTAGGGACTGTTATCCTAAAATTAAGCACATGAATGAATGAGGCAACTTTATTTTTATTGATTAAGTTTGTTCCTGAAATTTTCATATATTTATATAATGCATTCTGCTTATTCTTCTCTACTATTTCTTGACTTCCTTCTGCCCTGTTAAGCTCTCTCTCTCTCTCTTTTTTTTTTTTGCTAAAAAATCCATTGCCCATATTCACATCATTTTTGTTTTGTTTTGTGACTCATTTCACCCAAGATCCTCTGTTTGACCCCTAGGTTTGGGGCAATTCATTGAAAATTGCACTAAAAGCCCTGGGAACCTTAGGGAAGAGGTGTAGAAAGAAAGTTAAGAGTCAAGTGATAAGGATAATGGCACCGAGATGCCATCTTCTAGGCATGGCAAGCTTGTTGTAGACAAGAACTCAATGCCCCCATGACTCCTGTACTGTGTCTGCACATGACTGGCCCTATCATTGATCACAGAAAGAAAGGGCCTCACAAATCTCCACCATTCCACTCTGAACTAGTCTCCATTGA
This sequence comes from Rhynchomys soricoides, assembly GCA_019843965.1. NCBI lineage: Eukaryota > Metazoa > Chordata > Mammalia > Rodentia > Muridae > Rhynchomys > Rhynchomys soricoides. Next base: position 13,834,086 of record JADRCH010000051.1, read on the forward strand.
TGCATGCTGGGAAAGGGAGAGTCACTGTCTTCAGTTGTGTACCCACTGGAAAGTCCACAAGACTCTAATAGGTAGTTTCAAACCTATAGTCCCACAGACAGCCATGGTTAAATCCAAACTCATGAGGACACAAACCAAAGGATATGAACATGGGAAATGGACTTGTAGGGGAAAGGATGGGCTGACAGGCTGACAGGAAGATAGGAGATGGTAGGAGGGGTGAGAGTAACCGTGCATGGAATGATCAAAGAATTAATTTTTAAGAGTTTAAATTTTAAAAAGGATTTTCCTTTGATGAGCCCCATGATGAATGGACCAATCTCCACAGTAGAAAACAGAGGAACATAAATTTGATTTCAGGTATTAAGCTTTATGCTGCAATAATTATTTATAATTAGGGCTGTGCTTATGCTGGACATGTGATCCTAAAGAGAAGCAAATCACTGATAAATACTTAGCACTTGACTAGATAGACTAGTCTTCTCATTAAACACTTTCATTGGTTTATAAATCAGCTTCATTGATGTATTTAGGCTTCTAGCTTTGAAAAATCCAGGTTTTTATTTCACCTTAACTTTCCAGATAATGTTTATTAGGATAAATTGTGGGGTTCTTGCCAGCCAGGTGCCCCAAGAAGTATGCACTTTTAATTTAGTTTCTATGACTTAAGTTGTGAATAATCCTGAGTTTACTGAAATTATATCTTTAGTGTCAGAGGTACATGAGACAGCCAGGAATGTTTTTGTAGCTGCTTTAGGATTAATTCTGAAACTCAAAGTGTATAGTGCTTACACAGGGCATCTGGAATTGGTATCTGAATTCTAATTATGATTGTTTCCATGCTTCCTTCTCACCTATTGGTCTGCAAGGACCTACAAGGGCTGATTTTATTTATCTTATTTTGTTGACCAGTAAACAGTCTTCAAATGCCAGGCTTTCTCCCACTGCATGATCACTTGCATGCACTCAGAAAGTTGAAGGGCACATTTTAATATATAACTGAAGCAGGCAACTTGCATCAGAATTTTAAACAATAACTACAGGAAGCTGGTGGGAAGCAGAAAAGATTGCATAGGACAGTGCAGAACCAATTCCTGTGTTGGTTATAGCCAAGGTAGAGTTACATAGTGTGAGGAAATGGAAAGAGACAGCTCAAGGGACAGTCACTCTGTTGCTTGGATTTTCAGCCACACAAGGAGCTAGTCCCCATTCTTAGTGCTCTTGGCAGCTGTGGCATTCACTGGCTTTCCAAGCTTCAGGACTCTGTTGTTGAAGAACTGCAGACAGCAATTGTGATAGCCACCGGGAGGGCCCTTCTCCTGAAACTCCTCTTCTAGATCAAGATTCTATTTTCTGCTTTTTGAACTATATTCAACTATTTGGAAGAAAAACAAAGAACCCAACCATATATATTGGGCTGTCATGTAATAAAAACTGAAAAAGCATGTTGCATGTAAATTGCATGGGCATGCCATGTATGATGGTATATGTGTCCACATTTAAAAATGGTCCCTTTCAAAGTGATTCGTTGGCTGATGCTAAGTCCTGTGTTTAGAATCCCATATGAAATTAGAGGAACTGGGATTTGAATGCAAGGTTTTTTCTGTTCTCACAGAGCCATTGTTCCTTGTAATGAAATAGGTTTCTCTGGTGTTTGTATGTAACCTATGGCTTGCACCCTGTGCCCCAGCCTGGTCCTTCTACCCACCCTCAACAAGCCAATTTAAAGAGCCAAATTAATAACAGAGCAGAAAGAAGAGATTATTCAATGTGAGCACACTAGCAAGAGGGAAGAAGAGATCAAGTAAATTCCTCAGGGTTATCGTTGGGTTCTGAAGTAAGAGTAAATTCTCAATAAATGGTCCAAATTATGAACGTATAAGCAATCCCCATCAAGTTGTGGTGGAACTGGCCATGGATCCATCCTTGTCAGGGCATCATCCTCTGCCCTAAATGTGGTATGGCAAGCTGTTATAACTCTAAGAATTCTTTTTCCTGGTTGTTACTTTTCCATTTTCTTTCTCCCAGAATAAGCTCATTCATTTGGGATCCATTGTTTCAGTAGTTTGGATTTCAGATAGAGACACAGGCATCTCCTCAGAATATCTTCCTTTCTGCCAGGCTAGTTACTGAGCCTGTAAAGTTATCACCAAGGCCAGTATGTTGCGCCTGCTGCTTCCCAGAAAACTCAAATGGCTCCTTAAAGCTTTTAGAGGAGTCCACAGTGTTGCAAAGTCTGTGGCAGACAGAATTTGCTATAGCAAACTATCCCAATAGTGTGTCTCCAAAGCCACCCTTCTCCATTGTGTCCTGCACTGTTTACTAGTCAGTAAAGGCATTCTTACAGCATCATCTTTGCTGAAAGATGACTCTGAATATTCTCCCAAACTAGAGCAAGGGAGGGCTGAACTCTTGTTAACCCAGTCATTTGAACACACTGTTCTTTGAGTCTCCCTAACCCTCTCTGTATGGACAATTGCTCCCTCTGGATGACTCTCCTAGTATTTTGCAACGGCAAGTTTTTCTCTTTGAGTATTTTTCTGTACTAATGAAGTGACTGATGACAAAGAAAACAGCTCTTATACTTTGTTTTGCTAAATTTTATGATCTCTGTGGATTACAGCATATGCTTGTTGAAATCATTTGTCAGTGCTTATTTTCTCACAATTCTAATATAGCATGGATAAATTGATTAATTAAATGTATCATGTTAATTTTTGTTTAGAGAGATGATTATTTAAAAGGGGGCTCACCTTTTCTAAACATGTGCAGTAAATACTTGTTTTACACATACTAAGTAGTGGTGAAAGAACCATAGGACTTGAACAAAGGACAAGACAATCAGAAGACCAACAAAGGTATCAAGCCTAGTGGGAGTAAGGCAAGGGGTTGCCAGTGGAATATTGGAAAGGGGAGTCAGGTAAGAACAAAGCATTAGCAAATAGGACAATGAATCCCATGAATTTTCGTACTGATTTGCTTTTACTCCACCAAACACCTTTTTGTTTTTCAAAAGGACATACAATCTCTACATATGTGTTTAATTTGGACTACAATAGTGGCCAGGAAACTAATATTGGCTATGATGATTGCTTTCACAGGAGGGTGATAAGAGGGCAAATAGTATGAGGGGAGAATGAGGAATAACAGAGCCAGAAGAGTTAGGCAGGTTAGCAGAGGCAAGGGTCAAGGTCAAGAGGGATTATGGGGAGAAATAGTTATTGAGAAACATTGAGAAAGCTATATAGAAACCTACTTACTGGTGAACCTTCATATATATGAAGGTTAGATTCTAGTCTGTCATTTATAAAAGAAAAATCCTTAAGATTGCATTTATTTTTTAAGTATCTGTATCATTGTGTGCCTGCATGTGTGTGTGTGTGTGCGCGCGCGCGCATGTGCATGCGCATGCTAAACATAGGCTAGGAACTCTAAGTTCCATAGCTCCTTCTCTCTCTCTCTCTCTCTCTCTCTCTCTCTCTCTGTGTGTGTGTCTCTCTCTCCATCTCTCTGTATCACTCTGTCTCTCTGTCTCTCTCTCTCTCACACACAAATGTATGTATTGAACTCTTCCATTTAACTCTTCTATTCTTTAATTAATTTACATATACCACCACATTCATTTACAAACATGAACTTAAATATATTTTTCCCTTGGTATGTTAAAGAGACAATTTCATTCTGATTATTTTATTTCCCTATGAAAACTTGAGAGTTGAAAGTTCAATATCATCAATAAAAGTGAAGATTAACACATATTTGCTGAAAAGCATTCAGCACATCTTAGATTCTAGTTGGTCATTTAAAAGAGAAAATACCTTAAGATTGCATTTATTTTTTTAAGTGTTTTGTGTCATTGTGTCCTGCATGTCACCATTCATGTTCAGGTGAACATGGAGGGCAGAAGAGAACCATAGAGCTTGGGGCAGTCCTGTGTCAACCATGTAGTTGCTGCTAAGTGATGAAATCTGGGTTCCCTCCAAAAGCATTGAGGTTCTTAACAGCTGAGCCATCTCTCCTTCCTTAGTCTCTTGTCTTATACTTTTCAGAATCACAGTAAAGTTTTAGAGAAAGTGTCTTCATATCTTACCTCTTCTGTTTAATTTCATTTAATTTTTTTTTTTGCATTTCTTCATGATTTATCATTCATGACTTCTGTTTATTTCTTGCCAATATAAGAAAGTATATATTGAGTGCATTTGAACTGTTTCTAATAAATTCTGGCAAGTATTTATTTTTATAACTCCTACATTCATATCACCATGCATTTATGTGACAACTTTGCTTTAGAGCTACAGAATCATACTGTAGAGCAAGGAGTTACTTGACTCAGAGAGCATCTAGGCTAAGGACCTAATTTCACAGGTGAGAGAGCCAGAAAACCCTGGTTGGTACATGTATTGCTCAAGGTTACAAAATTAATTAAAAATCCCTGAGGAATGAAATACTTAGAACCCAATTCCCAGAATTTTTCTTAAGCTGTTCAAGCTTCACAGGATAGTTCACACTAGCGTCTATTCTCATGTCCTGATTCCAGCTGCTCTCCTCTTGGGCCATGCCCAAATAGAGGCAAATGCATGTGGTATCAGGAACAGGTATGTTCAAAGCTTACCTCCATCATTACATCCACCAAGTTAGCTAACCTTTCTATGTGTAATTTCATGATCTACAAAGTAAAGATTGTGATATTTTGCTAGGGCTACTGAAAGCAAAGTGAAGGAATAAGGATAAATCATTTAGCTTGGAAAAAAATGATGTGGAATACACTTTACCTCTTCTTATACATCCCTCTTTTGGTTAAAGGTATTAGAATCCATATATCCCCATAATTATTACCTAAGTGTTTTGAAACAAAGCTTTAATGACCTAGTAATTTTTTTAATGAAAGAAAATTGCTGTTTCAAATTGTAAAGTGATTTACTCAGGGGAGGGAGCTCATATTTTATGCTCAGTGTTGCAGAGTAAAGCCAAGTGGTCCCAGCTCAGACTATAAGTGCTCCCTGGAATAGTTTCTGTTTACCTGTTGTATTTAGGCTACCTATTTTAAGCAACTTTAAATAACCCTTCTTTAGCAGCAAACAACAATAGTTCAAGCTCATAGTTTTGTTCACATTTTTAAACTTTATATTTAAAAAATTTTTCTTTTGGTCATCTGCAGCTTATTCCACTAAAATTGTCTTAGAGACTTAAGACCCATGAGATTATTTTTTACATATATTTCCTTTATTCTACCTCATAAATAAAAAGTATTATATATCTATATATCTATATCTATATCTATACACATATATATGTGTGTGTGTATGTGTGTGTATTCTAAGTACACAGAAAGATATAATAATTTTTATTATTTTAATAATTTCTAAATACTCCAGTAAGTAAGCAGTATTCCCTTGCAGAAAAATAGCAATTTAAATATAAAATCTATGCATTATTATTCTTTAATTAGTATATTTCTCTACTTCTCTCTCTCTTTATCTACCCCCACAAACCTTCCATGGTCTGCCTTGTTCTTTTTCTGAGCATGTGTATGTACATTTCTGTGTATTTATATCTGGATATTTCCTCATAGTAGTGATATATTATGTAACCCCATCCAAACTTATTTTGCATCTTTTAACAATAGATCACAGACACTTTATTAGGCTATGTTCCCTGAAGAAGAGTCTTAGAAAAAGACATAAATGGTATTTGAAATTAGGAAATGTGATTTCCAGAGTAAAGGATGAAAAATAAAACACAAAAAGAAAGTCATGGGTGCAGAGAGTCTTTTAAAATTATGTGAGTGGCAAATAATCTAGTTCCTCTAACTATGTGAAGTGAAGGGGTACACAATTAATTGAGAGACAGTTGAGCTGAGAAACAGTTTATGCTCTGGATCCTATCTCCATTTTGTCTCTCATTTTGAGTTGTAATTCTCAGACATGTGTATCAATGTATGTGTGGGAATGTCTATATTTCACACCTCAGTGTCAATAAAGAAACAGTAGAACAGGTGGCAGGACACACCTGGCTTAGCTGGAAGACTGGTATAACTGAATGAAAACCGAATAGTGACTGTGAGAAACTCCAGCAATGCAGAAGAAGCGGTCCATCCGAGTCACTGGGGTATGCTCATGACATCTTTTTAAAGTGTTTTTCTCTCAGTACTCTGACACCAAATGTGTGGATTGGTTTACCTATAGACACCAAATGGGTATCCTGTAATTCGGACATTTACCATGTTGGAATAGTTAGATCAGCATCTCCACAGCCATCTCCTTCTTGGTTGGATAATTTGGTTTAGATCAACTCACAAAAATCCTGCAACACATTCTGGCCATTGTATTTTATCATCTATATAACCATAGGAGTTCCATGAGCAGTTGTTTCTTCACAGTGGTGACCAGGAATTCCTGTAACTTTCTGTAGATATTTATGAAACTGCAGTGCAAAATATTTATACTTCTCCAGGTGCTATTGTAAAGACATATTTTAATCTCTGTTTTGATTTCTCCTTCATTTGTGTAAAGAAGTGCAATTGAGTTTTATAACATTAGCTTTTATTCATGAAACTGCCTAAATTTTCTTGTGTTCTAGCATATTCTCCAGAAGTTACACTAGGAATTTCACATTTAAAAGGTAGCACTTAAGAATAAAGGTAGTTTAATAACTTCCTGTTCATTCGTATGCCCCATTTTCCTTTTAAAATGTTAACTTATTTACTGGCTCACATTTATAGTTTAATGAACATATACAAGGGGTAAATCTGGCATGATGTTTACTGTAAGGTGAAAACATCTGCTATTTGCTTTATTGAATGTGATGATAAGTAGACTTTTTGTTTGTGGATTTTATAAAAATCATAAATGTTATTAAATGCTCTCCAATCTGATTTTACTGAGATGATCAGTCTCCTTTTCTTTTATAATGTGTTAATATGGTGGACATACTAGACCTTTGAAATAGCAGTGATGTGTCTAGTTTTGCTATTACAACAACACTGAACTTGAATATAAGTTAAAGAATAATGCAAAGTGTCACCACCTCTAACATCTGTAAGGGTTTGTCGATAATTAGTATTATTTCTTTGATAAATATTTGTTCACATTTACCAGGAAAATTAACAGAGCAATATAAAATAGAAAGTGTAACATTATATACTAATTACTATAAACATTCAGAACATTTCATCCAATAATAGTAGAGTGTAGTCTTCTTAGTCATGCATGGAAATTTCCCCAAGATGGAAAGTATATCCTTACATGTTATGTTTTAGATCACATTAGGTATATTCTCTGATAAAAATGGATAAAATATTAGTTGAAAGAAAATAAATAGAAAAAACAACAAATATTTAGATATTAAAATTATGAGCAAATATTGAAAATACAAAGAAAATTAGCAAACATTTTGACATAAATTAAAATTAAATTATAACATATCAAAATATATAAAAATATGACTAGATGCTTATTTATATTGCATCAAATACAGGAAGTAGCTCAAAATGAATTAAAAATGTAAGTAGTAGTACTGATTAGCACTTGTGTAAGGCTCCATAATATTTAGTTTGATGAGTTCTTCTAGTTAATTCCCAAAGCATAGCCAAAGAAAATTAGGAAACTGTCACTGAACTTTCAACCACTGATGAATCTAAGTGTAGTATCAATAAGGTAATGGAACAGAACATAACAAAGAAGAAGTCATTTATGAATTATATTAGTTGATGAGTATTAATAGCTAATACATATAAAGAGTTTTTGCAATTTAATAATTTGAAATAATAAATAACAGCAAATAAGTAAGTGTTGTGAGCAGACTTCCTCAGAACAGATAGACACTGGAAAATAAAGACCTGGAAAGGTGCTCACAATCATTAAATGTTAGGAAACTTAAACCATATTCCTTATATGATACCTCATGGAAGTTGGACTATAAACACACAAAAGGATAAAAATGAATGCTTACTGAAAATAATAAGGGGAGCAAGAAGGAAAATCAATGCATTGCAAGGATATGGAGAATAAGAATTTCTGTGGCTTGTCCTTGGAATATAAAGTGATACAGTGGCCTATAAAACATTATGAATTTTAGGCAAAATAATAAAGAATTGTCATAAGACCCAGCGATTTAACTTCTGGAAGTATGGATCTGCAAAGATACTTGTATAATGTATCCATAACAGAATTATTATCAAAAATATCTCCTTTGGAGCCAAATAAACCAAAGTATCTCTCCACAGAGAGAGAAACAAATAGTACCTGTGTATAATGTACCATTATTCAGACTTAATTAATTAAGTAATTAATTGTGGCACATAGCACATAAAGGATGGTCTTTGAAGAAATTATTCTACATGAATAAGATAAGAGAAACACAACAATGCGTGATTCCTTGTTTAAGATGTATGGAATTGTCAGTTTTAGAGAGTTATATAGAGATATAAATCAACAGAGTGTTTCCTAAGAGCTGGTGTTTGGGGAGCACAGTTTACTGATTAGGTGTATAGAATTTATAGAATATTAAAATGTTTTGATGGGGGATGGCAATATTTCCAAAGAGTGTGAAAGGGCCTGACTTTATAAACAATACACCAGAAAGGTGGTTAAGATAATATTCACTATACATAAAGTTAAAAATAATCATTATCAGTGAATCCTTCTGGGCCTAGGAAGTTTACTTTTGGGGAGACTTTTATTTATGAATTTTTAAAAATAGACTCAGGGTTATTTTGGTTGTCAACATCTTTCTGGAGTAGCTTTGATCACTGACATCTTTCGAGATGTTTTTACTCTTAATTTGCGTATTGATATTGCATGATGTTTTAATAAATCTCAAAGGCTTGTTTTCTAAGCACCTTTATTCTCAAGAAAATTGTTATTTAGGTTAATCATTCATTTCTGATTTTTCTTTATAAGTGAAACTTTCTGCTAATATTTAATTGAAGGTATTGTGTTAATTATCACTTTCTGTCCAGTTAATTACCCTCATTCTCAGCAGCAACATTACATGTATTCTCAAGTTATAAAATCATAAAACAATATTTCTGATAAAACAGAGTCTAATTGTCAATCAGGGATACTGTCTTTCCTGAATCATGATTCACTTACTGGATAACTCAGGTGGGCTTTGTCAGCTTGAATTCCTGGATGGGTCTTGACAAAAGACTTCAGATATATGTCATGTGTCTTTTGTAAAAGCTGGTGGGATATTCTCAAAAACGAGGCAGCTGGTTTTCCCCATAGTAAGGACTCAAGAGAGAATCCAAACTCAGTCCAGATGGAAATCAGTCTGTTCCTATCAGAGTTTTGGCAACATAACTCCATGCCTTCTGCTGAACTCTTGTCACTAGAAGCCCACAGCTAAATCCAAACCACATGCAAAGGAAGGGAGAGCAAATAATTTGTGAAAATAATTTTGTAAATTTCATGAATATCAATGACAACATTTTTCTACTTTATCTATTTGTTGGCTGGGTTTGTTTTCTTTGCTATATAAAATATCTTTCAAAAAATTTTGTATTTAAAACTACATAAAGGATGACCTTATGTAATATTGAAAGTGGTCATTTCTATTTCATATACTGCATCATTTTTAAATGCAAAATATTCAACTGTTTGATTAACCTTAAAATGAGCATAGTGTTTGAAATGTAGTTATGAAATATTAATGTCTAGGTATTGCAATGGAAATTATATAATGTGATGAAATGAAGATATAAAGCAAAATGAAATGACTGTAAGATGCATCTAATTAACTGTTAATAATTTATATGGAGTAGAAATTACATAGAAATTGGGAGCACTACATTGAGATATATTGTTGTCAGAAAATGTTAAGGGCTGTCAAAGACCAAAAATATGTATTATATCTACTCCTCATATCTATCTATCTATCATCTATCTATCTATCTATCATATATATGTAACTATACATATATACATATTCATACAATTGAGTTTATCATAGAAAATTTTAGGAAATTTATGATATTAGCATAGAATGCCTCTAAATAGTAAAACTGTAAATTAAATGTGACTGAAATATTTCTAAATTTTTTTTCTTTTTCTCTTGTTTCACTAAAGTTTCTATACATATTTTGTGAATGGCAAACACTCTATGGAATAAAGGTATATATTTTATTAGAAATATTGTATTAGAACATTGGAAATCTAAATAACTTTTGGAAAGGCAGGAAACCTCACTCCACCATCTTTCTCCTCATTGATCTTTACAGTACTTCATCAGTCACAGACTCTTCACAGGGGCCCAGAAACTGAGCAGAAGCAAGCAACTCAGGACCTGCAATAGTCAAGCTCTCTGAGAAACTGTGATTTACATCAGAATTTTAGTTGAGGGCATAAGTACTCCAATTCTGATTCATTCCCACATCCACTCTTCACACACACACACACACACACACACACACACACACACATACACACACACTTTCAGAACTTTGTCTCTCTTGCGGGAATACAGACACACACTCAGTATGCATCTTTAATCTCAAACAATGAAGTCTAATTGAGAGACAGACAAAGTGATGAACCAGAGTAAGATTTGACAGAATGACTCAAAGATAGTATATGCCCAACTCTCACAAGTACAGCACAGGAATGAGAAGCTATTTCATATCAACACATGGAGAGAGACTCAGTCACTTAGGCATCTGTGCATTGAATGCAACGCAATGGAGTTGAATTTGTTTATGAGTTTGTTCAATGAGTTCAGTTCAGTGAGTTCTGTTGAGTTCAGTTGAGTTTGGTGCAAGTGAGTTGAGTGCAGTTCTGTTCAGATGAATCCCTGCAGTTCAGGGCAAATCAACAAAAGGAGTGGAAGCCAGAGAATAAGGAACCAGAAAATTAGAGCAGATTGCCAGAGTTAGTTTGAGGCCAATGAGAGCAATTCAGTCAGAAGTCAAGAGAATCCAGTTTGAATGCATCAGATAGGAGAAGAGTTTGGGCCAAAAAAGCCGAGCTGGTCTACCCAGCCAGAGTTCAGAAAGTAATAGAATTTGTAAGATTTTTCAACAGTAACTCTTTGAGATGACAATTATAGCTGGTGAATAAAAGATGAATTTGCAGCCCCTGACTATCACTCACAAACTCAGTGAGGGTTGTTGATGTGTGGCATGGATTTGCATGAAATGTATATCCTGATTCCCCATGTGCCATTGTTGCAAGAGAGTCATTGAGAAGGTAACTTCCAGAAAAAGTTCTCATAGTTTTCCAAATCTTTTTAAAATAAGTACAGTTACTTCATACCCAGACCATTACTTGATATTTTCTACCATCCATTACCATCCTTTGGAAAATTAAAACCTTGTTCCTTTTAAATTAATTAATTAAGTTTATATCACATCTTGACTGCAGTTTCCTCTCTCTCCTCTCCTACATGTCTTTTCTCTGAAACCCTGTTTCTTTAAGGAGTATTATTCATTTTCCCCCTCTGAGAAGAGAGTCTTAGATTCCTCTTGTTAGAAATGTCTATATTCTATGACTTACCATCACTTACAATGCATTATTCCAAGTTGGGAAGAATATGGACTGAAAATACAGAACTGTGAGAGCAACCAGTCCATATCCTTGGATAGAACAGAGTGAGGCAGTCTCATCAGCATAATCACTGCATTAATACATGGAAAAATTAGGTTTTAAAAAATATTTTTATTTTATGTGTATTGTGTTTTGTTTGCAAGTATGCATGTGTAGAACATGAATGTCTGACATAACAGGGATCAGGAAAGGGCATACAATAACCCAACCAGTTTCTCTGAACAAGTAATAAGTATCTTAACTGCTGAGCCATCTCTCTAACACCATGATATTTGATTTATCATGAGTTTTATTAATTATATTTTTTTCTTTTCTCCCATTATTTATTTATTCACTTACATCCCAATCACAGCCCTACTTTCCTCCCAGTTCCTCTCTCAAGGAACCCCTTTTTCCACCTCTTCTCTTCACCTCTGAGAAGGGGGAGGCCTTTTCTGGGTACCCCCCCCCCCACCTCTGGCACATCAAGTCTTGCAGCATTAGGCAAATCCTCTACAACTAAGACCAGAAAAGATAGACCACTTAGAGAAACAAGATCTACAGGCAGGCAACAGAGTCAGGGTAAGACCTTGCTTCAGTTGTTGGGGAATCCGCATAAAGACCAAGATGCACACCTGCTACATATGTGAAGGAGGCATAGGTCCACCATGTGTTTGCTCTTTGATTGGTGGCTCAGCTCTGGGAACTCCCTAGGGTATAGCTTTGTTGACCCTTCTTGTGGAGTCTCTATCCCTATTATAAATTTTAAAAGCATATTTCCCTACTGTGCAAGCCAGGTGATGGTGGAAAACATAGAGCAGGTTTGTGTAAATATGAAACCTAAAATTTTATGTAGTTAAAAATCATGATGAACAAAGCCAATGATCTCCACACTCCAAACTGTGTACACATCCTATCTCTGAGGAAGATGATCTTGTTCCTTGTCTCCATTCCAGACCTTTTGAGAGAACAAGGAAAATATCCTATCCATAACAAAAGGCTTGGACCATCATATATATTAATACATCAATTATATGTAATGAATTACAAATATATATAATTTACATTAGATATTATATAATAATATTAATACATTAACACAGTAATCATTAATATATTTGTAATATATTAAAATCAATATGTTAATTGATTAATAAAAATAATATATTAAAGTATTAAGATAAATAATTATGTAATATGCATAAAATTACACTATAAATGATATACTAGTGAATTCATAGAAATAATGACATATAATTTAGTACATTAATCACACACACACACACACACACACACATGCATATATCAATTGCCAGAAATTTAGAAAAGAAAGGAAAACAAACATTTGTAATAGAACAGCTTGCCCAGCATGGGAAAGGCTTTGGATTTGATCCCTAGAGAGAGCAAATTCCAAAACCATACGTGTTTACATGAATATTCTAGCACAGAAGTAGCAACCAGACTGCAGCTAGGCATAGCTTCCCAATATTGTTCAAGAGCAGTGAGGCAGTGCTTTCTAATGCAATGCAACAATGCAATCAATGTTCAGCAACACTGGAACAAGGCAGTGCAATCACTTGTGAGCATCAGCAGTTAAGAACACAGGGATTTGATAAGTCTCAGTGTCAAGGGTACAATGCAGGAGAGTCTTCACCAGTATTTCTTGCATCTTTGCAGTGGCTGTGCACTTGAGTGCAGCTGAGACTGAGGTTGGTTGATCAGATAACATTTATCCCATTGAATGAGGTTCATGGGGGCTGATATGGGAAGTAAGTTAAACTATAGATGCCTGGGAAAGTTAAATTTTCCAAAATTAGTTTGTTGAGCGAGATTCCCAAGGCTTATCTGCCTTAATAAAAATTAATCTGGCAATATTCAAGAGATGATTAGATGGAAATTAATAAACTCCTCAGGCACATCCAGGATACATAAAGACAGGACTAAGAAGAGACTAAAGCAAAGCCATTCTACTGATAAGTTTGGGTGCACCATGAGAGCGACTTTTTGATTTTGTAGTGTTTCAAAACCTAATGGAAGAAAATTCAATAATTTTCAGGGGCCCATAAATATGTTAGAATCTGAACTAGCAATTTTCAAACTGTTTTTGGAGAAAGGGCACACACATCTGACAGCCAGCTAAAATGCAAATCAGCTGAGCAAATGACAAGGCAATGCTGGGCCAGCATTGTGCCCTTTAAAGATCCATCCAGGTGATTCTGAAATGCATTAAAGTTCACAACTACTGCTTTAGGCAATGAAACCTAAATTTTATCAGTTCCTGTAGATGGGATGGTAGATTTGACAGAGAGTACAATTCGGTAGCAAAAAGAATTCAGTTTTGAACAATTATGCTTTAGTGAATAGAAACATGGCAATCTGAAAGTTCTTTTTATAATAACCAAGTTATCAACAGAAAATAATAGAAACATTAAAACATTTTTAATTCTAACAAAATGAACCTAGCTCATGAATTGCTGAACAGATAGGCTGTGCTTACATTCCTCTGTCATGTGTTTGTTGGACTGTAACTGTCTAGGTTTTCTTTGTTGGTGAAATATGATGGTGAACTAATGGGATTGATGGTGGACACTTCAACCAAGACTCTACATTATTGTTCCTCTGTCTTGAGTATGTGTGTCTCAAGTGCTATGGATGCTTAATGTAATCTGGGTTCTTAAGGACTGTGCTTAATCACTGACAGATGTAAGGCAGGTCCTAGAGGACAGTATCTTCTGAGGAGAGTCCTTTGGAAAACCAGACTCTGGAATTGTAAGTCACATGTGCTCTTATAACTATTACTTTCATAGTAAGTAAGGTGAACAAAAATAAAATTTATCTTTTGGAATCAGGTGGTGGTGGCTCACTCATGTAATCCCAGCACTTGAAAGGCAAAGGCAGGTATATCGCTGAGTTTGAAACCAGCCTGGTCTACAGAGTGAGCTCCAAGACAGTTAGGGCTATAGAGAGAAACCCTGACTCACACACATCCATCACCACCAAAAGAGTTAGAAAATCTCATTTGAAAATTTAAGTTTTGAAAGTATGGTTGATACTTTACAGTTTTATTGAAAAAGTAGACCTTCTGTATTTCAAAACTAAACTTTAACCATAAGGAAATACGTCCATTAATACCACTTTTTAAACTCTAGAATTCAAACCAAGTGTTATCTTTTCTATTTAGATTTTTCTTCTGATTTTGTTCTTATTTTACCCATTGAACTGGCTCTTGAGAAGTAGGTTGAAAATCCTAAGTATAATTAATCCGAGGAGCTTAGAAGTAGAGGAAGGGGTTTAGAACCATGTCAGACTTTAGATGTACTGTTTCATGGTTATATTACAATGTTAATCTACCTCCAAATTAACATTCCTATTTCTCAAATGGGGAAAATGAGTTTCTAAGACATTGGGTTACATGTTAGTGGTCTTCTAATAATGGCAGATCTGGGAGCCAAGGACTTATGCTCTGTACTCCTGGACCAGACTTGCTCCTGGGGGAAAAGCAGAACATTGCACTAACTTGGTGATTAGTTGCAAAATTTTTAAGCAAAATAAAATTCTAAATCTTCAACAGAGAGTATGAACACAGTATAATAGTAAACCATAGCAGCAGATGTTCAGAATAACATAGTTGTGCTTTTACAGAGGTTTAAGTGGGACACAAGAGGTAAGGCTGTAATTTCATACCTGTAAAAATATCTTCTCCATACAGTGGCACAGTACAGCAATTCTCAGTCAAGAAGAGAGCACATCTTAAACATGAGTCATCAAGCATCTTAAGATTTACAGGGATATACAAATATTAATCATCAAACCACTGCTGTAGATATGCATCTGCATGCATATATGCAATATATGTCTAATGATAATTATCAATTCCAATAAGTATTCTACTTGTTCATTTTTATGGGTGTTTGGAAAGAATAGCGGAGTGTGGCTAGGGGGAACTGTAATATTATATATTGTCCTAGGGGAAGGTATAGGGACAGGGCTTCAAACAGCAGGTGTGGATAAATGTAAACATGCAACTCCAGAGTTAAACCACAACAGAGACACTCAACCCTTAGCAGTTCTTCCTCTCACTTCGGGTTTCCCATATTGTGTTTTAGATTTCCCGCCTGTCACTCTGTTTCTCAAACATCAAAGTCAAAGCTAAAAGAGTAGGGAAATGAGAGAAAAAAAAAAAACCAAAATGAACTTTACAGGTTAAATAATTATAGGCAAGTCAGTAAATGTCCTCATCACTGACTAGTGACAGACCCAGATAAGGACAGGGAGCCTGGTAGCTGACTCATGCACAGATGGCCATGAGCAGATATTTCTTGTCATATTGCTCAGCTCCACTTGCAAGGCCTTGCTGTGCTTAATCACCATGCCCATGTCTGGTCACTCAAAAAGAAAGCACACACAAAATAAATCTAAAGGTGCCAGTAACATTTGAAAGAACTGCCACATACCCTGTCATCTCAATTTCCTAGACCTACAGGACAGGATGACTCCATGGACTTTAGAAGGGAACATTGTAGTATCAGACGCTTTTGAAAAATTCTACAACCAAAATGGGGAGAAGGGAACTGATATTGAAAAACATCTTAGAGGTTCTGCCATGGAAAAGTGATTCTCAATGTCAGGCAGCATCTAAGTGGTAAACTTAAATGGATAACAACCAGTGTGTTCTGTCAAATTCTTTCCTCTCCAGTTTTCCTATAGAGATAGACAGAAGGATATCACTCTATGTTGGAAGTCGACTTGGTCAAAGGTGATGTAGGCAACAGAATAATATCATATGGATGGTATCCCATGTTGCCTTAAATAGCCACATGCTTCCTACTAGGCCTCAGTTTCCCAGTCTGTACAATGGCATCGATGAAAGTTCCACCCTTCTATAGGGTTAAAACAGCTGGATTACACAGATACATTATGCATGGGGAAAATGGTGGACACATGTCAAATACAGTTGTGCATTATCTCCTTAACAATAAGGTAACAGAGGCTTCCCAGTGAGGAGAGGAAGGCCTGCAATCACTAAACAAGTTAACTCAAATACTGGAACCTAATCTTTGCTGTAGAATCAGGGGTCTATAGATCAATTCGTCTATAAGCTGAATAGGAGTGAATTTGAAGGGCCTTGAAGTAGTTAGGAGCTAGCCAGTGACTATGATCAGTAAGATGGGAAAGACAGAGGGAGGGAGATGATAGTGTTCACATGAGAAGCCATCTCAGGAGAACAGCAAGATCCTTGGTCACAGAATGTGTGCAGTTTAAGCCTAACTGAAATAGTTTAAAATATTCCAGAGACTTTGTCTAGAAAATACTTAGGACAGATCTTATGTTCATGGTTGAACTTGGATGGGGGAAACATTAGTATGAATCTGGTACATGCAGCCATGTGTGTGGGTAAGAAAGGCCACAGAGCAATGGAGGAACACAGTGAGACTCAGCTGGGGATCTCACACTCAAGGTTGGAAAGGGTAATGTGTATATCAGAGTAAGAATGACTATTGACAAAATCCTCTTTACAGTTTATTTTATTTATGTGTCTGAGTATTTTGCCTGTAAAGGCCAGCAGAGAACATCAAATTCCATAGATTATAGATAGCTGTGGGCTATCATGAAGGTGCTGAAACTGAAAGCTAGTCCTCTGCAAGAGCAAAATTTGCTATTAGCTACTGAGCAAAGTCTTCATTTCCTACAATAAGAACTGTAATCTACCACTAAGGTAAGTTCTAAATATATTGCTTTCCTGGCTAAATTCCAGTTTTCCATATAAAATACGCATACTTCTGTTGCAATAAGAACATACAATAAGAATTAAACAGGATCATGCAAATCAAGAACTAAGTCTGTGGCCTGGGACCTCATCATCACTTGGTTTATGGTAATGATTATCATGTAATAAAATTTGGGAGATAATTACATCCAAGATCCTAGGAAGTGAACTATAGGATGAAAAATGAAAATCAATTCTCACTTAAGATAATGGGCTAAGCATGTCATTTTACTTTGTTAAATAAATGTGAAATGCATCTGGGAAGGAGTTTGTCAGTGAACAAGTAGCGTTAGATTTAACTGGGTTATAATATAGTGAAACCAGGGTGGCAGACAAGTCTTTCCATCACTTTGGCTATAAAAAAAATGAGGTAGTAATTTATTGGGAAAGATTATGGGATGTGTATGAAACATTAAGACTTATTTTGTTGAATTTGTCATTATCTGTTTAAATATATGCATGTCTACAGAGAATAAATGGTTATCAGTGAGGAAGAGAAGACATAGGCAAGGACAAATGATAAATGTGGAGTTAAAAGTATCCTGGCTGAGGGCCTTTCTCATGACACTGGTTCTGTATCTGGGTTATAAAGATACAACCTCTCAGTACAACATCAGATAGACAAACTATCTAATTACAGATCCGATTGTGAGGACTTCCTAAGTATGATTGGGTCAGTTCTATATGAAGCTTCAAGTGGTTTTGCAAAAGGAATCATTGAAAAGTGTTTCTTGAGTTATTTATTAATTAGCCACTAAAATGCAAAACCAAAATTGTCTTTAGTCTAGATACAACAAGAATTAGAAGACTTTAATATATAAACATTAATTCAAAGAAAATCCATGTTTCAGAAGTGCTTAATATCTGAGTGATAATGTAAGAGTAATATCTGATGAATGTATAATATACTATTCTTCCACATAGATGGGTTAAGGGAGGCCATAATTTAGAAAATAAAATAGTTGGGAATCATATCTCATCTTCTAATCAATATTAGAATGTAGAGTATTTGTGAGATAGCTCTGTGGGAAAGCTTTGTACAGGCTCAGGACTTGATTGCCAGTATAGAAAAAGATAGAGATACACACTCTAGAGAGACAGGGATGGGGGAAAAAGGCTAATATAAGCATGTATGTACGATGTATCAATAAATAAAAATTAAATTTGTTATACATAGGATGTAGATTCTGGAACAGACACGTAGCTAAATATGATCAAGTCAATAAGCATCTGTTTTTCCAAGCATATGTATAGAGATTCTGGGAATTTGACTAGGAAAGAGGGTCCTCTGAAAGTTTTCTAGAGGAACATTGGCATGTTTAAGGTTACTGGCAATTATGAGCCTGCTATACATATCTGGTAATATCAGCAGAGATCGGTTTTCACCTAGGAGACTGAATGTCACGGAAGAGTAGGAGGAAAGCCTCACAATGGTAGTGATTACATGGCTCATCCTGATAATCTAGAATAATATTCACCTTTCAAAATTCTGAATTTGATTAACTAAAAGAAGACCGTTTTGGCTTGCAAATTAAAAGAGAACTTTCCAGACAAGTCTGGCAGTCACATAAGGCAGAGGCATTACTTTACCTACCATAGTGTGTTACTCAGATTGTCACTTACCACACTCAGCAATGCCTTGGGATTTCTATAATCAAAATTGAGAAAGATTAAAACATTCTCTGTGCGTAAAATATTTGTACAGAAAAAGAAAAGCTCATTTCTAATCTCACTTTCTGTTACACTAGAATGTTTGCTCATGATCTTAATAGCATTAAGAGCTATTGAGTTATAACCTAGAAAGAAAATAGAAAAAAAAAATCTAAATGCGTACAATAGAGTACCATTCTAAGGGGAAGTCAGACATTTCAGATTGACCAAAGCAGAAGAAGAGGAGACCAATAAACCTGTCAGTGCAAAGAAGAGAGAACAAAATGTGGACAATCCAAGAAAGGACATTTTACCTCCATGGAAATGGGTACTGCTTAAGTAGATTCATCAGCTTAAAGGGGTACACACATCTTTAAATGTAGACGACACCCATGTTAAACTGTACAGTTCCCTGGTGCTTTTTCTCATTTTACTAATGGCATTCATTTGAGTTTGTTTTATTTCATTTTGAGAACAGTTTTCTGTAGCTTGGAACTCATTGGCATTCTGAAGCACAGATGGTGCGCGTGTTAAAACTTATTTTCTTCCGTCAAATTGGACTGGATTTCATTACAGAGGCACGGTTTCAGCAGAATAGGCTGGTAGTCAGGGATAACCTGGTGTACCTTGGAGAGACCCAAGCCAAATTGGCTGCAAATGAGTACAACAAACATTCCCACACTGTTTCTTCATCTGAAAACCTACCAACAGGTTTTGATTTGGATTTCACACAATCCAAAGCAAATGCTACCAGCAAAGTCCTCTACAGACTAATTTGAGTAAAATGGGAAACATTCACAGAGAGGCCCACACATGCTCTTCAATAACTGATAAAAGGAAGGAATTAAAAAAA